>ML798200.1:26994-60109 GCA_009831015.1 Picea engelmannii
ATTGCAGAACTGCTGAGAGGGGATGTGCGGAAAAGAGACCACGATGGTGGTGGAGGGCACCTTGAAAAAGGGGCGTTAACTTCCACCAAGAATTAAATACCGTATTTTTGGACTCCACTGGCCCAGAGAACCAAAAGCGGCTCACTAGCCCTGAAATTAATACCTTGCAGGCCGGTAGGTTGATGGCTTGATGAGGGATGGGGAGGTGAACCGCCTATCCGTAGAGCCATAATAAATGACCAACGCAAGGGTAATCGAGCCACACGCAACCTCGCGAGAGGATAAGGCGTATGGCTGAAACGATTGAAAGGGGGCAGACACGAGGGGAACTCTGGCAATTTTACGCAGAGTGAGTGATCGCAGAGAGGGAGGATTGCAACCTTCACTCCTGGGCACTGGCAGACAGAGAGACGCAGGTCTCAGAACATTGTGGTCTCAGCTCGGGGGTGGCTAGTGGTAAATCCAGTAGGAGTCGCTACGCCTACGGTTGGGTGGAAACGAGCACCCCTCTCAGCAGTTGCTCCCATTGTTGAAGTTATTTCTGATAAGTATTTTGATTATATTATATCTTGAATTAATATGTTGTCACATATGTGCATAGACTTGTGAAATTGCAAATGTTTCCTGTGTAAGAATGTCTCTGTAGTAATTGATGATATGGAGTAGATGTTAGCTCATAGAACTTGTGAAATTGTAAATGATTTCAGCATGAGAATGACCGTGTAGTGATTGATATGAATGAGTTGATATATGCTTAACACCGAGGAAACCGTGCTCGACTTACGTTGATAAATGAATCTAATCACGCCCAACCGTTCTCGGTAAGTTGTCTTCCTTTATCCGCTTCCGAAAAGGCCCCGGTAAGGATCTCTTCATAGAGATTCCCTCCTTGGGAAGGTTCACCAAGAACCCAGAACAAGGACCCGAACGCACAGGCCTTATCAATCCTGCACGAGGAGGAACGATTTTATTAAGGTTCCAAGGTGGTAGGCGTGCGAGGAAGTGATTTGAGCCATCGGATCTGGAGCAGAAATCCTGTAAACCGTTGGATCGGGAGGAGTTGCACGGAGTATAGCCTCTGGAAGGGAAGCGTGCAGGAGAAATGATCTGAACCGCCAGATCTTAGACCATAGTCCCGACAGCCGTCGGATCTCGAGAAGTTGCGCTGGAGTTAAACCTTAGTGTGTAGAGAAAGAATCCTAGCCGTTGATCTTAGCAGGACACGTGTCAGCACTCTGAGCAGTCATCGGGATTTTGGAGGCATCGGGGTTTTACAGGTCGAGAGAACTGAGACCTCTTGAGCCTCGAAACTCCAACAGAGAATCTCAGCCATTAATCTCAGCCAGAACACGTGGCAAGAGATCCCGAAGAGTCGGGAATCGGGGAATCGGAGATCCTGAGAGCAAGAGAAACAGGACTTCGAATGTCTCGAAATCCCGAGAGTAAATCTAAGCCGTCCGGTTGGAGAGGGACACGTGTCACGAGATTGTTCGTCTCGGAGATCCGAGGTACCGGGCATCGGGGCCACTCAAGTCTCGAAACAGCGATAAGATCTGGACCGTCCATCGGAGGGACAGGTGTTAGAGATCAAGCACCATCGGCATTTGACACATCGGGAAATCGGAATTTCCGAGGACAAGAGACACGGGACAAGATAAGTCGTGAAATCCCGAAACGCGACGGTCCCGCAGTCATAGCACTCCAGTGGAGGATGGGTGTCACTCCATGCCATCATAGGGAGTGGGGGCCATAGGCGCCAGAACAAGGGACAGGTGTCGGAAGGCCAAGCTTGGCCGTGAGTCAACACCAAGTGGCATCGGGGATCGGAGGATCGGAAATTGCGAAGGCATGTGCATCGCGACATCATAAACCCCGAAACCTCGATGGGTAGCTATAGAGCTGTGGACATATGGTAGCAGGTTCTATGGACCGGGAACTGAACTAAGAGAGCTAATGCGTAGGGAGCGCCCGCTCGAGGATACATGTGGCAGAGATCGGAGCCATCGAGGAAGGCCCGACCATGAAGTCGTCTATCGGCGTTTGGGTCATCAGGAAATCGGGGATCCCGGTGACAAGAGGCTTGTGCACTTTGAAAACCCGAACCGCGATACCCCGATCAGTGGGGGACAGTTGTCAGCGTATTCGGAGCAGTGGAAGCCCTTTTGAGTGGGAACCAGCTGTTGGCACCGTGGATAAGGAGGTCAGGAGCCGTTGATCTCAGCGACTGCTCACCACCGTAGATTTTGGTTACGGAGAAAGGGCTTCCTGGTGACGTCAAATCGGGAATCGGTGCATCGGGAAATCGGGGATTCCGTTGACAAGAGGTTTGGTGCATTTCGACACGCAAAACCCCGAACTCCGATAAAGATATAAGACCGTGGTCACAGGTTAACGGTCATAGGGTTCGAGGCCTATAGTTAAGAGGGCTAATGCAAAAAGGGCGCGTCGAGAATCGGGGAATCGCAGATCCAAGGTGCTTATGCACTTCGATATTAAAAAGCCCGAAACCCCGACGAAAGGAAAAGCCATAAGGCTGAGGTCTTGGGTACACGGTCGTGTGGACTAGGAGCCTAGCCAGGGAGGGGCTAAGGCCAAAAAGGAGTTCATCGGCCATCGGAAATTACAGAGTACAAGAACCCTTGACTACGGGAGAGACGAAACCCCGATAACCTGAAATTAGGATCGGGGAAGACTACGGTCTAGGTGAAGGAAGCCGTATAGGTGAATGAAAGACCTGTGGAAAGGGTTTGGCATTTTGCGGCTACAAGCTTCGGGGATTCTCATTGTTGAGAACTAAACGAAATTTTTTTATTTTTTTTCTTTATTTGGGTAGTGGGTATGTTACAAAATGTAAGAGATTAAACCTACAACCATTCATTTAAGAAGTTTTGCATGAAAAATTCACTTACAAATCATGAAGAATGCTCATCAAACCCTAGTTGTAAACCTTCCAATGAGAGAAACACCATAAAATGCCAAGAAGAATCCTCCAACAAGAGTTGCGCCTCACTTCCAAGAGAAAAATACCAAGACAAAAGACTAAAAGTAGATCTGTCACAAGAGAGTGAGTTATGTTATGTTCAAAATGAGGAAAAACGTCCTCTATTTATACCAATCCATGACCTTTGAATTAAAATTTAGGTCATTAAAACAGCCAACAAGGCTGACCATAAAATTTACACTGTTTTTTACATTAACTGCTAGAAAATTTCATAATATGAGAAAAAAGAGGGACGTCAAGCCCTTCTGAGGGAGACATTGGCCCTTTTTGGGCAAATACAGCATCCTGAAACCAAACGTTGGCCCTTCTAGGGCTCCTCTTCTAGGGCTCCTCCAAGCTGCCACACGTGCCAAATGACCTCAGCACACTGCCACACGCTCCAGACAACGTCCAGCTCTCCCAGGTGACGTCATGTCCATCAAAGGCAATCGTTCCATCTGCAGTGGGTGATTCCCCCTAGGTCGGGCTTTGCCAAAGTGTCTTGGGTGGAACATCCTTCTCTCTTCTCGTGCAATGGCTCATCATAACGTTGTCCTGTCTCTGCCATCCCAGCAACCATCTGATGGGCTCTTCAGCCCAATGGAGGTCCGAGCTAATCATATCCCCATGTGTACCGTTCCACTAGTACCTGTCCGTCGAGTATGGTCCTGCGCATCAAAAACTACGCCCTCCATGGGCTCATCAGTCCTCAGTATCATAGCAATGTCAATCATGTTTCATCATTAAATTTATCAAATACATGCATAAAATCCCTAGCATATCATCTAATAGCTCAAAGACATTACACTGATCTACTATACAAAGTCAGAGAAATAGACAGAACAACCTATTGGGCCAATATCCATAAGAAAAGGAAAGTTTCCACAGAAGATCATTCAAGCCATGTACATGAAGTGATATGGTTTAGGGATGTCCAGTCATAGTAAAACCAGGGGTAGGTGTTGTCCGTGGGTGCCTTTGTAGGAGGTGAGTTGTACCCGTCATGGATGCACTTTTTTCCAAGCCCCTTTATTGCCTTTATTCTTTATTTATTGTTTTTCTTTCTTTTTTACTTCAAGGTCTGACCAGAGGACACTGCCTTGGCGTGGTGACCAGAGCTGACAGTGTTACCCACTGGTATTTTTGCAGAAATGATAAGGTTGGTTCGTGATGAGACCCCCTTTCCCTTGCCCATGCAACCAAAGGTCATTTCCCTGGCGTGGTGACCAGATAATGGCAATGTCACACTGCTAGATACCTATGAACATAATGGGTCGGCTCGTGATGAGACCTCCCATCCTCTTGGTTAGGTCTTGTTTTTTTTGTTATTTTCTTCGGGTCCCTTTTATTTCTTATCGAGAGGCCTTTTATTGCCTTCTCGGGGATCCCTGGGCGAAGCACCTCTAGGTTTCATTTCTTATGGCTTGTATCTTTTACCAGCTGCTTTTACCCCCTGGGCCTTTAGCCCCTTCTTCCCACAAGACAAAGTGTAACCCTCAAAGATCATCCTAATGGCCGGACTAGGGGAATGGGATGGATGTATGGGAGATAAGATGTAAAGTGATAGAATGGTGGGAGTGGACGATGGCTCTACAAATCCCCCCTGGTGGCTAACCAAAAACCACAAATACAAGCTTGCTAGGGCACCTCGTTAATCCCCCCAACAATGGTCAAGTGGACTAGTGTAAGATCCAAGCAGTCATCAGAAATGTAAGGAACCTGATGCATATATAAGAAAGTTATAATGATCAAACATGACACATACCATGATACCTTGGACCAATTACCTCATGGAGCAAGAGTCTTCTCTGATGCAAGTCCAAGTCGATGGTGATGGAAGTTGTTGCTGCTAACAGGACAAGTCTGGCAAAGAAGAAGAAGGATGGGCCTTTCAGGGCCATGCTCAGGTCAATCCTGCTCTCGGTACTCCATGTCTAGGATATGTGGGCCTCGAGACATGATCTCCTAGTTATCCCTAGAAAACGGGGATAACAGATCCATCCTTTCATCTTTTGCTTTCATTTCTTGCTTCAAGTTCTCTGTCCACTTTTAACCCCTTGATTTCTCCTACCTTCAAGCTAACTTGTGACATAGCTCGGACAAGTTCTTCAGTGCTTGGCCCAGCTTCTGCAATGGGAGGTACAACTACAACCATGTTCAATAATTTTGTCTGTCCTTGTGACCAATTCACCTTTTCTTGTTCTAGTCATAATACCCTAGCCTTGTAGTTCAATGCCTCTTGTCAAAATGCTTCCTTTTCTTGTTCTAGAGCAACCAGTTCTGTTGTTTGTGGATGCTCTATGGCAGACATTTTCAGTTTCTTCTTCAAGCTTTGAATTAGTTTGTCTTTTTCATCCAATGGGGATTTCACCCCCTGAGGGCCTTCATATTCTAGCCTCTTGACCTGAGTTTCCCAAGCTCTATTGGATGCCTTTTCTTGCCTCAACTGCTCTTCCAATTTTATTGCATAAGATGACAGCTTTGAATTCTTCAAGCTTCGACCAAAGTAATCTGAATACAACATATCACTGGTATTCTTGTGGAATTTAACTTTGTCTGGAGCATTGATGTTGTCATACTTTATCTTGATCTCAGATACTTTGTCTTCATCTACAACTGCTATATTAAAGGTTCTCTTCTCTATATCTCTTACTGTGAACATAGAAGAATTGTGCTGAGAAATATTTTCCACTTCAAGGACTAACTCCCTCATTTCACCCATAGCCATGTTTCCTTTCTCAGCGTATTGTTTTGCCAAATATTCCTTAGATTGATAAGATGCTCCAAATGTCTTATCAAATATGTGTTTTTTGTTGTTGAAATTTCTTTAGTTTCCTTCACTTTGGAGCTTTCTTCCCTTATCAATTTCTACAGTGTTGGTACCACTTTCCACCATATCCATATTCACTTGTTCTTTTGGCTTTTCCTCCTCTAGATACACTATCTGTGGGGATTGTGTGATATTCATCTTATTAGGGGCATTATGTTGATCATTGGTGCCCATGGCCTCTAAACTGCTTCTCTTGTTGTAAACACTTACTTTGGGGACTTTGAATATCAGCTTCTGAGGAGTTTTTTGTGTTTGAGTATGTTGCAGGGTTGCCTCCACTTATTGTGTTTGAGTTGGTTGCAAGATTGTTTCCATATCAACACAGACTTCTAGATTTGTCAATTTGTCAAAACCCTCAACATGTTCATGCTCATAAGGGGCTTGTTTGTTCATCAGTCTTCTCTTGGATGTGATCTAATGTGGATCATATCTTCTTCCCTGTATTTGTGCAAAACCAAACTCTTTGAGCTTTGCTTGTATCTTAGATAAGCATGATCTAGTCTTAACAATGAAGGGTCCAATGATGAAAGGGAATTTGAGGTTGGAGGCTTTGTGCAATTTCAAGAAATGCTATGTCTCTGATATGATTCTTTGCCTGATGAATTCAAGGGAAAAGACTCTAGGGGTTAGAAAAATAGGCAGAAGATAGGGGGATTCATGACAACCATAAACTCAGACCATTGTTGAATGCATGAACAGTACCTAGTCCCCCACACTATTTTTTGGATTTGGTTGTAAATAGCTCCTCATTTCATCCATAACTCTTTGTAGACTGGTGTGGAAAATCAAACTGTAAACCATGGACATGACTTTGTTGATGAAAATGAGCAATGTGATCCTCTTACATTCAATTGATATGAATGTTGCTTCAGGAAATTCTCTCTTATTTGTTTCCAGGAAAATCTTCAGCAAGTATGTGTGATATCTGAAATGTCTTAGAGAGAAAAAAATTCATTAGTTGTTTGTGGATATTATCAGCTATGAATTGATCGAAACTGATACGAACTGACGGACTAGACTCTGACTGAAAAAATGCCAACAGGAAACCCAACATGATCTCGACCAGATGTTTGTCATTATCTAGACCTAAAATTTGACTTAGTAGGGAACAGACCCATTGGACCTCAATAACCATTATACTCACACTCATTGGTAAAGATGGACTTTCTGAAAGATGCTCTTGTTTGACAATTGTCTGTAAAAATAGATCTTTGATTTCTGATAGACACTCCCTGTAAACCCTAATTAGCTTTTCTTCCTCGAAAGGTTCAGACACTACGGAGAAAGACTCTCGTATGCCAAGGGCACCTCGAATTGATAGACTCTCTACCCTACACAAGACCTTAAACCCCTGTTTATTAACGACAACTTTCTCTTCTTGTGAATATTGCTTTGCGCACCAACCTATGAATTCGGGGAAAGGGAAACCAACATCAACAGCATAAGGGACTATAGTGGCTTGGGTTGCTTCAAGAAATAGTATCTACTTTCCTACATTATCGGACAGATTACTTCTAGACACGGAGATGGGTGAAATGGTGATTTCAGTGTCTAACACGTTTGAATCTCGGTCAATTAGGGCTTCTTCATTTGACATAGGGTCTTGCTTTGTCACTGACATTATGATAGGGTCCATGGAGACGATGAAAAATACCTATAGATGAGTGAAAAAGGCATGAACTTAACATATTGTTGAGCTTCAGTTGAATGGAGGTGGTCGTGCCAACTTTCAAACGTTCTAGTATTTGAAAAATAATAAAATAATGGCAAGTGCCCTTTAGATACTTTTCCGATTTCGAGGGCGCGAGGAAGTGGTTTGGGGAAACCCGCTTCTTGCCCCAAAATGCACCCAGTGGCACCACATGGTCTCAACCCAAAACTATGGTTTAGTTTTCGGCCCGCTTTCGGGAAATATCTTATGCGCAACTCCTCCCCCCGAAATGATCTCCGACCGTCGATCTGGAGAGCTTCGTGATCTGCGATGTATCGAGTCCCATAAAATCCGCGCTATTTCCATATTTAGCCTCCTCCTGCTAGATTTAGTCCCTCCCTTGATTTATCAGAATTTCAACCAATTTAGCACCTCGCTGAGTCTTGAAATCTCGATTTCACACAAAAAAAATTGGTGGTGATAACATGGGCTCCAACTAGGGATGTTATTCTCTTAGCGAGGTAGAAAAGAACGACATATCGAGTGCCTACCCATTGGGCTTTATTTTACTCCTGCCAGTGAATTTACCAACATCTTATTCACAAAACTCAAAATCTACTCAGCATAACTTAGGGCCTTCGCTTCGGGCTTCAATTTATGTTGATTTGATTCCAACTGCTTTAACTGAAAAACAAAATGGTTATATACAATGAATGGAAAGGGTGATAGTTCCTTTAAATGATATAATGTTTGAGAAACCTTCCATTCAAAGGTCCTCCTCCAACGATATCTCTGTTACGTTCTTGTAGAAGATAGACATTATTTCCATGGTACGCCACAATTTTGAACAGTCCCAGCCACAGATGGTCAAATTTCCCATGCTTTCCTCTGTCTTCATTTCTGGCAACCCATCTCAACACTAAATCCCCCACTTTGAAATCATCCTCCTTAGTATGTCTATCGAAAGTCTTTTTAATCTTGTATTGGTTCAACTGAGAGTTGTTGAGGGATTTCTCTCTTGTTTGATGGACATTGATCAGTTCATTTGTTCTCCTTCGAGTGGCATCTATTTCAGCATATTTCTCTTGTAGAAATCTCATCACTGGAAATCCTAATGCAGTAGGAAAAATTGCCTCTGTGCCATACACAATCTGGAAGGGTTAAGTAGAAATAGACCTTTTGGTAGTGATCCTGTCAGCCCATAGTGCATAGATGAGCTTTTTATGCGAAGATTTTTTGTTATCTTGTAGCAGCTTCTTGATAATTCTGGTTAAGCTCTTATTGGATGACTCGGCTAATCCATTACCTTGAGGGTAATAAGATGTGGAATGGCCAAGAGTGATATTGTAATCACTGCAAAAATTTTCCATCTTCTTGGACTTAAATGTTGTTGCATTGTCTGTAATGATTTTGATTGGACACCCAAACCTGGACAAGATGTTGTTCTCGAAAAACTGAATGATAACATCATATGTGGCTTGCCTGGTGGGAACTGCTTCAATCCACTTGGTGAAATAATATGTGGCTGTCAGTATCCACTTGTGTTGTGTTGAGGACTGTGGATGAATTTCTCCTATGAAATCAGGGCCCCATTGTTTAAAAGGTGCTTCAACAGAGATGGGTTTCAAGGGAAAAGACTGTAATTTTCTCTTCCCATCAAAAATTTGGCATTCATGACAGCTTGAAACTTCTTTGTAGACATCAGAAAAAATGCTAGGCCAATAGAACCCAACCCTTAATATCTTGTGCACAGTAGTTTTCCAATAGTGGTTCCCTCCACAGTCACCTTTATGAAACTCTTCGATGGTCTTTTCTGCTTCTCCCTCCAGCAAACAACTCAGCAAGATTCCTCCTCGATCCTTCCAATACAAAGATTGATTTACAATACAAAAATTTGTTGCTTTCAGCTTTAAGAACCTAGCCTTGGTTTTACTCCTTTCAGGAGGAGCCTAAAAATTTCTCAATACATAAATAATATCAACATACCATGGGGAGTCAAGGAATTTTTGAGATACCTGAGGGGCCCTTTTTTCTTCTGAAACTGCTGACAAGCCAACAATGAAATTTATTCCCAAGAGCTCGCAATTTGTTCTATGCCATCAACTTTACAAGTCCCTTCCCCTTGATCAACTTGGTATTTCTGATCTCAAGGTCATATTCCAACAACACAGCTATCCACTTGCCCCTTTTTCCCTCAGGATCAGGCTGAGTTAAAATGTCTTTCATGGAACTACTGGGCACATATGCAGTGGTATGAGAATGCAGGACATAAATTCTAAACTCCTTTAGGGCCTTGATCAGTCCATATGCCTTCTTTTCCATGATATCATACTTCAATGGGGAATCCCTCAAAGTCCTTCTCTAGTATGTTATAGGCTTCTCATAATTATGCTCACCCTTCTGTAATAGAACACCAACAATGGTGTGCTCTGAGGCAAAAGAAAACAATATAAATTCTTTGTCAAAATTAGGACTGGCCAGTACCGGGGCCTTGGTCAATGCCACTTTAATGTCTTCAAAGGATTTTCTGGCTTCAGGGGTCCATTTTATCTCATTTCCTTTCTTGAGCATGTTAGTGATATACTTTATGATTTCAGCCAGGTTAGGAATGAATCTTCTCAGAAAATTCACTTTCCCTATGAAAGATTACAATTCTTTTTTGCTTTTGGGTGTGCCAATTTTTAAGATTCCCTCGACTCTGTTGGGATCTATCTTTATCCTCACCTTTGAAATAATGTGACCAAGCAACTTCCCTTCTTCCATGCCAAAATTTGACTTCTTGGGGTTCAATGAAATGCCAAACTTTCTACACTTTTAAAAACCCTTCTTAGATGCTTGAGATGTTCTTCATCAAAAACTAAATACACAATGATATCATCTAAGTAGATAACAATAAATTTGTCTTTCTCATCAGTGAAAGCTATGTCCATAGCCATTTGAAATGTTTCTCCTGCATTCAAGAGCCCAAAAGGCATCTTGGCATACATGAAGGTGCCCCATGGTGTTGTGAATGTTGTCTTTTCCCGATCACTAGGGTGCACCATGATTTGATTGTACCCAGAGAAACCATCCCGCATTGACATTTTTTGAGGACCTACCACTTTCTGTAGAATGTGATCCTTCTTAAGCAGTGGGTAGTTGTCCTTGAGAGACACCCTGCTTATATTTCTGAAGTCTACACATAATCTGATCTCTCCACTCTTCTTTCTGACAGGCACCAGATTTTCCACCCACTTAGAAAACCTCAGACACTATGATCTTGGCTTCAAACAACTTCTTTATCTCTTTCTCAATCAAGGGCAACATCAAAGGATTGATTCTTCTTAATTTTTGTTTGAAAGGTTTATGATCCTCTTTGATTGGAATCACATGTTGAATCACCTTGGTATCATAAAATTTCAGATCTTCATAACTCTAGGCAAAAACATCAGGAAATTATTTCATTAAATTGATGTACCTTTTCTTGACCTTTGGGCTGAGTGTCTTGGAAAACTTAATGATCTTGGTATCTTCCTGAGTCCCAATGTTGCAATCCTTAACATATCCATCATTTACAGTAATTTTAGGATTCCTGGCCACATCGTTATTATCAAAGAGTTTCTCCAGTGGGACCAGGCCTTTGAGGATGATGTTATTTTTTAGTTGCATTATGTCTTTGCCAACAATCTGATTTTTGAAATAACCATCTTTTGTGAACATCGCTGGATCTTCTTCTTCACTACAATATTCTTCATCAATATTCAAATTTTCAAATCCATCCATTTTGAGAAAACTTTCTATTTGTTTATCATCTTCAAAAACCTGCTAGTACTTAATACTATCAGGCACTATTGGTCAATGATTGACCTCAATCTCATATCCCGTGTTAGGAAAGATTGGAATTTTGAAAACTGAGGATGAAGTAGCTAGATCATCAGCTATCTGATTCTGACCCCTTGGAATCGCTGAGAGACTATATTCTGAAAATTCTTCAAGAAGGTCAAGCACTATATTCCTATATGCTCTTAATCTGGGGTGCTTTGCTTGATATATTGTCTTCACCTGATTTATGATCAACTCAAAATATCCATGAACAACTATCCTCCTAGAACCCATTTATTTCAAAGTCTTCAATCCCAACACCAATGCCTCATATTCAGCCATGTTGTTTGTGCAATCAAAAGCAAGTTTATAAGAACACAGTTTTGTGGACAATATGGGGGGGGTTATCCACACACCAGCTCCTGGTCCTTCTCTACTGATAGCTCCATCGAAACTCATGTTCCACATCTCATTCTTTGCATTGTCTTGTTGTTCTGAAACTTTCCTAATCTGTTGATCGGATTGGTCTTTGGTAGCCATATCAATCTCCGACCCTTTCTCTTCAAAACACAAATCATTGAAGAAAATGGAAGAACCCATCTCAGTCTCCACAGAGTAGATGGGATGGTTATTTGGTCAGGCCTTGTTACCGACCATGTATTTGAACAAAACCTCCATGTACAATATCCTATATTGACCAAAGACATGGATAATGGCGTATTACATATCCATCTGTAGAGTTCCTTTCAACTTTGCATCCCATTACCTAGATAACAACATGTCAAACTTGGGAGGGATATTAACAACCACTACATCTATGACCATATTCTTTGCTGGAATTTGAGACAAAGATACCACCAGATATTTGATTATGCCCGGGCACTTCACCTTCCTTGAATCAAAGGAGAAAAGATCTTTGTAAGGCCTTGTGATGTCCAGACCCAATTGGTCCATGACCACCTTGGGCATTAGGTTATGGGATGCTCCTGAATCCAACATAGTATTGTGCAGAGTCATATCATGAATCTTCAGACTACATAGAAAGGGGGGACCTCATCAACATCACTACTTTCCTCTACACGTGTACCAAACAAGATGACAGGATGATCATCTTGTATGTTCAAAGTGTCAGAAGTTTGTTCCATCTTGAGCATATTGATGCTCTGATTTCTATATTCACTGTTCTTTATCAACTCGTTGAATGGTACAAAGATTTTTATCTTGGCCATCTCACTTTCAAAATTAAAGGAAGATGATGTTTTCTCTACCTCTTTGATGACTATCTCCTTTCTTGTTTTAGGTACTTTCTTATGGGTTTCATCCTTCTGCTTTTTTTTCTCCACAACATCCTTTGCAACAGAGTCCTTTTTAGGATGACTTGAAGAAGGTATGTTATTCTGAGTTTTTTTGGTAGGATTTCTCTTTGGAGGATTTGCATGCACCTTTTTGTTTCGAAGATTATACTATTTTTGGAATTGCATGATGGCATTCTGCAGCCCCATTTGGTAATCTTATTTTTCCACTAACAACCTTTCCTCATCCTCTTGCATGAAGATTTCTTTTTGCATCCATGAATTGGTCATGTTCTTCTTTAGTCAAAAACACTTTTGTTTCATTAGCATCACAACAATGCATATTGTCTTCAAAATTTTCATCATAATTCTCATTTACATAATTATTTTGAAAATGAGGTCTTATTTGTTGGTCACCATGGTTCCTCTGCTCTCTTTGTCTAATTTGTGGAACTGCTGGTCTTCTCTAATTCCTAGGTGGAACATCATCCTATTCTCTGGTGTTAAGCTTACTGTTTAAAGACATCCTCTCCATCATTTTCTCCATGGTCTTTATCATCATTTCAAACCTCTCTTCTGATGTCTATGAGGTTGAAGGTTGTGCCTTATCTTGAACCTTGTTCATGTCCCTGTCAGAGTTAGATTTGATCTTTCCTGAAGCCATTACATTTACTTCAAATTATATTGCATCATTCATCATATCATCTAATGAAGTAGATTTTATCTTCCTCCACAACAAAGAAAAATAACTTTCAAAGGAATCATCATATCTAAGTTGAGAAGCTTTAGGAGGGGGTTTTACTTCAATAGGAATTGAATTATAGACCTTTATAAATCTGGCTGAAAACTCTTGCACTGTTTCATCAGGTGACCTTCTCATGTTGTTATATTGGGTTAACAACTGAAGGGGGTTTTTCTTGTCACCCCACTTTGCAAGAAATTTGGTTTCAAAGGATTCAAAATTTATGATACTAGTTGTTGGGAGAACTCTGAATCACTTTTTGACTTATCCTGCAAGACTTTGTGCAAACAACCTCATTTTTGCATTCTCAAAATCTACCTCTTCCAATTCTATAAAATCATTTAACCGGTCTAGATCTTTTGAGCTGACAAATTGCCCTTAGCATCATACAACTTAATCCTTAGATTATACTCCTGGGGAAAATCATGTAACTAAGCAGGTAGAACAAGAGAGAAAAACCTAGTTGCCATGGTTGCAGTAAGGACTTGAAGTGCCTGTTGTTTCTGAGTATGAATCACAAGAGGTTTGGTAGAGGTAGCTAAAATTAAATCTTGGAACCTCTTCTTATCAAAGATGATCTCATTCAAACAAGACTCAGATTTAGTTTTAAACAGAGTTTGCTCAAATTTCACATCAAAATCAAGGTCTTCAATGATTGTTACTCCATCTTTGGGTAAGGATAGATATCTATCTAGACACAAAACTAGGCTTATTTGATTTTCCTTTCTTTTTTGTACAATCTTTTTAGGATCAGACACAAGGATCGTTGCTTCTGGGTCTGGGTTTCTCCTGGTATGAATTATTTTGGGAGCCATGATTTATGGCTCAAACTACTTTATGCTACTGGTCTCTTTGTAATGGAGTCGCTAGGGTAAATTTAGTCTCAGCCAATAAGGTGTTTGATTCACTATCACCCTCAGGAATTAAATCTGAAGCTTTAAGTCGTTCTTTTCCCAGGGAAGATTTCACTTTCAATCCCTGACAACAACGCCAGAATGTTAGCACTCTGTAAATTTGTTTGGTTGATAAAACAAATACCAGAGGTAACCTACAAACCAACTTTAGAGATGGGTACTAGCCTGCTCAGGGCAGCGAGGGCTCTCTCGTGTTACTTGGTGTTTCTTTGACAATCAATGGTTAGTTTTTGTTGTTTTGGGGTTTTGTTTATGAATTTGTTGGCAAGGAAAGGGAGGGACACTTAGGGATATGGAGTCAAACTTCTGAAAATGAATGAAGACACTAACTTGTCTGTAGAAATATCCAGAGGATAAAAGATAAATGAGGCGATAAATCTGAGTTATAATTTGTAAATTTGCAGAGTGTAGGAAGAAAAATAAAACATGTAATTGCATCAGAGCATTAAATAAATGAATTATGAATTAGTTAGGAAGAACTTAACATAGTTTAAATTGTTTCAGCTGAGAGCATCACAAGATGAATTATGGGCCTTTGACTATCCAATTTAAACAGAAGACAGTGAAAATGAAATCAGAAATATAAGAAATACATACAAAGAGAGGAGACAAAACTCAGATCACCACCATTAGAATCTTTTCATGGAAACTTCAAAGACTTTTGCATATGTATTCAATTCAACTTCAAAAAATTACAATTGATATCCTAACAACTAAAATTGTGCCCTTTCACTTCTGCCAACACTAATACATTTTGAACTTCTAATACTAATACAATTTGAGTTCCTTCAGTTAGAAACTGATTACAATAGTTGAACTGAAACGTTTCAACTTCTAAAACTGATTACAATAATTACAAATGAAAATTTAGGTATGGGAACCGATTACAATGATTAACAAGGAAAACGTTTTATGATCCAGCTGTTGATTCCCCTAGTGCTTCAGCTTCTTCCTTGGCCACTTCTTCTTTTCTGGTATTTCTATCTGATCTACCATCTTCAGTGACACTTGGACATCATTTAATGGACCCTGGAAAACTACACTTTGTTTTACCCAGCCGTACTATCTCATTCCATTGCAGGTCATAAGGTATATCAAAGCTCATCATTTATTTGATTAGGATCTTCGGTTCAATGCAAGAGGCATATGTCATGACTGGTAGTCAAATCTTCATTGTTTTGAATTGATTCAAAATCTCAAAATCTATAATCAAATGTTCAACCAGGGTTGCTTCTTTTAGGTTTTCCTCCAGGTTTTCAAATTTGGAGTGATCCATTCTGCACTGAGTGAGGTGAGATTTGTATTCTTCTTGATCATATAATTTTCCTTTTCCATCCCAAAATGGTGGGAGACCTTTAATGAACAATTCCTCAAACATATCCTTGAATTCCTGCACACTTTGCTCCATCTGTGTGGCCTTAGTTTGGACTAATTTTAGCAGGTTATGTTTGGAAATAACCCTCCTGGCCCAGATGATCAATGTAGTTCTATATTTGACCCCAATGGTATGAAGTTTTGCAGTAGGGATGGAGTTGAGTAGGTTTATGGCATTTTGGGCCCACTCTTATGGTTTCTTTGCCAAGGTTTCCTTCACAACAATGCACCTGCTTCTAGCTGTGATGGCCATGTTGTCTTTATCATTGATGAAGTTTAAATACACTTTGAACTTGGAAAATTCAACAGCTATAAAATCTCAGATGATGTGTTTCACTCCCTGCAGCAATGCTTTTCCTCTCAATCTTATTTTTAGCTTGTCTATCATTTCCTGCAAATATCGATTCTCCTTTTGAAATTGAGCCATCATTTCATCTTTTTCTTTCATTTCCTTCTTCAATTTCTCTATGTCCCCTTTTAATCCCTTGATTTCTCCTACCTTCAGGCTAACTTGTGACATATCCTGGACAACTCCTTCAGTACTTGGCTCAACTTCTGCAATGGAAGGTACAACTATAGTCATGTTCAATAATTCTATCTGTCCTTGTGACCAATTCAATTTTTCTTGTTCTAGCTATAATACCCTAGCCTTGTAGTTCAATGTCTCTTGTTGAAATGCTTCCTTTTCCTGTTCTAGAGAAACCAGTTATGTTGTTTGTGGATGCTTTGTGGCAAACATTTTCAGTTTCTTCTTCAAGCTTTGAATTAGCTTGTCTTTTTAATCCAATGAGGATTTCACCCCCTGAGGGCCTTCAAATTCTATCATTTTGACCTGAGTGTGTCAAGCTCTGATGGATGCTTTTTCTTGCCTCAATTGCTCTTCCAATTTTATTGCATAAGATGACAATTTTGAATTCTTCAAGCTTAGACCCAAGTAATCTAAATACAACATATCACTGGTATTTATGTGGAATTTGACTTTGTCTAGAGCACTGATGTTGTCATACTTTATCTTGATCTCAGGTACTTTGCCTTCATCTACAACTGCTATATTAAAGGTTCTCTGCTCTATATCTCTTACTGTGAACATAAACGACTTGTGTTGAGAAATATTTTCCACTTCAAGGACTAACTCCCTCATTTCACCCATGGCCATGTTTCCTTTCTCATCATATTGTTTTTCCAAATACTCCTTAGATTGATAAGTTGCTCCAGATGTCTTATCAAAGATGTGCTTTTTGTTGCTGGAATTTCTTGAGATTCCTTCACTTTGGAGCTTGCTTCCCTTCTCAATTTCTACAGTGTTGGTACCACTTTCCACCATATCCATATTCACTTGTTATTTAGGCTCTTCCTCCTCTAGATCCACTATATGTGGGGATTGTGTGATCTTCATCTTCTTAGGGGCATTTTGTTGATCACTGGTGCCCATGGCCTCTGAACTGCTTCCCTTGTTGTAAACACTTACTTTGGGGACATTGAATATCAACTTCTGAGGAGTTTGTTGTGTTTGAGTATGTTGTAGGGTTTCCTCCACTTTTTGTGTTTGAGTTGGTTGCAAGATTGCTTCCATATCAACACAGACTTATAGATTTTTCAATTTTTCAAAACCCTCAACATGTTCATGCTCATAAGGGGCATGTTTGTTCATCAATATTCTCTTGGATATGATATGATGTGGATCATATATTATTTCTTGTAGCTGTGCAAAACCAAACTCTTTGAGCTTTGCTTAGATCTTAGATAAGCATGATCTAGTCTTGACAATGAAGGGTCTAATGATGAAAGTGAATTTGAGGTTGGAGGCTTTGTTCAATTTCGGGAAATGCTCTGTCTCTGATATGATTCTTTGCCTGATGAATTCAAGGGAAAAGACACCGGGGGTCATAAAAATAGGCAGAATATAGGGGGATTCATGACAACCATAAACCCATACCACTATTGAATGATGAACAGTACCCAGTCCCCCACTCTGTTTTCTGGATTTGGTTGTAGATAGCTCCTCATGTCATCCAAGACTCTTGGTAGGCTGGTGTGGAAAATGAAACTGTAAACCATGGACATGACTTTGTTGATGAAGATGAGAAATGTGATCCTCTTACATTCAGTTGATATGAATGTTTCTTCAAGAAATTATCTCTTATTTGTTTCCAGGAAAACCTTCAGCAAGTATGTGTAATATCTTAAATTTCTTAGAGAGGGAAAATTCACTAGTTGTTTGTGGATATTATCAGCTATGAATTGATCGAAGCTGACACAGAATGACGGACTAGACTCTGACTAAGAAAACACCAACAAGAAACCCAACATGACCTCGACCACATATTTGTCATTATCTAGACCTAAAATTTAACTCAGTAGGGAACATACACATTGGACCTCAATAACCATTATACTCATACTCATTGGCAAAGACATATTTTCTGAAAGATGATCTTGTTTGACAATTGTCAATAAAAATAGATCTTTGACTTCTGATGGACACTCCCTGTAAACCCTAATTAGATTTTCTTCCTCGAAAGGTTCAGACACTGCAGAGAAAGACTCTATTATGCCAAGGGCACCTCGAATTTATAGACTCTCTACCCTACACAGGACCTCGGACCCTTGTTTATTGACGACGACTTTCTCTTCCTGTGAATAATACTCTGCGCACCAACCTATGAATTCAAGAAAAGGGAAAGTGACCTCGATAGAGTAAGGGACTATAGTGTCTTGGACTGCTTCAAGGAATGGTATCTTCTTTCCTACATTATCAGACAAATTACTTCTGGACATAGAGATGGGTGAAATGGTGATTTTAGTGTCGAACACATCTAAATCTCGGTCAATTAGGGATTCTTCATTTGACACAGGGTACTTTCTTTTCCATTGACGTTATGATAGGGTCCATGGAGGTGATGAAAAATACTTGGAGATGAGCGAAATGGTGTGAGCTTAGCATATTGTTGAGCTTCAGTTGAATGGAGGTGGTCGCGCCAAGTTTCAAACGTTCCAGTATTTGAAAAATAATAAAATAAAAAAAAAGTGCCCTTTATATACTTTTATGATTTCAAGGTCGCGAAGAAGTGGTTTGAGGCAACCCACTTCTCGCCTTGAAATGCACTCAGTGGTGCCATGTGGTCCTGACCCAAAACCATGGTTTAGTTTTCGGCCTGCTTTCGGGAATTATTTTCCATGAAACTCCTCCCCCCGAAAAGATCCCCAATCGTTGATCTAGAGCGCTTTGCAATATGCAACGTATCGAGTCCCATCAACTCTACACTCCTGCTAGATTTAGCCTCCTCCTGCTAGATTTAGTCCCTCCCTTGATTTATCAGACTTGCAACCAATTTAGCACCTCGTTAAGTCTTGAAATCTTGATTTCATACAAAACATTTTGGTGGTGATAACATGTGCTCCAATTGGGAATGTTATCCTCCCAGCGAGGTAGCAAAGAACGACATACCAAATGCCTACCCATTGGGATTTATTTTACTCCTACAACTGAATTTACCAACATCTTATGCACAAAACTCAAAATCTACTCAGCATAACTTAGGGCCTTCGCTTCGGGCTTCAATTTATGTTGATTTGATTCCAACAACATTAACTGGAAAACAAAATGGTTATACAAAATGAATGGAAAGGGTGATAGTTCCTTTAAAGGATATAATGTTTGAGAAACTTTCCATTCACAGTTCCTCGTCAAACAATATCTCCATTACGTTCATGTAGAAGATAGACATTATTTCCATGGTACGCCACAATTTTGAACGGTCCCAACCATAGATGGTCAAATTTCCCATGCTTTCCTCTCTCTTCATTTCTGACATCCCATATCAACACTAAATCCCCCACTTTGAAATCATCCTCAATATTCCTGTCTAAATCCCTTTTAATCCTTTCTTGGTGCATCTGAGAGTTGTTGAAGGCTTTATCCCTGGTTTGATGGACATTGATTAGTTCATTTGTTCTCCTTCAAGTGGCATATGTTTCAACATATTGCTCCTGTAGAAATATCATCACTGGAAATCCTAATGCAGTAGGAAAAATTTCCTCTGTGCCATACACAATCTGGAAGGGTGAAGTGGCAATATACCTTTTGGTAGTGATCCTATCAGCCCATAGTGCATGGATGAGCTTTTTATGCCAAGCTTTTTTGTTATCTTGTAGCAGCTTCTTGATAATTATGGTTAAGCTCTTATTGGATGACTCAACTAATCCATTACCTTGAGGGTAATAAGATGTGGAATGGCCAAGAGTGATATTGTAATCATTGCAAAAAAAAATTGTCTTCTTGGACTTAAATGTTGTTGCATTGTCTGTAATGATTTTGATTGGACACCCAAAACTGGACAATTATTGTTCTCCAAAAACTAAATGATAACAACATATGTGGCTTTCCTGGTGGGAACTGCTTCAATCCACTTGGTGAAATAATATGTGGCTGTCAGTATCCACTTTTGATGTGTTGAGGACTGTGGATGAATTTATCCTATGAAATCAAGGCACCATTGTCTAAAAGGTGCTTCAACAAAGATGGGTTTCAAGGGAAAAGGCTGCAATTTTCTCTTCCCATCAAAAATTTGGCATTCATGGCATCTTGAAACTTCTTTGTAGACATCAGAAAAAATGCTAGGCCAATAGAACTCAACCCTCAATATCTTGTGCACAATTGTTTTTCAATAGTGGTGTCGTCCACAATCACCTTTATGAAACTCTCTAATGGTCTTTTCTACTTCTTCCTCCAGCAAACAACTCAGCAAGATTCCTCATGGATCCTTCCAATACAAAGATTGATTTACAATACAAAACTTTGTTGCTTTCAGCTTTAAGAACATGGCCTCGGTTTTACTCATTTCAGGAGGAGCTTGCAAATTTCTCAATACATACATAATATCAACATACCATGGGGAGTCAAGGAATTTTTGAGATACCTGAGGGGCCCTTTATTCTTCTGAATCTGCTAACAAGTCAGTAATGAAATTTATTCCCAAGATCTCACAATTTGTCTGTGCCATCAACTTTGCAAGTCCCTTCCCCTTGATCAACTTGGTAGGTCTGATCTCAAGGTCATATTCCAACAACACAACTATCCACTTGCCCCTTCTTCCCTCAAGATCAGGCTGAGTTAAAATGTCTTTCACATAACTATTGGACACATATGCAGTGGTATGAGAATGCATGATATAAACTCTGAACTCCTTTAGGACCTTGATCAGTGCGTATGCATGTTTTTCTATGATATCATACTTCAATGGGGAATCCCTCAAAGTCCTGCTATAGTATGCTATGGGTTTCTCAAAATTCTTCTCATCCTTCTGTAATAGAACACCAACAATGGTGTGCTCTGAGGAAAAAGAAAAACATATAAAGTCTTTGTCAAAATTAGGACTGGCTGGTACTTGGGCCTAGGTCAATTCCACTTTAATGTCTTCAAAGGATTTTTTGGCTTCAGGGGTCCATTTTATCTCATTTCCTTTCTTGAGCATGTTAGTTATATACTTTATGATTCTAGCCATGTTAGGAATGAATCTTCTCATAAAATTTACTTTCCCCAAGAAAGATTGCACTTCTTTTTTGCTTCTAGGTGTGCCAATTTTTAAGATTCCCTCAACTCAGTTGGGATCTATCTTTATCCCCTCCTTTTAAATAATGTGACCAAGAAGCTTCCCTTATTCCTGTTTAACAGGTTATGGGCCCACATTACCTTCAAAACGATCTAACCACTGGAAGGAAGACCGACAATTCTTTGTCAATCTCGTTATAGCACCAGTTGCAGTTGCAACTAGGGTTTCTGAGCTTACAGAGGCAACAAACCCTAACCTAAATTCTTGGGCACTTTCAGTGAAGCGTTGGACCTAATTTTTGGGTATTATATTGCGCCCTAGTCTAGTGCACCCTATGGTTCCCTTAACCACCAAAAATGTCAAGTTTGAGTTCTTGGTCAAAGTCAAAGTCAATGGTTGAATTTTGGTCAAATGTGATTTTGTGTTCAAAGTTGAAATTTCAGGGTTTCTAGCTTGTTCTAATCATTGAACCTTTTTTATTCAGTTTCTAACTTCTTCTTGTCAAGATGGTGTCTAGTTTCATTTTAGAATACAAGTTGAACGATGCTACAAATTTCAAAGGTATGAACTTGTATATGCTTTTCAAGTTATATCATCCAGCAAAGCATGTGTGTTTGCAGGGGATGTACAAAAAACCTTGTCCAAGAAGTGATCTTGGATTCATTACATTCATAGGAACAAGTGCACCCTCCCTAGCAGTTAAGGCTCCAGGTTCCATGTTTGATTGATCAAATTGTTAAGTTTCAATTTGCATATATCAAGTTTGATAGTTGCTACAGTACAAGTAAACATTATAGTTGTGACAAAAATATTTGAAAGGCTCTATTACTGTTAGGTATACTTGATTGCATGTAAGTATTATTGATATAGATGTGTATTGCACTTGTTTGCAAAATGAACTAACATATCCTCTAGGAGATATTTCTTGTTTTGCTCCCGAGCAGGTCACCTTGGTAATTCTATGATAACTACCATCCTTGTTACCATAGACATGTTCTTATGAAAATGCTATTGGAAATACTTTTTATCTTGTTGTTCTTGTTTCGGGCAGATCACAGGTGATAGATATGAGAAGGATTTATAGTGACAGTTGCAAACATGGAGCAGATGACTCCAAGTGGTGAGGTAGGTGATCTCACCAAGTAACAATTCTAAAGGAAGCATGTAAAGAAAAAGGATTCTTTGACATCATTCACTCAGATGTGTGTGGACCAATGTCAACCTCCTCACTAAGAAGAGAGGTCGGGATTAAGAGGGAGCTCCCTACAATCCTTAGCAAAATGGTATATTAGAAAGAAAGAATTGATCCATTGAAGAATCATTTAAGACAATGATGAATGACCAGAATCTATCCATGTTTCTATGGGGAGAAGTAGTTATGATAGTCATATATGTTCAGAATAGAAGTCTTCATTGTATATTGAAGAACATGACTCCAGAAGAAGATTTCTATGGAAAGAAGCCAAGCATTGAACACTTGAGGATCTTCGGTTGTCCTATCTATATTCATGTTCTGAAGGACAAAAGAAAGAAGTTGGAACCTTTAGGAAAGAAGGGCATATTCGTTGGATATAATGAGTCATCAAAAGCTTACAGAATCTATGTCCTAGGTCAACATAAGGTTGAAATCGGCAGAGATGTGATTGTTGATGAAAATATTATCTTCGGGAAATCTATAGAAGATTCCATGGATTCCAACGATGAAGGTCCCAAGGAAGAAACTACATGTTCTCTATAACATCCCAATGAAGAACCATAACAACCACTTGAACTTGTGGAACCAATTATTGTACTTGAGACCAGAAAACGACCAACATGGCTTGAATCCACCCTACAAGAAGTAGAAACACATAAAGCTCCTAGTGGCACCTTCAAGGAAAGCAAGAGGCCCAAAATATTCTTTATTTATGTGGTACTCATGACAAGTCTTTTCAATGCAGAACCTTCCACCTTTGAAGAAGCAGTCAAGAAGAAATAATTGAAGGAAGCTATGATGGAAGAATACCAATCCATGATGAAAAATAATGTATGGGAAATTGTGCCTAGACCTGAAGAAAAGTTTGTAGTCAATTCAAAATAGGTTTACAAGTTAAATCATGCAGTAGATGGGAGTATCGATAAATACAAGGCAAGATTCATGGCTATAGGGTTCTCCTGGCCGAAGGGAGAAAACTATGATGAGACGTTTTCTCTAGTTTCCAAATACACCTCTATTAGAGACATCATATCTCTTGCAGCATCCATGGGTTGGAGTTTACATCAGATAGATGTAAAGACCAATTTTCTCAATGGAGTAATTGGGGAAGAAGTATACATAGAGAAACCTCAAGGTTTTGAGGTACACCCGAGAGAAACCCATGGATGCAAATTAAAGAAGGCCTTGTATGGACTCAAGCAAGCTCCAAGAGATTGGTATGCACAAATTGGCAGTTACTTGACAAGACTTGGATTTTCCAAGAGCCATGTTGATCCAAACCTTTATTACAAGGTTGTGAATGATGCACCTGTGATCCTGATAGTTGCATAGCCTCTCATTATTCAATATAAGAGGGATTTGGTCTCTGAATTCGATATGAAGGATCTTGGTCTCATGCATTATTAGTCGGGACTGGAAATATGGCAGAAGCACGGTGAAATCCTCCTGGGGCAAGGGAAGTATGTTGTAAAGATCCTTCAGAATTTTGGGATGATGGATTGCAAATCCATGGAAACTACCATGGTGACAGATCTGAAGAAGTTGAGAGACTTTGATTCTGATCCAATAGACTCGTCAATGTACCAGCAATTTATTGGGTCATTGATGTATTTGGTTAATACATGACTGGACATTTTCTTTGTTGTGAACACGTTTATCCAATTATAGGTGGAACCTAGACATGAGCATTAGATAGTTTCAAAGCACATTTTGAGATATCTTCGTCAGATGATAAATTATGGTTTGAGATATGCCTCAAATAGTGACATACAACTGCATGGATTTATTGATTTAGATTGGGCAGAGAGTGCATATGACAGAAATAGTACTTCTGGTATATGTTTCAGTTTGGGCTCTGCTATGATATCATGGGCTAGCAGGAAACAGAAGTTTGTTGCAATCAACATTGCAAAAGCATAGTGTATTACAACTTGTGATGCTTGTACGTGAGCAGTATGGCTCCATAAGCTGATTTATGAACTATCTAATCATGTGTTGGATTCAAATGTGATATATTGTGATAATCAAAGTTGCGTGAAGCTTTCAGAGAACTTCGTGTTACATGACAGGTCGAAGCACATTGAGATCAAGTATTATTTTATCTGTGATAAAGTCCAGAAGGGAGAATTAATTCTCCAGTACATCTCCATTGATGAGCAAACCGTTGATATTTTGACAAAACATATGTCCAAGATAAAGTTTGCATACTTGAGGGACAAGCTGGGACTTGTGGCGATACCCTCCTTTGGTTGAAAAGGAGGATATGAATTCCTCAGTTGGGAGGGAGTGTTGATATATGGCATCATGGATAGTTAGTGTGTTGGTGGACAGACATTCTCAAGGTGGAGAATGGTCCAGGCAGAAAATATTTTTGATGTACCATGGACATCTATTCTCCTAGGGCATTGCCCAGACAGGTAGAATGGTCTAGGACAACTATTATCTTGGGTATTTTCCTAGACAGGTAGAATGGTCTGTCTCCCTAAGTTCACAGTAGTGACCAGAGTGGGGAGATTGGTATAGGACATACATTTTCCCTAAGTTCACAGTAGTGGCAAGAGGGGGGGAAATGGTCTAGGACAATCATTCTTCCTGAGTTCACAGTAGTGACCTGAGTGGGAAGAATGGTCCTTGTATCCCATGGTGTGTCTTTCAGCATCTTTTGGGACAATGATTCTTCCTGTGTCACATGCAGTGACCAGGATAGGAAGAATGGTCCCTATATCACTATGTTGAGTGAGTGACTTATGCGAGACACTCTATTGAGTGAGATAAGTCCAACACATGACTTATTCAACATCATGCTCGATTACTCAGATGGAGTATGGCCTCGAGAGATGATGTAGACGATGATATATTTTTATTCCGGGATGCTACCAGATGATACTGATAGTGATGATGATGTTCATGACTTGATCTGCGTGAACATGAGATAGCTTGTGTGGCTATGATGATGCTACATGTAGAATGGTCTATAATAATATGTGAGCCTTTCCCATACCATGTGAAATGGATGGAAATGTTTTAAACCATTACAGTTAATACATCCCTAGCTAGGAGGTAGTGTTGATATTATGGTAGATGTGGGAGGTATTAACCTCCATGTGTAACCTTTGACTAGAATATAATATTTTGGAAGCCAAAGAAATCCTAAACAGATGTGTAAAAACCCTAGAAGACAAGTCAACTTAGTAGAATAAATAATATCAATGTATTATCTTCCAGAAAAACAAGTCAACCCAGAAAGGTGACAAGAACCACTATAAATAGGAGGTTCTCTAGCTCATTTGTACATACTCACTTCACTCACTCTCTCAGTAAATTATAGTTCAAGTTTGGAGTTGCAACTACAGGAAAGGAAGGTGCATATTTTGGGGTGATTCTTGGTCTCTCTCTCTAGCGCTATCTAGCCTAAGATATGTTCCCTACCTTCTAGTGTTTCTTAGTGGTATTCTTGGTTACATATTGGAGTATATTGGTGGATTTCTTGAAGGTGAAAATTTGGGGAAGAAGTGCAACTGCAACTTCTGCAGTTGAGTATTGTTCTTGTTCTGTGGTTGTGGATACTCTCTCTCTTATGCGCTACCCTTGGAGAAGGTGTGCTCTCCTTGTCTTGTGTTGTTGTTATAGTTGGATGGTGTTTTTTGGTTCCATATCATGCTACTACTGCAACTAGGGTTTATCTATTGGTTCTAGTGTGGCTTTCCAGAATAATTATATCTAACAAAGGTTAAGGTGCTCAGGGGTGGTTGCATGCTTATGGTTTGGTGACAATAGTGATATTATCTATGGATAAAGAGAGCACATTGGATATTTTAACACTTACCATTGTCTTCTCTTTCGATCTCAGAACCACATCCCAAACATCATTCTTTATAATGGACTAATACTCTTCAACCATGGCATCCTTCCATTATTTCTTCTCTACAACCTCTTCATAACTGGTAGGATCAACATCAATAATGTCACTCAACAATACCACGTAACTAGAGTATGATCGTGGTCTCTTGATTTATCTAAAGGATCCATCTAGGGCACCATAATTCTTTTCATCCTAAATAATTTCTCAAGCCCAAGATGGTATTTTCTTCTTAGTATTCATCTCTTGGGATTAATCTACAGGTCTCAGTGGTTCTTCCATATCATTCTCTTCTAGTACAACATCATTCCTTGCATCTGTATCTGTATCTCTGGGAGCTTCAGGGTCCTCATCATGGACCTCATCTAAATGATTCTATCTCAATCTACTAAAGTTGTATCATCATCTAAGGTGGCATCTCTGCTAGTCTCAATCTGTCGGTGACCAGGGATGTAAACTCCATATGCCTTCGATGTATCATTGTATCCAACAAATATGCCCTTCTTTCCTGAAGGGTCTAGCTTTGAAATCTTGTCCTTGGGGACATGCACATACAATGGACAACCAAATATCCTCAGGTGGTTGACCTCTGGATTTTCACCTATAAACATTTATTCTAGTGTCTCGTTTCCAAGTACACGGTGAGGACTTATGTTCTGCACATATACTGCATCCCTAGCTAATACTTTCCACAGATGAATTGGTAAGTCTTGATCATGAATCATGGCCTTCACTGCTTCCATGATTGTATGGTTCTTTCTTTCATCCACACCATTCTACTAAGGATTGTAAGGAGTAGAGAGCTCCCTCTTTATCCCAACTTATTTGCAGAATGCCTTGAATCCATCTTATGTGAATTATCCTCCATTATTTGACCTTAATATATTTATCCTCTTTTCAGATAGGTTTTCAACAAGTTCCTTGAATTCTTTGAACTTGTTGAATACCTCACTTTTAGCTTTCAAAAAATAAATCCAAGTTTTACGTGAGAAATCATCAATAAATGAAACATAGTATACGTACCTGCTAAGTGAAGTGGCTGAAATTGATCCACACACGTCTGAATGTATGATGTCCAAAGCTCCTTTGGATTTTCTATCACTACATGGAAATGGTTACTTCATGTGATTTCCTTGCGTGCATCCCTTGCATATGCCTTCACAATTCACTTGGATTTCTAGTAGACCTATCACCATCTTGTTCATGATCCGTAGGGATTTGTAATGTATGTGAGAAAATATTCTATCCCATAGCTCACTTGGAGTAATTGTACTTTGTACTAATGTTGAGTTTGAATTTCCCTTCAATTTGTATAAGCCTCCTTCTTGAACACCAATAACCAGAGAATCATCAATAGACTTTCCCTTTGGCCACATGAGAACTTCACCATCAATAAAAGCAACTATGAATCCTTTCTCATCCAAAGCTGAGATAGAAAGGAGATTCTTCTTCAACCCAGGTACATACAAAACATCCTTCATCTTCATAGGTTTTCCAGAATCCAATCTATAAGATGCTTCTCCTACACCTTTAATAGGATATTGATAGTCATCACTAAGCTTCACCTTGTGGGGTGAATCTTTCTGAACTAATTCTGAGAAAGAATCCTTGTAACGTATCATGTTCTTAGAAGCACCACTATCAATGAGCCATGTGTCACTTCCATGAGTGATTGTACCTGTAAGAGATAATATCAATACATATTCTTCGCTTGAGTCATCTTCTTTGTCTCTTTCTTGATTAGGTTCATCATCTTTTGTGACATGAGCATGATGTCTTTTATACTTTCCTTTTCTGACTTGACCTTTAGAGTTGGGACAATTTATTGCAATGTGTCCCATATTCTGATAGATGTAGCATCTATAATTTGAGAAATCCTTCTTAAAATTGTGCATCTTTTGTAATCCACGAGGTTTCTTGTGTGAATGAACTTCCTTCTTGCTCTTTCATTTTCTTGTATGAGCTGCTAGAGCTTGATTTTCTTCATCACCTAGTTTCTCTTCTCTTGCTGCCAATCTAGCTTCTTCCTGAGTGCAATCCTCCCATAGTCTGCTAAACCTTGTTAGCCTTCTTCTTGAACATATTCCCTGAATGAATGATTCCCAAGATATGGGGAGACCATTCAAGGTAGTCATTACTAATTTAGCTTCTTTGATTGTATCTCCAATGGATTCAAGTTTTTCTTTGATTTAAGACATCCTTGTGAAGTAGGATTGGATAGCTTCCGAACTTTGCATCTTCACATTCTTTAGTTGAGTCTTCAAGGTCATATTTCGGTTGATATTCTTTCCTTCATACAATCTGGATAAAGCATCAAACATCTTCTTGGGAGTTGTCAATGATGAGACATGAGGGATCAAATGATCCTTGATAGAATTAGCAATGATTCTCTTTTCCTTAACTAGGTTCTTTGTGTACTTTGTTTTGGCCTCATCTTCGTCTAGTTATGGAAAGTCTTCTTTGACGAAATCTTATAGGTCATTCTCTTATAAAATGAGCATCACCCTATACTTCCATGATTGGAAGTTATCAACACCCTCAAGCTTCTTATCAAGCTTGGTAATGGGTGCCATCTTGTCCTTGAACGGTAATATAATAAGAAAAATGAAACCTTTTCAAATAAAGGTTTTGAACTTACCATAGAGTGTGATATGTCAAGGTGAAATGCTCCAACTTCAATCCTGCAGCTGCCAAGACATCTTGATCTAGGTTTTATGAGGAAACCCTAATTTTTCAAAATGAGATTTTGGAATTCTTCTCTGAGGGAAAGATGCACCCTCCTTAGGAAATCTCCTTGATAGCTTTACTTTGACCAACTTCCTCCAAAAAGTGGGAGAAATCACCTTCTATGGTTTTATACAGTTGCCGACAGTTTCTACAGTTGCATCACAAATTGCAGTTTTCAAATCTTTGTTAAATTGAGAATATAAACCCAAGGAAAGATGTGTTAGGGTCAGGAGAGTCTTCATATGGTCTTGATTTCCCCAACGAGTCATTCTAGACTGTGAAAATGGCTTCTTTCAAGCCCGCTCTGAAACCATGTTAAAATTTCTCTTAAGCAGTTAAGTGTATTCAGTATTCTTTAACTTTAGGCTATTAAAGAAATAACTTCATGCATAAGGATCACTGAAAGAAAGACATCCACAGTATACACAAGATTTATCCTGGGAAAACCTCATGGGGGAGAAAACCCAACAAATCTTCTTCAATATAGATTCGTCAACAAGTACAATGTTTCTCTCAAGAGAGATCTCACCAAACATAAGATAAACTAGAAACCCTAACCAGAATAGGGTAGCACACTAGTAGACCAAGATAGTCCTCCAAGAGATAACCAAAACCTTTACTAGAACACCCTTCCTCTATAGTTGTGTCTCCTCCTCATACTTGTGCACTTTTTCTTGTGTGAGAGAGCTTGTTTTGTGTGTTCTTCAAGTGAGGTTCCTAGCCTCTTATAAATACAAGTTGAGCCACCCAGAATTAGGTCAAGGCCGACTTGTACACTTTACCCTTTCTAATTTACAATTGAATTTTTCCAAGGCATAATAGGGCCGACTTTTACAAAGGCACAATAGGGACGAATTTACAAATATAACATAATATTATTCTTTAGGGTTTTGTCTTGGTCTAATACAATGTTGATAAAATAAGAATATCTTTCGAAGCTACTCAAACTTCGACACAATCGTCAGGTGGCACCTCTAATTCACACATCCGTACGACCCTGCATCTTTCATCATAAATTCTCCCAGTTTGGTCTTTAGTCTCTCAGGCTCCTACATGGGGGATATGGATTTGTCCCTTTGGCACAAATCGGGATCAACCATATAAGAAATCATAGAAGGAATTGGGTTCAGGGTCAGATAAGATGGTTAGTTATGGATTTCTTCTCCCGCGTGTGGTCAAGGATTTTCCTCCCTTCATCTCTAGCAGATTTGCAACATTGTTTTCTCCGTCAAGTTGCAAAAACCTCAAGTGAACCCCCCAGCCTGGCATGTATTATGATCTCGGTTGGTTAGTCAAATTTTTTATGGCCTCCAAGAACACCATCTAACACCTCCAGATTGGCTCATTACCAAAGGATGTGCTTCTCTGCTCCATATTCCAAATTATTAAAATGGAGATTTAGAATGGTCCACAACTAGGATTTATCCACATCTTCCAGCAAAATAACTCCTTAGTCTATATCCAAGACAACTTAGAAATAAGATAAAATATGGGGGTCATATCCATCAACAGACGCCAATGCTTTTAGCCAATCCCATGATGTTGATCCATCTTTTGGTTTTAGTTCTAGTGGTGTATCTTCATGTGGCTACCAATTCCTTAGGCAACCATTTGCTAAGTCTTGGGTTCCTCTCACTTTCCCATTTGGAAGTGATGCTCTCATCACTCCCCCCACTTGGCCTCGAGAGCCCACATGATTTTTTATACCTCCTCTTGTCCACCTCCAACTGGAATAACATCATAGTCATCATGTGGCACCTCCAATTCATGCAACCATATGACCATGTGTCTTTCATCATTAATTCTACCTATCTGGCCTTCAGTCTCTCAGGCTCCTGCATGGGCGATATGGATTTTCCCCTTTGGTCATAGTGGGATCAACCATATAATCAATCATAGAAGGAATTGGGTTCAGACTCAAATAGGATGGTTAGTTATGGATTTATTCTCTCGTGTGTGGTCAAGGGTTTTTCCTCCCTTCATCTTGTTGAAATATTGTAACTGCAAAGAGTATTCTATTTATTATTGAGTTATTATTCATTATATCAATCCCCTTTTGTGGATTGATCATGTCGGGCATTGTAATTAACCAAATCCCCTTTTGTGGATTGGTCAAACCCTAAATATATTGTGCAAATTGAGAAGTCGGCCCCCAGGCTAATTAAAGTGGTTTTAACCACTAGGAAGACAAGTCATCCCTTCCCAGTGAAGATACACCTTTCCAGCACCTGTCAGTTTGTATAAATAAAGGAAGCCAACCCCTCATTATCTCACTCGCTCATTTGCTCATCCAATGCGCAAGTTTGGTAGATGCAGTTGAGAGAAGAAGGAAGAGAGAGACGCATTGCTCAATGTTGGATATTCTCTAGTGTTTTGGTTTATTGTCTTGGCATTGTATCGGTTATCTCTATTAAGGAAGTTTTTGTTGGATTTTCTCCCCCATGAGGGTTTCCCAGGATAAATTTTGTGTATCTTGTGATTGTGTTTCTCTCAGTGATCCTATCTATGCTATGGTTATCTTGTAAATTGAAAAGAAACCTAATAATATCTTAGACCTTAACATGGTATTAGATCTAATCTAAAGAGAGCATCTTTCATTGGATAAGCAAAAACGTCATTGTTGTCATACAAGAACATTAGATTTTTCTATTGAACAGGAATTTGATCCCTGAAATCATCAAGGAAGTGCACCCTAGCCTAGAGAACTCTTTGGTAGCCTCAACACACTTTTTCAGTGGATAGAACGCACGAAAAGTGAAACCGTAGTTTTCACTGGTACCAGAAAACCAGAACCAGTACCCGAAGTACCAATCCAGAATTCCTCTAGTCTAGTTTGAAGGGACAAAATTTGTATTTTCTAAAATCTAACTACACCACGCTACTCACCTCAGCCAAGTTCACCTCCTAGGAAGTTCAAAATTAAATTCTGATCATTTTCAATTTTTGGTCATTTTCCTAGCTCCAGATAAAATGTTTGCAAGCACTAAGCTTGTTGACAATCTAGAAGGTGTGGAAAAATTTTGTTCTTGGAAGTATAGGATTGCACTCAATCTTGAAGAGAATTACCTAACAAGATTCAATAAAGAAGATGTACCAGAACCTATTGATGTTGCAGCTAAATCAAAACACCAAAAGGACACAATTAGGGCCAAAAGAATCATTGCAAATTCTATTAAAGATCACTTCATTCCTCAAGTGGATTAAAATAATACTCCAAAATAAATGTTTGATTCTCTAACCAGAATGTATGAAGGAAAGAACATCAACCAGAAGATGAATCTAAGAACTCAACTCAAAAATACAAGGATGTAGAAAGGAGAAACAATTCAGGAATATTTCTCTAGAATATCACAATTCATGGAACAACTAGAAGCAATTAGTGATACTCTAAATGAAGACAAACAAATAATTAAAACCCTTAATGGTCTCACAAGACCTTGGGATGCATTCATCCAAACTATTTGTGCCAGAAAGGAGAAACTACACTTTGATAGTCTTTGGGAAGAATGTGTTCAAGAAGAAGCAAGAGTAGCTAACCGAGAAGAAATACTATCAAGAGATGAAGATCAATCCCTAGCTGCTCATACTAAAGGAGGAAGGAAGAGGTATTACTTATAGAAAGAAACTCATCAAAATAAGGAGTCTCATCTCCCAAACAAATTCATACATAAAGAATCTCACCCTCCAAGAAGATTCCAAAAGTTTCAGAAAGGGAAAAGAAGAGAAAAATATTTATTGTCCTACCAATGTTACTGTTATCACCCCATAATTTATGGGAATCATCTTATGACTGGGATATTATCTATATCTAGTGATTTGGTTCACAAATGATATTTCATCCTTCAAATAATTTGTGAAAAGAAAAGAAAAAAGAAAAGAAAAAGAAAAGAGGGCAAAAAGATTTGAAATAAAGGCCCCATGCAATAATAGCAACTTGGTCATACCTTTCAAGCATGACCAAGTTCTTTTGAATTTCCAATGTTGACAGACTAGTGAATGCATCTGATCATACCGTCTAATCTTGATCAGGTAGCCCATAGGTTAGAACTAGTGAGTACATCTGATCAGACCATCTAATCCTGTTCAGATAGCCCCTAGAAAGAATGAAATCTAGACCCAACTGTTTAAACTGGGTTAATTGCCTTATGAGAGTAGGTTAGGACATAAGTAATTACCTTGCCCCCCTTTCCGAAGCAAA
>ML798200.1:73379-128722 GCA_009831015.1 Picea engelmannii
GTTCTTTGCATTTCAATAGATAAGAGCATAATAAGAACAAGATCACTGAGAAATACACATTCACAAGAGACACAACATTTATCTTGGGAAACCCTCTAGGGGAAGAAAACCCAGCAAAAACTTCCTTATCATAAATAGCTTATCCAATGTTCAAGAGATAACTCAAACCAATACAGAAAGTCCTCTCCAAGAGATGTGCCACTCTTCTTCTCCTCTCTCCAACTTCTAATTGCAGCTTGCCTCATAAGAGAATGAGCAAGTGAGTTGTGTGTTAGAAGTGAGGCGCTAGCCTCTTATTTATATCAACATGGCACGTGTGAAAGGTCACAATCTGGGAGGGCTGACCTCTCACTCTGGGTGGGTAAACCCGCCTTTAATTAATTCTAGTTCTTCCATTATAATTGTTGGGGCCGACTTCTTATTATTCCCTTTGTAATTGTCTGATGACCAATCCGCAAAAGGGGATTTGGTCCTTATACAATTACCGACATGATTAATCCATAATGGGGATTAATCCAATAACAATAATAATAATAATAATGACATGATTAATCCGCAATGGGGATTTAATCCAATAATAAAATAATAATAAGAATGCTCTTCGCAGTTACATTATTTCAACATTCCATACCTTGTGCACCAAGTTGGGTATCAAAGATTCAGAGCGACATCTGGTGCTCAAGTATCATGGCGCTCTGCATAGATACATCCAAACCAAAATGGAATTTTTGGACATCTCATCCTTGGGCGTGGCCTACCAATATTCCATCAGAATCGAGCAGAAGCTCAAACAAAAGATGCGACAATTTGGGCCTGGGAACCCCTCACAACAAAATCCAAGAAAGGGAGGCCCCAAACCATAGAAAAAAGGAAGGATCAAATACGAACAGTATCAGGACAACCATTCCAAGCCGTAAGCAAATAAGGACATCGGAAATACAAAGAAAGATATCAGGAAGTGGTGCGACTTTCACAAGATCCCTTGGCATAACACTGTTGACTGCTGCTCAAAGAAGTTGTTGGTGGCCAAAGTGAAATCCTATGAACCAGATATGGGTTAAGACTCTGAGCCAGAACTAGAAAGGGGAAGATGGATCATTGAATTGGAACTCAGTGCCATCGTTGCTACCACCAAGCTCCAGCCTGGTGAACCAGAAGAGCCAAAAGAAGGAGAACACCTCTTTCATTCACAGATGTGGGTAAAAGGTACCTCGTTGCACTTCATCATGGATAGAGGTATCCATAAGAACCTCATCTCAGCAGAGGTCGTCAAGCAGTTGGCCCTACCGACAACACCACACCCACAAATATACACCATTGGATGGCTCCGCCAAGGAAGCGATCTTTGCATCAGCCAACAGTGTCGAATGTCGTATGGCATCAAGCCCTTCAAAGACGAGGTATTGTGTGATTTTTCTCCTCTCGAAGTTTGTGATGTTATTTTGGGCCAACCTTATTTATGGAAACATCATGTTGTATATGAGTCTAGGCCTCATAGTGTTATTATTACTTTGAACAGGAAATTGTACAGGATACCCGAGGTAGTCCCACCTAGTGTTATTTCCTTGATCTCTTCTAAGCAATGCAGGAATGTCATCTCTCAGACGGGGAATTTTTTATTCTTCGTGATTCACTCTCAGAAAAAGAGAAAGATCACAACCACATCTAGGATCTCTGCGGCTAACCTCTCCACACAAAAGAAGCAAGTAGATAAGGTCGTGGAAGAATACTCGTATATCTTCTCCTCACCTACCAGGGTACCTCTGCACTACCAGGTCAAGCACCCCATCAATCTGACCCTTGGTGCACCGTTGTCCAATGGGCCAGTCTATCATCACTCTCTATTAGAGAATGAGGAGATCAAGCGATAGATCCAAGAACTTCTCCACAAGGGTCACATCCATCCCACCTCATCACCTTGCGGGATCCCAATCATGCTGGTATAGAAGAAAGATGGAACCTGGCGACTCTGCATTGATTACCGAGCTCTAAATAAAATCACAATAAAAGACTGGTACCTGATTCCCCGAATCGACAACCTCCTTGATCTAAAGTTTGGCTACCACCAGGTCCCTATAGAACAGACAAATGTATGGAAAACTGCCTTCAAGTCAAAGGAAGGCCTTTTTGAATGGTTGTTCATTCCCTTTGGTTTGACAAATGCTCCAGCCACTTTCATGAGGGTGATGGACGATATCCTACGAACATTCACCAATACTTTTGTAGTGGTGTATCTAGATGACATTCTCATTTACAACAAGACTTGGGCTGAACACTTGTAGCATATTCAGTAGGTTTTGCACACCCTGTGACAGTACAAGCTATATGCCAACTTGGAAAAATGCTCCTTCAGCATGGACAGGGTCCATTACCTGGGCTACATAATTGATCATCATGGCATACATGTGGATCCATCCAAGATCCAAGTCATCCGTGATTGGCCAACCCCAACCACACTCACTGAGATTCGGAGCTTCTTGGGCCTTGCCAATTTCTACCGCAGGTTAGTGTTGGGATTATTCCATATTTCATGGGCCCTCAGCCAAATAACCAGGGGTGGTGGTAAGGCGAAATTTGTGTGGGGTCAGTCCCAACAACAAGCGTTCGATGATTTGAAGCAACGCTTGTTCTCAGCCCCAGTACTTTCACTACCAGACCTGCAGCAGCCCTTTGAGATCGAGACAGATGCTTCTAACTATGCGGTGGGCGTCGTTCTCACTCAACACAGCCACCCCGTGGCTTATCATAGTGAGACACTATCAGATGTTGTCTGTAAGTACCCTACTTACAATAAATAAATGTACTCCATTGTGAAAGCCTGCCACTAGTGGAGACATTACATTCTTGGGAAGGAGACAGTCATTCACACTGATCATAAGCCACTGCAGTTCATGCAGACACAAGGAAAATTGCAGAATGATCGCCATCAAAAGTGGTCCACATACTTGTAGCAATTCCACCTCAACATCAAGTAGAAAATAGTAGGCACCAATCACGTCATTTATTACCTCAACAGACTGCCAGTCACGGCACACACCATGGTGCTAGACTCCTGCGGTCATGAGACCTCTAGATGGCCCCAACTCTATGAGACAGACTCGGACTTCACCACCACCTACCAAATGTTGGGTGAAAACGCAATTTTCGATAAGTTCCATCTTTAGTATGGGTTGTTGTGTCGTCTGAGCCATATATCTGTTCCATCAAGTGAGCAAGCGAATATGATCTGGGAATCCCACTACAGTCGGGTGGCAGGACACTTTGGCATCGAAAAGACAGTGGCGATGCTACAGAAACATTTCTACTGGCCAAAACTTTGATAGGAGGTCAGCAAGTATATCAAGTCCTGCACTACCTACGCTATTTCCAAACCGACCACTAAGAAACAGGGCATGTACACCACTCTTCCTACTCCTGAAAGACCATGGGAATCCATCTCAATGGACTACATTTCGGGCCTCCCTTCCACCAAGCGGGGAAATGAATGTGTTTTTGTGGTTGTTGATCATGTTTCTAAGATGGCAATTCTGGTTGCCTACAAGAAGAACATCACAGCAGAGGCCACTACCAAGCTCTTCTTTGAACAAGTCTGGGTACATTTTGGAATCACACAAACCATTGTCTCATATCAGGACAGTCGATTTCTCAGCAAATTCTGGTCGAGCCTCTGGTCACTGCTAGACACCAAGTTCACCAAATCCACGGCCTTCCACCCCTAGACAGATGGCCAAACCAAGGTCATAAATCGAATGATTGTGCATATCCTTTGCATGTATAATTCAAATCCCCTCGCACATGGGATGAGAGCCTTCCCTATATCCAACATTGCTACAACCAAGCCCTGCATAGCTCAACTGACCACAACCCCTTTCATGTGGGGTTGGGATTCCAACCATTGGGTCCCATAGATGTTGCACTTCCCCTTGTGGTCACCTCGACCGATGCATATCCTACTCCAACTGAAGCTGACAAAGCCACCCGGTTCATTGAGAGGATCCATCACATCCGCCAACAGGTTCAGGATATCCTACAGAGGTCTAATGACAAGTACAAGTAGTTCCATGATCAACATCGGGTGCCACATAAGTTTCATGTGGGAGACAAAGTTTGGTTGCACTTGCAGAAATAACGCCTTACAAGACCCCATCAGAAGATTTTCCCACTCCGTTATGGGTCATACACCATCACCAAGGCCGTGGGGGATAATTCTTTTGAGCTCAGCATTCTTCCTTTCCTTGGCCTGCATCCAGTGTTCAACGTGGATCTCCTTCGCCCTTATTTCCCACCATTATTGGACACCTCAGACGTAGCAGATGAGATGACACCAATAGAGATCAACTCCGACTGCATACAACAGGAATCCAATGATCATATTGTGGACACATAGATCAATGGCACTCGACAACAAAGGATCCAGCTTTATCGAGTTGTCAAAGTAGGGAAGCTCCTGCACCAAGGCAAGTGGCTCACCGGGGGCCAAATTCAACATAAATTTCCTCATCTGATGGGGGAAATCAACACAATTGAGACAATTTATTCCTAAGGAGGGAGGATTGATCCAGGTGGATATCAGTGGCCACCCACCTTTTCCAACTAGCTCAAAATAGTTTTTTGACAATTTTGGCAATTTACTATTTTTAGCAGTTTTAACTTCTGGGGCCATTATGAGGGACAAAATGAAGGTTTTTCGGGATAGAAATTATCAATGTTAGTCAAATGCATGATTGAGCCCCTAAAATGAATCTCCTCGACGATACCTTTCCAATGGGATATCATACGCCTAAAACGGAAATCGTATGAAAAAGTTATGACCCTGGGGAGTTGATATACTAACTTACCCAGACGGGGCTCACATGACTTTTGGCGCTTCATCTCCTAGGGTTAGGTTTTTGGATGTCTAGGGTTTTTGGAATTCCTGTTTATTGTAAAAAGGCCTTCAGAGCCTCATTGTAATCATATTCTTGCGAATGAGCACAACTGTCACATCTCTTCTCAGAGATAAGCCGCCACCATTCCAGCAAGCTTGTTTCCACTGCATTTTACAGTTTTAGCTTATTTCTTTATTGAATAGAAAACCAATTTTATTGTATCTCTGTTATTTTGTGTTAAGAACCTGTTAATAATTTGTAGTCATTTCGTTCTGCTCATAAAATCCGCATCACCAATAGTTTCCCTTCTGTTACCCAAAAAAATGACTTAGCAGGATTCAAATAAATTCCAAATTCTCTACACCTTTCAAAAACCCATTTTAGATGACCAACCTGACTCTTCCCATCCTTAGAAAACACTTTCAAATCATCCTGATAAATTTCAATATTTTTTCCAATTAACCCCCTAAAGGCATAATCCATAGCTCTTTGAAAAGTATCTCCTGCATTAAACAATCCAAAAGGCATTCTTATATATTCAAAGGTACCCCATGGAGTAGTGAAAGTAGTCATATGCATATCTTCTTCATTGACCCTGATTTGATTATATCCAGAAAACCCATCAAGCATTGAAATTATTCCTGATCATGTTACCCTTTGTAGCAATGTTTCCATTTTGGGAAGAGGATAATTGTCCTTTGTGCATGTGATATTTAAGTTTCTGAAATCTATACATAGCCTGATTTTGAGCATTCTTCTTCTTTGCAACAACCAAGTTTGAACACCATGAAGAATGTCTATTTTGGGCTATAATTCATGCTGCTAACATTTTTTGCAACTCATGTTGAACTAAAGGAGCTAACTTGGGGTTAATCTGTCTCAACTTCTGTCTAAATGGATTAGTATCTTCCTTCAAAGGAATCACATGCTAAATCAAATCTTCCCTATAGACCTTGAGCCCATCATAAGTGAAAGCCAAAACATCTCTATATTCCTTTAATAACTTGATAATTTATTTTCTTTCTTCTATAGGATTTTTTTTACCTACTTTCACCATCCAAGGCTCTTTATCATTTCCTATGTTGACCTCCAAGTGATCACATGGTTTTGTACCTGATTCTTCGTTATGCTTGTGGCCATCTTGTCTATCAAACAATATTTCTTCTGCAATAAGACACCTAGGGACTAGATTAGCCTTATTGTCATTTTCTGTGTAATTACAACCCTCATCTTTCTCATTGACATGAAACTAAGAAAATTCTTGTATTTGAGTCAAGAATCTAGTAACTTGTTTATCATCATCAAAACTTTTCCAATGATCCGTATTATCTGGAACCGAGGGCCTAAAAATAACTTCCACTGAAATATTCTCTTTAATTAAATCATGGGGAAGTTGAAGAGTGGAAGCAGCTACAACTAGCTCATATACCTTAGAATTGTGTTCTTTAGGAATTGCGATAAGATTCAAAGCATCAAGATGTTCAATAGAGTCTCATATTGCATTCATATACTTTTTCAATCTTTCAGACTTGCAAGCAAACTTACTCTTAAGTTGTTGAATGAATAAATCTTAGTCTCCCTTAATATTCAAACATTTGACACACATGTATTTGCAAATATATAAACCAAGCAACAAAGCCTCATATTCATCCACATTATTAGTAGCATTAAGCTTCAATCTATAAGGAAACTTAAATTCTTGACCATTTGGAGATTGAATAACTATTCCAACACCTTTTCCAACTCTAGAAAAAGAACCATCAAAATGCATATACCAAATCTCATCAACTCTATCCTCTTTAATTTCTTCTTCTACAGGTACTATATAGTTAGATAATGATGCAGGAGCATTGCAAGCCAACAAAGCAGAGGATAGCTGGATATGCACCAACACGTATTTTGGAGATATTTTGAATTTGAAAACATGAGACATTAATGTAATATATGGAAAATATATTTCTGCTTTTATGGTTTAGAGATTGTAACACAGATCTTGAGCGTTCGCTCTCATCTGTTGGTTGGAGGCATTTATTGTAATAAATGTAAAGTAGTTTTCGTATTTATTTCGATTTGATAGCTTAGAGTTGTAGGAGGGAAAACTCTAGAAAGCTCCCTCGTATGTATTTTATTGTAAGGGATCATTATTCTAAAAACAAATAGTAAGAGAGAAGAGTTGTAGAGCAAGACCAAAAAAGAACAGAGGTTGTAAAATTCGTATAAGCAGCTAGTTGATGCTATAGAACCCATGTACATAAGCACTTGAGTTAATATAAGAATGCTTTGACTCAATTTCATGGTGTTGTGATGAATATTGTTTGCATCTATTGAATGGTATGTTTACAGTTTGCTTATATGCTTTGTTATGAATTTTGTTTCAATGTCCTGTATGTATATGATTTCATGTTGAATGTATGAAGTCTACGAGAAGGAGAGTATGAGTTTCAATTTTTTCTCTTCCTGAGAATTCCTGCAAGGAGTGCAGTGAAGGTTCGCAAGGAGTGCGTCGACAAGTTCTAGTTTTTACCTTAGAAAAACTCACGAGAGATATCGTTGTTCTCATACCAGCAGAAATGCAAGTATAGCACATAGTCATGCAAGGTGTGCGTAGGCAGGTTCAGGTCTTATACTTTTCCAACCCAGTGAGTGGTTGAAGAGATACTGTCATGAGGAGTGCACATTGTTGGAGAGAATAGATAATTATTGATTATCGTGGAGGTCGCAAGGAGTGCGGGCAGAATCCCTTGGAATCCTTGAGTTTGCAATAAGAACCAAGATCAGGAAGGATAGAGGCTTCAAAGAGTTCTAAGGGAAGACAAGGGTTGAATTCATTTCATAGAAGGAAAGGTCAGAAGGAAGGGCGCCAAGTCATTTGGCAATATTTGTCAAAAGTCTAAACGAATGGTTGAAATTCTTAGAGGGAGAACTACCAATTTTATGTGGACCATTGGATCCAGTGGATCAGTGGAGAAGTTAAGGATGAGTGTCTTTCAACCCTCACAAGCTCAGGAGGAATAGTTTTCGTTAGATATGGATCAACGGGAACCGTTGATCTTGTGGTTTTGAATTTCGTCATTTCGATATTCGGAGTGTGGAGAAAATCATGACTTGGAGATCTTGAGTTGCGAAATCCCGATACATGAAATTTTGACACAATCGGGACCATCAGATCGTGGGAATCTTAGGGTCCTCGATCTGAGGATAAGAAGTCATGAGTTCAAACTTTGGGAGATGGGAGAGGAGTCACATCATGAACTCATGAGTCATGAAATCCCAACGCACTTGGAGGTGGACCCCGGGACTTGACTGAGGTCATATGGTTGAAGCATAAGGGAGGAGCTAAAGAACCGGTAGCCCATTTCGGGGTTTTGGGGATCGAAGGAGTCAGAGGGACTCGCAATAGGAAATCACGAGTTCGTGAAACCCGAAACCCCTTTTCGGGTGAAGGTCATGGTCACATCGGTTGGTCACGTGGAGTGGAGGTTCACGCCTAGTGCTTGTTCTTACAGGCGTAACTTATAAGGACCTGTGGTTATATGTGCGAAGGTTCCAGTGGAAACTAGAGAGCCATTTCGGCTCAAGGGAATAGAAATATCCAAAGACTAGGAGGTCAAGTAGAACCTGTTGAGGTAGGGGTACTGCGTCAGGTGGTATCAGAGATTAGCTAACAACTTTTGTTTTCTGTAGAGGGAAGACAGAGGATAATTGTAATCAAATTATGCATGGACAGATTGAAGAAATTCCGCCAAGAAGACGTCAAGAAAGACCGATGCCTGATCCATCCATGGAAAGGGAAATGAGATAACTTCGTGCTCAATTGGATGCTATGGAGACATCACAGAAATGGACAATTGATACCGGAGATGTCATTGAATCCAAAAATGAGAATGAAACAAGACCCAAAGAAGAAGAATTTGTAGTCGAAGATGTTGCAGATGAACGTTTATTCAATGTTGTTGAAAGAATAGGGTCCATAGAAAAATGGACATCCCGATGCATGAAGGAAACTTAGACGTTGAGGAGTTGCTAGATTGGTTTATAGATATGGATAAATACTTCGATTACGAGGACATCGAAGAAGATAAGAAAGTAAAACATGATGTCACTAGACTGAAAGGTCATGCAGCACTGTGGTGGGATGAACTGCAGGCTAACAGGCATTGCAAAGGAAAAAAACAAATCCAAATATGGGATAGGATGGTCACAAAGATGAAAGCCAAGTTTATACCCCAGAGATTACCAAATAAATTTGTTTCGAAGAATGCAGAATTTGAGACAGAAAGGGATGACAGTGAAGGATTACATTGAGGAATTTTACAGACTCAACATCGGGGAAAGTCATCATGAGAGAGATGATGAAAAATTCGCCAGATATATGAATGGCTTGAGATATGAAATTCAAGATGAGATGAGCATGGTGAAAATCAAGAATGTAGAAGATGGTTATCAAATTGCTTCAAAGGCAGAAGTAAAATTGGCCTGAAAGCAAGGACAAAGGGGCAGAGGTAGATGTCAGAGCAGAGGAAAATCAATTTCCTAGGATAGAGTACAGAAGGCCAAGGATGAATAAAAGAAACCTCATAACCACCCAGAAAGGAGAGGAAGTTCACAAGGAAGACAATATGCTGATAGGAACACTTTTCCTCGAGCAAGAGGAAGAGGAAGAGGCAGAGGTGGTGAAATAAAATGTTTTGTCTGTGGGAAGATAGGACATAAGTCTTTTGAATGTCTCGGTATAAAAAGAGATGGAGGAGGCAAAGCTCACATTTCAAAAGTGCAGAGGTGAAATGTTGAGGCAGAAGATGCAGAAGGAGGAATATCCTTAATGATGAGAAAAATTATCTTGAAGCCAGAGAAGGAGATGGAGATTCCAATCTAGAGGAACAATTTGTTTAGAACTACTTGCAAGACCAAGGATGGGGTATGCAAGGTAATTGTGGATAGTGGAAGCACAGATAATCTATTATCCACAGAGATGGTAGAGAAGTTGTAATTGGAGACAATTGCACATCCAAGCCCATACAAAGTCTCATGCTTGCAAAAGGGACATCAGGTAACAGTCACTAAACGATGTTTAGTTGAATTTAAGATAGGGGGTTATAGAGATGAGATATTATGTGATGTTCTTCCCATGGATGTTTTTCATATTTTGTTGGGGAGACCATGGAAATATGACATAAATGTTATTCATGGCAAAAGAAAAATACCTATACCTTGGAGAAGAATGGTAGGATGCATATGTTGTTGCCAATTGAAAACAAGAAGGTGAAATAATAAATAAGTAATACTATACTTCTCATGAGTGGGAAGGAACTTCTGGATGAAGTCAAGAAAGATGAAGAAATGCAGTTTGTTGTGGTAAGAAAACCTAGAGTCATCTTGACCAGTACCTCAATAGATGATCTACCTGAGGAAATTAAGAAATTGCTAGAGAATTTCGCTGATACAGTGTTGGAAGATTTACCTTATTCGTTGTCTCCCATCAGAAGTATAAGCCATCACATTGACTTATACCAGGAGTGAGTTTACCAAACAAAGAAGCGTACAGACTAACGTCACGGGAGAATGAAGAAGTCAAAAAGAAAGTCTAGGATTTGATGGACAAAGGGTTGATAAGGGAAAGCTTGAGTCCATGCGTTGTACCAACAGTGTTAATTCCAAAGAAAGATGGTGGATGGAGAATGTGTACAGAATCAAGGGCTATAAACAAAATCACCATCATATATAGATTTCCTTTACCCGGGATGGATGACTTGATGGATTGCTTGAGTGAAGCAAAGTTTTTTCAAAAATTGATTTGAAAAGAGGATATCATCATATTAGAATGAAGGAAGGTGATGAATGGAAGACAACTTTCAAGACAAATGAAAGACTGTATGAATGTCTTTTTATGCCATTTGGTTTGACGAATGCACCAAGTACTTTTATGAGATTGATGAACGAAGTCTTGAAAGATTTCAATGGAAAAATTGCAATTGTGTATGTTGATGATATATTGATCTTCAGTAAGACTGAGGAGGAACATTTGAGACACCTAACTCTAGTGATGAGGAGGTTGCAGCAAGAGAAGTTGTTGATAAATCTGAAGAAATCATCTTTCATAAAGAAAGAGATCGTTTATTTAGGTTTTGTGATCTCTTTGAATGAGTTGAAGATGGATCCTGAGAAGGTAAAAGCGATCAAAGAATGGTCATCGCCAAGTAATATCTTTGAAGTCAGAATCTTCCATGGATTAGCCAGTTTTTATAGGAAGTTCATCAAAAAATTTAGTGGAATTTCTACACTAATGATGGACATGGTCAAGAAAATACATAAATATTTTCATTGGACAAAGGAAGCAGAGAAAATTTTCAAGTTATTAAAGGAGAAGATAATTGGACAAACAGTTTTGGTTCTGTCATATTTTAGTAAGACATTTCAAGTGAGATATGATGCAAGTGAATTTGCAATTGGAACAATATTGAGTCAAGACAATAGACCAATTTCATACTTCAGTGAGAAGCTAAATGAGGCCAAAATGAAATATTCCACGTATGATAAAAAGTTTTATGCAATCATATAGGCACTGAAGAAATGGAGGTATTACTTGGTTCCGAAAGAGTTTTTTTTGTACAGCGACAACCATGCTTTAAAATTCGTAACCAGATAGGAGAAACTAAACCAGAAACATGAAAAATGGGTTGATTTTATGCAAAACTTTACTTTTGTTATAAAGCACATTTTTGGAACTGCTAACAAGGTTGTTGATGCATTGAGCAGGAAATGTTTGATTCTGTAGGAGTTTCGTGTGAAGATATTAGGTTTTGATAACCTTAAGGACATGTACAGAGATGATTCAAATTTCAAGGACGCTTATGAAGCATGTGAGAATCCTATTCTGAGAGATAGAATCCAATGGGTTGAATATTTGATGCAGGATGGATTGTTATTCAAAGGAAATCAGTTGTGTATCTAGAAGAGTTTTATGAGAGAAAACCTTTTAAAGGAAAAACATAGTGGAGGATTGGTTGGACATTTCGGCCATGACAAAACATTTGCGCAAATGAACAATTTATATTATTGGATGAGGACAGATGTCAATAAATTCGTGAACATATGTATAATTTGTCATGACGCGAAGGGAAAAAGATAAAATATAGGATTGTATCAACCATTTCCAGTACCAGAGAGGCCATGGGATGCGGTAAGCATGGATTTTGTGTTAGGACTGCCAAGGACATAGAGGGGTTGTGATTCCATATTTGTGGTAGTCAACAGATTCTCGAAAATGGCACATTTTATTCCATGTCAGAAAACCAGTGATACAACACACATTGCAAACCTGTTTTTCAAAGAAGTTGTTCGACTTCATGGTTTACCCAAGATTAATGTTTTAGATCGAGACACAAAATTTGTTGGTCATTTCTAGAGGACATTATGGGAAAAGATGGGGACAAATTTATCTTTTAGCTCAGCATATCACCCTCAGACGGATGGATAGACTGAGGTAGTGAATCCAATATTGGGATACTTATTGAGGAGCTTGGTAAATGAACACCATACACAGTGGGATCAGATTCTGCCGCAAGAAGAATTTGCATATAATGAATCACCTAACCGGAGCACAGGAAAAAAACCATTCCAGATAATGTATGGAATGAAGCCAAGGGGAGTATCTGAGTTGAGGGACTTAGAGCAGTATGAGTTCAAAAGTGTTGGAGCGAAAGATTTTGCAGCGAAAATGCAAGAGCTCCACACTAAGATTAAAGAGCGGTTGCAGAGTTCCAACCAGGAATATAGGCGCAGAGAAGATCAGCACCGAAGAGATCTTCAGTTCGAAGTGGGAGATTTAGTGTTAGTGCACCTCAGAAAGGAAAGATTCCCAAGGGGAACATATAACAAGCTGACAATGAAAAATATAGGGTCATGTAAGATTCTGAAAAAATTTGAGACAAATGCTTATGAGATAGAATTGTCAGATGATGTGGGAATATCACCCATATTCAACATAGCAAATCAGTATCCTTATAGATAAGATGAAGCAGATAGGGAAGAGATTCAACAGGAATTCCAGTGGGTCAAACAGATGCCTGTAGTTGAAAAGTTGCATATGGAAAAGATCATTGATCAGAAATTTGGCAAGAAGACCTGGAGAACGACATATTTTGAATACTTGGTAAAGTGCAAGGGGCACCCGATTGAAGATGTCAGTTGAGAAAGTGAATCAGAGATCTAGAAACATGGACAGGCGGTGCAGGAGCTCATGGACAGGAGTCCATGAATTTTTTCAGCCAGAGGAGTATGATGCAAGAGGATCGCAAGCCAACAAAGCGGAGGACAACTGGATATGAACCAGAACGTATTTTGGAGATATTTTGAATTTGAAAAGATGAGACATTAATGTAATATCTGGAAAATATATTTTTGCTTTTATGGTTTAGATATTGTAATGCAGATCTTGAGCGTTCGCTCTCATCTGTTGGTTGGACACATTTATTGTAATAAATGTAAAGTAGTTGTAGTCCTTATTTCGATTTGATAGCTTAAAGCTATAGGAGGGAAAACTCTAGAAATCTCCTTCGTATGTATTGTATTGTAAGGGATCATTATTCTAAAAAAAAATATATTAAGAGAGAAGAGTTGTAGAGCAAGACCAGAAAAGAAGAGAGATTGTAAAATTCGTATAAGAAGCTAGTTGATGCTATAGAACCCATGTACAAAAGCACTTGAGTTAACATAAGAATGCTTTGACTCAATTTCATGGTGTTGTGATGAATATTGTTTGCATCTATTGAATGGTATGTTTACAATTTGCTTATATGCTCTATTATGCATTTTGTTTCAATGCTATGTATGTATATAATTTCATGTTGAATGTCTGAAGTTTGCGAGAAGGAGAGTATGAGTTTCAATTGTTTCTCTTCCTGATAATTCCTGCAAGGAGTGTAGTGAAATTCTGCAAGGAGTGCGTCGGCAAGTTCTGGGTTTTACCTCAAAAAAGATCAAGAGAGATATCATTGTTCTCATACCAGCAGAAGTGCACCTATAGCACAGATTCATGCAAGGTGTGCGCAGGCAGGTTGAGGTCTTAGAATTTTCCAACCCAGTGAGTGGTTGAAGAGCTACTGTCGTGAGGAGTGCACAAAGTTGGAGAGCATAGATAATCAATGATTATCATGGAGGTCACAAGGAGTGCGGGAAAAATCCCTTTGAATAATTGATTTTGCAGTAAGAACCAAGCTCAGGAAGGATAGAGGCTTCAAAGAGTTCGAAGGGAAGACGAGGGTCGAATTCATTTCGTAGAAGGAAAGCTCAGAAGGAAGGGTGCCAAGTCATTTGGTAAGATTTGTCAAAAGTATGAACGGACAGTTGAAATTCTCAGAGGGAGAAATACCAATTTTCCATGGACCGTTGGATCCAGTGGATCAGTGGAGAAGTTAAGGTTGAGTGTCTTTCAGCCCTCGCAATCTCAAGAGGAATATTTGTCATTAGATCTGGATCAACAAGAACCGTTGATCTTGTGGTTCTGAATTTCAGCATTTCAATAGCCGAAGTGTGGAGAAAATCGTGAGTTGGAGATCTTGAGTTGCGAAATCCCGATACGCGAAATTCTGACACAATTTGGACCGTCATATCATGGGAAGCTTAGGGACGTCGATATGAGGATAAGAAGACATGAGTTCGAACTTTGGGAGATGGGAGAGGAGTCACATCGTGAAATCACGAGTCGCGAAATCCTGACGTGCTCAGAGGTGGACCCCGGGACTTGACTGAGGTCATATGGTTGAAGCATAAGAGAGAAGCTAAAGAACCAGTAGCCCATTTTGGGGTTTTGGGGATCGAAGGAGTCAGAGGGACTCGCAATAGTAAATTGCAAGGTCGCGAAACCCGAAACACATTTTCGGGTGAAGTTCGTGGTCACATCGGTTGGTCACGTGGAACGAAGGTTCGTGCCTAGTGCTTTTTCACACAGGTGTAACTTCTAAGAAGGACCTATGGTTATATGTGCGAAGGTTCCAATGGGAACTAAAGATCCATTTCGGCTCAAGGGAATAGAAAGATCCAAAGGCTAGGAGGTCAAGCAGAACTTGTTGAGGTAGGGGTGTTGTGTCAAATAAGATAGCATAATTACCAAGATCATCCTCTCTATACTTTAGCTCATTCCTAGGATTTCTTAGGTCTTCAACATGATACCTCCTTTCCAATTCTCTATTTAGCTTAAAAGTATTTCCATCTGGAGTAGGGATGGTAGCATAGGTTAAATCCATTTGTAAATTACCCCTCAAATCTGCAGTTGTCTTCCTTGAAAGCAACATTCCCCAAGCATCAGGTACATCAATTACAACTATGTCCATTTCAATCATGATGTCTGGAAAAACATCAAAGTGTACTTGCAAATTCTTAATTAATCCATGCACTTTGATCATTTTTCTATCCATGGCAAAAATGTTATGATAAGGTCTAGATATCCTTAAATTTAATTGATCCATTACCTTCTTAGTCATAACATTTGAACTAGCTCAAGAGTCAAGCATGCAATTATGAAGGACTCGATTGTTCACAAGTAGAGAAAGGAAAAAAGGATGATTTTTTTCATTCCCCCTATCCCAATTATGCAAACTTAGTGGTGCATCTGAGTAAGCTACTGTGGGTTGTCTATCAACAAAACTTTGAGGAGGATATTCTATGGCTTTAAACAAATTTTCCCTTTGAGAAGGGATCTTCATGATTTATGACACTGGAACCAACATTTTCGCATTAGTAAGCCATCCTCTTAAATCAATATTTAAATCTAAACTTGCATGCACATTTGATTTAGGAGGGGTTGGAGCTACCTTGGGAATGTTTGCTTGATTTCTATCTTGATTTATGTTTCCATTCCTTTGGTAGGTAATGCCTCTATACTTACCCATTTCTGAAATGTTTTAGGGAGTGGGCTTAGGCCCAAATTTTTATGTTTCCTTATCAACAACATTATTCATGCAACTAACACTACTACCTTGTTCAGCAAATTCCATCCAATCATGCATTCCAACATTGTACTTTCTACCACACATATGAACTTGTTCATTTCCCGAGTTAGAATAATATCCTTCATCACAACCTTCAAGCAAAACTAGACAAGTCATTTCCTCATGAAATTCACCACAAGGCCTACAATAAGGTATGGCTTGATGATCAACCAAGTTGGTGTAATCAAAAGTATTAGGTGGCCTTTGATCATGAGGAGGGTGTCTCTTTGGCCACTTATCATTTGGCTTATGATGAGATCTATTAGCTTGCACCCTCTCCATAGTGATCAATCTATTCTGTAAAGAATTAATTTGATTGGCATGGTTAATTTCCATTTGTTTGATCAATTTAGTCAACTCCTTAATACCATCATTAGAAGACTCTTGAATCTCTAATTTATTCTTTCTTTCCTCAACATTCTTGGAAGAAGAACCTCTCGAAAAACCAGGAATATTAGACTTCCTATCATGTTGCATAATTTTGTCTATCCTTACTGCAAAATCTTGGGCATCCTTAATAGTTTGAGGATCCTTATCCCTTAGTTGATATCTCATCTCTCCCTCAAAGGATTCCGTGTAATAAATTAAAATTGCAGTGCCTAGAGGCTTAATAGTTGTAGGGAGACTTTTCACCAAGTCATTAAATATTTTGTTGAATTCCTCCATCATTTCATATTCCTTTTTCTGACTTGAGATAAGGGCAGCTAATAAAAATATGTTCTCTTTCTGAACACCCCACCTTTCTCTAAAAGCTTGACAAATTTCGGCTAGGGTACTAAACTTGTTAGGATCTTGTTCCGAAAACCATTCAGCAACATCCCCCTATAAAGAATATACAAACAAAGTCATATCCACATCCTCTTCAGCATGCCCATGACACCACTTCAAGATGCATAAGTCAAAATTCAGAATGTGAGAATGGGCACTAATTGCATCGTTTCCCTAAAAAGAAGGAAACTTCTCAATAAATTTGTTAGGGATGGTGTGAGGAGCACCTTGAATTGTTGCAAAATTCAAAGGCCTTAGTAAAGTACTCATGATTAATTTAGGATTAGTTGTTGTAGTATTAACAGTTGGTGGATTATTTTGTTCGAACAAGAATTGGATATCAGAGATTTCTTCTTCTCGAAGACTTCCAAGTAGCCTACGAGGAGCAAGGCAGTTTAGTCTCCTCCTATAAACCTTCTCAAGTTCAAGAAAAGAGTAAACCAATCCTTGTGAAGTTCTCCTAGTAGTATACTTCAAATTATTTTCTAATGCACTCGCCACTTAGAGAGTAAGCAAACAATGAAAGACCAACCCAAGTTAAAAAAAATTAGGGGGGAAATTTATTACTAAGTTTTAAAAGAATAAATTAAGTTAAAGTTGTTAAGACCAAGGATAAAATACGTATCCCCGGAAACGAAACCAAAAATGTTGTTGTCCTTATACACACTTGAAAACATGGAAAATTATTAATCCACTTAGTTTGTCCTTGGAGGCACAATGCCTAAGTTCAATCCCACTATCTCCTCAACTTGAACTTCTTCCGTCTAGGCTTACTCCTAGGGAAGCAAAGGGGGGTAGACCCTAGTTACTATGTGAATTATTAAATGAATTATAGGAGTTAATTTTAGTTTGTTAAAGGTAAAGGGGAGCTAGCCTTTATGAGAGGAAGCAAATGCAATGCACACCTTTAATGAAAATCAGCCCTTTCCCTAAGGTCAACTAAGACTAGTGACTAAAGGTTGGGGAAGGAGTCAATTAAAGTTACAACAAAAGAATTAAGTACAATTATACAAAAAATAAACAATGCTTATGGGATATCAACAATAAATAAAATAAATTACTTTACACTTTAAATCAATTATGAATGTTATCTACAAATTGAAATACAACATCAGACATATATGTACTATGAAACAAACAACTAAATGATTATACAACTATTTCCAAAAGAATAGAAAATATTATAACTCAATAAGCGTTGAAGCATCAATACATGAAATACTCACAATGAGAGTGATATATAGAAAAAGGACTTGAAAAGTAAAGTTGTTTTGAAAGTGAAAATGCTTTGAAAGTAAAAGTATTTGAAAAGTAAATTGCTTTGAAAATGAGATTGCAAATGTTGTGAATGTAGTGTGTAGGTTGATTTTGATAAATTTTAGGTATCTCTTTGATTAGGGGAATTAAATGTGATAGATACAAGCCTAGACTATGTGACTACCCCAAACTGTTATCCTCTCAACAAAAAGGATGTCTTGGGTGATCAATAAGAAGGGAAAACAAGACCCTTCCCTATCTCCACAGGTCAAATCCAAAGTGCTTGGGCGCTCAAGCAAGGAGGACACATAGTGTCGTGAAGCCGTCCCCGATTTACACCCCCTGTCACCTCCCAAGTCACCCTTTTTTGGTGGTGAAAACAATAACGATTGGATGCCTAATTACTAAACTCCCAACCTTTTCCCTTTATTGTCACCCAGGATCCACAAAGTGGCAAGGGGAGAGAATATGGGGCATAGATGGAGCACAAATATGATTACCATTGAAATAATTTTAAAGTATACAAGCCTTATGTTGTTGCAAGGATGGATTATGCCAATTTATTTGCAAGGTAGGGCAAAAGTAAATAATTTAAAATTTCTTTAAACTTGCTAAAAGAAATTAAATAACAACCCCACAACAATGGCACAAGTGGAGGACTAGCCTACCGTACTGGCCAAGGTGGGTATAATTGAAAGAAAATTAAAAGACTTGGAAATAAATGAGCAACCCCACAACAATGGAACAAGTGGAGGACTAGCCTACCGTTTTGGCCAAGGTGGGTGTAAAAGGAAATGAAAGAAAATAAATCTAATTCTAGCCTTCACGATTTTGCAAGGATGGCTTAGGCCAATCTCTTTGCAAGATGTGGACAATATTATCTAACTTATTACAATTCTAGATTTTTGTATTAATTTGAGAGAAGGCAACCCCAAGAGACTCTCTCGAGTTGCTTACAATGATTTAGAAGAATAATATGAAGGGGGATTCGATATCCAAACTTTAGAATGCCTTGGGGGTTCCAAACAAGTAGCACCTCTTCCTTGTTGTTGAAAATCTGCATAAAAATCAGCAAGATATATTTTCCAGAAAATGCTACAAAACCAAGAATCTTGTTAACTTTGATTATCCCAATGAAAGACCAATTTAAATGTAAATTTCTGAATATGAATGTGAAACCTTTAGTGTCAATTCTAGATCATAACAATTCTTGTAAATGAGAGAAAGGAAGGAAAGAATATTAGACAAATAATGGAACTTTGGATGGTTGAATGAGTGAGTTTCCACTATAAAGATCACTCCTCCAACCCTCTAGTGATCTACAAACATGTATTTTCTACATAATAAAACAAGGAGGTGAGAGCATCCAAAAATATTGCAAAATACTTTCCAAACTTTAAAATAAACTACCACAAAATCAATAGCAATACTACTACTAATTACACCCAAGCAAAATACTTTGCTTGAGTCTCCAAGTAAAACTAGTGAAAGCAAAAATGCACGAAATGAAATGTAGTTGTATCACCTCACAAGAACACAATTAAAGGAACCAATAGGACTCTCAATGCACACCATAGATTCCCCAAAGCTTCATTTATTATCCACAAAATGTTGCTACAAATACTTGTAGCAAGATTTACAATGAAAGAGCATGAGAGTGAGAGGGAGAAGAAAGGAGAAATTTTGGCATAATAGACTTGATATGAGAATATATGAAGAAATGAGGAGGAGTGGGTCGCTTTTATAGATGAGTAAGGGGAGAGACCCCACTTGGATGAGCTCCAAGTGTCATCCATCTAATGGGGGAGGGTCTCTTCAAGGGGGCGTACTTTTAGGTTTAGAGAGGTGTTTGAGGGTTGAGGGGTGAGTGGGGAAAGGGGAAACCACCTTTCCCATTAACAATAAAGTGTATTTAGGGTACTGCCAAATTTTTTAGGGCCCTCGTGATATATTTTTAATTTTCCATGAGTTTGTGAGCAAGCAGGGCGCCCCTCTTCTTAGGGAATGGTCACTTGTGGTTGTTGGCTAAGAAAAGGGGGGTCTTTCTAAGTTGAAAATAATTTTCCCAACTTAGGAAATAAATTTGGGATAATTTTCCCACTCTCTCTCATGAATTTAGTGTATTTTACAAAATTTGGTTATTTTAATTAAGCCAATTACATGTTGGTTTTTTACCGACTTGGACTCCTCATGGACAATGACCTAGCAAAACTTGTCCAAATGAGCTGATACTTGCTCCAAGGGTGTAGGGGTTCATGAAAATTTTTGTTTTAGTACTCATACCCCTATACAAAATCCCCAAGGAACACGTTTTTACATTTTACATAAAAAATAATTAAAAATCCTCAATTGGCGAGAATTTTAATTATTTAAAAAATCCTATCAAAACTTAACAAAATTCTGCAAGACTCTAGGAGATGTCTATAATGGTCATTTAAAACACTTATATACCTTATTCACCCCTTGGGATCGATCATTAGAACGTCTTTCACCACTTTGGAGAATTATTGTGAGTGAAAAACTCAAGGATAATTAAAATTGCAGTTCAGCAAGGTTAATTACTTGAGCAAAAAAAACACTCGATGAAATGAATTCCCTAATGATAAATTCCTAGTTTACTAGAAAACAATTGACTCATTCTAGCATATCAAAATATTATCCCACGTAGGGGAGCAAAAATTTCGATTACATAGAAAAGTGTCGGGGGAAAAATTGTCCATGTTGAGAAAAAGTCTTCAAAATGGTTGCACCACTAGGCACATATATTCATGAAACATGGAGTTTACCCCTAGTTAAAATAGGTGGTCAGCATCTGGCTCCACATTGGGATGTGTGTTCGATCTTTTTTGAAGGAGAGCATACGAGAACTTCAAAATCTACAAAACAAAATGTTCACCAATATCCAACATAAGTACATGTATAAACATAATAATCCATAAATGAGATGTTATTGACAATAATTACATAAATAAGACTATGATACAATGAATAACATAAGTAAAATAACTATACATTCAAATTAAATAATATAAAATTGAAATAAAGGGAGAAGGGTTAGAAATATGTTACAAAGGGTGCCCCATGCACACGAGTTTTCTCATCATCTAAAAAAGAGTTTGATTTGTTGTCCATTTATTGGAATGTCTATGGGTTCGACATCCAAATGGTTGAGGTGGAAATAGTTTGGACCTGTTATTTGCCGGATCACATATGGACCCAACCACAAACTGTCAAATTTGTCATGTTTGTCTGGTTTCTCTTTGCCTTTATCCCATAATAATATTGTGTCCCCAACTATGAAATCCCACTGCCTATTTTATTTATCAAAATCCATTTTAACCTTCATCTGACACATGCAATTTTGTTCATAATCATTTATCATGCTTTCATCTAACTCTATTATCTGATTAACCTTGTTATGAACTGCATCATGTTCTGTGGAAAAATACTGAACCAAACCATAAGTAGGAAGTCTAAGGTGTACTGACAACCTAACTTCCAAACCATAAACCAAATCAAAAGGAATATTCCATGTTGTTTCCTTCTTATTTATTCTATCAGCCCATAATGCATATTTGATCTTACTATCCTAAGACCTTTTGTTTTCCCCAACAATTTTCTTGACTATGGTCATTAAGTTTTTATTACTTGTCTCATCTTGAATGTTTCCTTGGGAATAATAATTTGATGCATGTGATAATATAATGCCATATTTAAAACAGAAAGAATACATTTTTTATGAACAAAATGATTTAGCATTATCTGTTACGATCTTTGAAGGCACGCCAAATCTAGTTAGGATCCTGTCTTCAAGGAAGTCCATGACAACATTTTCAGTTGTTGACTTAGTGGGAACGGCTTAAAATCATTTGGCGAAGTAATTTGTAGTTGTTATGGCCCATGAATAACCATTACTTGAATTATCTTTTAACTTTCCTATGAATTCCAAACCTCGCTGCTGAAAAGGTGTTTCAACCACTACTGGTTGTAAAGGGAGGGAAGCCAACTTTTTATTTCCTGTGAAAAGCTAATAAGGATCACATTTTCTTACAAATTGATGCACATATGAAAATATTATGGGCCAATAATATATTTCTCTAAGGATTTTATGTGTTGTAGTTTTAGCTACAAAATGACCTCCACAAAACCCCACATGGAATTCATCCCCTAGTTTCTTGGATTCAACTTCATCTACACATCTAAGGATAATTCCATCAATATTTATCCATCCTAACCCATTTCTAGTGAGGACATACTTAGATTATTTTAACCTTAAATCCCTTTTATTATGACCCACTCGATGACTTAGACATGTGATATTCTTAAGATAGAAAATAATATCTGCATACCACTCAACCTGTTCAAGCTTCAATAAATTATGGGAAAACTCTTGATTATTATTTTCGAAAATCATACCCAATTCCCTTTCATTCCCTTCAGTCAACATCTTATATAAACCTTGTCCTTTGACCAATTTGGTGGGTTTGATTTCCAAATCATACTCTTGGATTTTAACAATCCATCGACCCCTTTTGCCTAATTCCTCTAACTGAGACACTACATCTTTAACTATTGAATTAGGAACATACCCAATTACTTTGGAATATCCAATGAAGACTCTAAAATGTTTAAGTGACTTCACCAATGCATACGCTTGTTTTTCAAACATGTGATACTTTAATTATGCATTTTTCAAGGCCCTTCTCATATAAGCAATGGGTTGATCATGGCCTTGATCATTTTATTGAAGTAATACACCAACAATAGTATCTTCAGAAGCAAAAGAGAAAATCTGAAATTCCTTAGAATAATCTGGACTAATGAGGACAGGAGCTTCAAATATAGCATTTTTAATATCTTGAAATGCTTTCTTACTTTCATCATTCCATTCAAACTTAACATCCTTCTTAACCAAATTATATATAGGTTTCACAATTTCTGCATAATTAGGAATGAACCTATGGAAAAAATTGGTTTGGCCTAAGAAGGATTGGAGAGATTTCTTAGAAATAGGAAAAGGTACCTTTCCAATTGCTTCTACTCTCTCTGTGTCTAACTTGACTCCATATTTTGAAATTATGTGGCCCAAGAGTTTCCCTTCTATTACCAAAAAAATTGACTTAGTAGTATTCAAAGAAATTACAAACTCTCTACACCTTTCAAAAACTTGTTTTAGATGACCAACATGACTCTTTCCATCCTTAGAAAACACTATCAAATCATCCTGATAAATTTCAATAATTTTTCCAATTAACCCTGTAAAGGCATAATCCATAGTTCTTTTAAAATTAGCTCCAGCATTAGACAAGCCAAAGTGCATTCTTATATATTCAAAGGTACCCCATGGAGTAGTGAAAGTAGTCTTATGCCTATCTTATTCTTTGACCCTGATTTGATTATATCTTGAAAACCCATCAAGCATTGAAATCATTCATGATCATGTTACCCTTTGTAGCAATGTTTCCATTTTGGGAAGAGGATAATTGTCCTTTGTGCATGTGATATTTAAGTTTCTGAAATCTATACATAGCCTGATTTTACCATTATTCTTCCTAGCAACAACCAAGTTTGAACACCATGAAGAATGTCTATTTTGGGCTATAATTCTTACTGCTAACATTTTATGTAACTCATGTTGAACCAAAGGAGCTAACTTGGGGTTAATATGTCTCAACTTCGGTCTAAAGGGATTAGTATATTCCTTCAAAGGAATCATATATTGAATCACATCTTCCTTATATACCTTGAGCTCATCATAAGTGAAAGTCAAAACATCCCTATATTCCTTTAATAACTTGATAATTTATTTTCTTTCTTCTATAGGAGTGCTTTTACCTACTTTCACCATCCTAGGCTCTTTATCATTTCCTATGTTGACCTCCAAGTGATCACATGGTTTTGTATATGATTCTTCCTTATGCTTGTGGCCATCTTGTCTATCAAACATTCTCTCTTGTGCAATAAGGCGCCTAGGGACTGGATTAACCTTATTGTCATTTTCTGTGTAATTACAACCCTCCTCTTTCTCATTGACATGAAACTCAAAAAATTCTTGTATTTGAGTCAAGAATCTAGTAACATGTTTATCATCATCAAAAAAATTCCAATGATCCATATTATCTGGAACTGAGGGCCTAAAAATAACTTCCTCTAAAATGTTCTCTTAGAATTTTGAAGAGTGGGGAAGTTGAAGAGTGGAAGAAGATACAACTGCCTCATCTGCCTTAGAATTTTGTTGTCTAGGAATTGCAACAAGATTCAAAGAATCGAGATCTTCAATGGAGTCCCATATTGCATTCCTATACTTTTTCAATCTTTTAGAATTGCAAGCAAACTTACTCTTAAGTTGTTGAATGACTAAATCTGAGTCTCCCTTAATATTCAAACATTTGACACCCATGTCTTTGTAAATCTCTAAACCAAGCAACAAAACCTCATATTCATTCACATTATTAGTAGCATAAAACTCCAATCTATAAGAAAACTTAAATGCTTGACCATTTAGAGATTGAATGACTATTCCAACACCTTTTCCAGCTCTAGAAAAAGAACCATCAAAATGCATATACCAAATCTCATCAACTCTATCCTGTTAAATTTCTTCTTCTACAGGTACTATAGAGTTATATAAGATAGCACAATTAGCAAGATCATCATCTTTGTACTTTAGCTCATTCCTAGGATTTCTTGGTTTTTCAACATGATACCTCCTTTCCAATTCTCTATTTAGGTTAAAAGTGTTTCCATATGGAGTAGGGATGGTAGAATAGGTTAAATCCATTTGTCAATTACCCCCCAAATCTGCAATTGTCTTCCTTGAAAGCAACATTCCCCAAGTATCAGGTACATCAATTACAACTATGTCCATTTCAATCATGCTGTATGGGAAAACAACCAAGTGTACTTGCAAATTCTTAATTAATCCATGCACTTTCATCATGTTATTGTCCATGGCACAAATGTTATGGTAAGGTATAGATATCCTTAAATTTAATTTCTCCATTACCTTCTTAGTCATAAAATATGAACTAGCTCCTAAGTCAAGCATGTAATTATGAAGGACTCGATTGTTCACGAGTAGAGAAAGGAAAAAAAGATAATTCTTTTGATTCCCCCTATCCCAATTCTACAAAATTACTGGTGCATATTGGTAAGCTATTGTTGGTTGTCTATCAACAATATTTTGAGGAGTATCTTCTATGGATTTAAGAAAATTTTCCCTTTGAGAAGGGATCTTCATGATTTCTGACACGGGAACCAACATTTTCGCATTACTAAGCCATCCTCCTAAATCAATATTTAAATCTAAACTTGCATGCACATTTTATTTAGGAGGGGTTGGAGCTACCTTGGAAATGTTTTCTTGATTTCTATCTTGATTTATGTTTCCATTCCTTTGGTAGGTAATACCTCTATAGTTAGCCATTTCTGAAATTTGTTGGGGAGTGGGCTTAGACCCAAATTTTTCTGTTGTCTTATCAACAACATTATTCATGCAACTAGCACTACTAACTTGTTCAAAAAATTCCATCCAATCATGCATTCCAACATTTTACTTTCTACCACACATATTAACTTGTTCATTTCTTGAGTTAGAATAATCTCCTTCATCACAACCTTCAATAAAAATTGGACAAGTCATTTCCTCATGAAATTCACCACAAGGCCTACAATAAGGTATGGCTTGATGATCAACCAAGTTGGTGGACTCAAAAGGATTAGGCATCCTTTGATCATGAGGAGGAGGTCTCTTTGGCCACTTATCATTTGGCTTATGCTGAGATCTAGTAGCTTGTGCCCTCTCCATAGTGATCAAACTATTTTGTAAATCATTAATTTGATTATCATGGTTAATTTCCATTTGTTTGATCGATTTAGTCAATGCCTTAATACCATCATTAGAATACTCTTCACTCTCTATTTTCTTCTTCTTTCCTCAAAATTCTTGGAAGAAAAACCTCTGGAAAAACTAGGAATATTAGACTTCCAAGCATCTTGCATATTTTTGTCTATCCTTACTGAAAAATCTTGGGCATCCTTAATAGTTTGAGGATCCTTATCCCTTAGTTGATATCATCTCTCCCTCAAAGGATTCCATGTAATAAATTAAAATTGCAGTGTTTGAAGGCTTAATAGTTGTATGGAGACTTTTCACCAAGTTATTAAATATTTCCTTGAATTACTCCATGGTTTCATTTTCCTTTTTCTAACTCGAGCTAAGGGTAGCTAATAAAAATATGGTCTCTTTATGATCACCCCACTTTTCTCTAAAAGCTTGACAAATTTCAGCTAGGATACTAAACTTGTTAGGATCTTGTTCTGAAAACCATTCAGTGGCATCCCCCTCTAAAGAATATACAAATAGAGTCAGCTTCACATCCTCTTCATCATTCCCATGACACCACTTCAAGATACATAAGTCAAAATTCAGAAGGTGAGAATGGGCACTAATTGCATTGTTTCCTTGAAAAGAAGGCAACTTCTCAACAGATTTTTCAGGGATGGCGTGAGGAGCACCTTGAATTGCTGCAAAATTCAGAGGCCTTAGTAAAGTACTCATGATTAAGTTAGCATTAGTTGTTTTAGTATTAATAGTTGGTGGATTATTTTGTTCAAACAATAATTGGATATTAGAGATTGCTTCTTCTCCAAGACTTTCAAGTAGCCTACGAGGATCAAGGTGGTTTAGTCTCCTCCTATAAACTTTTTCATGTTCAGGAAAAGAGTAAACCAATCCTTGTGAAGTGCTCCTAGTAGTATACTTCAAAGAATTTTCTAATGGAGTCGCCACTTTGAGAGTAAGCAAACAATGAAATACCAACTCGAGTTAAAAATTTTAGGGGGGAAATTTATTACTTAGTTTTAAAAGAATAAATTAAGTTAAAGTCGTTAAGACCAAGGATAAAAAACTTATCCCTGAAAACGGCGCCAAATATGTTGTCGTCCTTATACACACTTGCAAATGTATAAAAGTCTTAATCCACTTAGTGTGTCCTTGGAGGCACAATGCCTAAGTTCAAGCCCACTGTCACCTCGACTTGAACTTCTTCCATCTAGACTTACTCCTAGGAAAGACAAGGGGGGTAGAACATAGTTACTATGTGAATTATTAAATGAATTCTATGAGTTCATTTTAGTTTGTTAAAGGTAAAGGGGAGATAGCCTACATGAGAGGCAGCAAATGCAATGCATGCCTTTAATGAAAATCATCCCTTTCTAGAAGGTCAATTAAGACTAGTGCCTAAAGGTTGGGGAAGGAGTCAATTAAAGTTACAAGAAAAGAATTAAGTACAATTGTATAAGAAATAAACAATGCTTATGGGATATCAACAATAAATAAAAGACATTACTTTACACTTTAAATCAATTATGAATGTTATCTACAAATTGAAATACAACATGAGACATATATGTACTATGAAACGAACAACTAAATGATTATACAACTATATCCAAAAGAATAGAAAATATTCTAACTCAATAAGCAATGAAGCATCAATACATGAAATACTCACAATGAGAGTGATAGCTAGAAAAAGGACTTGAAAAGTAAAGTTGTTTTGAAAGTGAAAATGATTTGAAAGTAAAAGTATTTGAAAAGTAAATTGCTTTGAAAATGAGATTGCAAATGTTGTGAATTTAGTGTGTAGGTTGATTTTAATAAATTTTAGGTCTCTCTTTGATTAGGGGAATTAGATGTGATAGATACAAGCCTAGACTATGTGACTACCCCAAACTGTTATCCTCTCAACCAAAAGTAAGTGTCGGGTGCTAAATAAGAAGGGAAAACAAGACCCTTCCCTATCTCCACAGGTCAAATCCAAAGTGCTTGGGTGCTCAAGCAAGGAGGACATCTAGTGTCGTGAAGCCATCCCTGACTTACACCCCCCCTGTAGCCTCCCAAGTCACCCTTTTTTGGTGGTGAAAACAATAACGATTGGATGCCTAATTACTAAACTCCCAACCTTTCCCATTTATTGTCACCCAGGATCCACAAAGTGGTAAGGGGAGAGAATATGGGGCAGATATGGAGCACAAATATGATTACCTTTGCAATAATTTAAAAGTATGCAAGCCTTCCATTGTTGCAAGGATGGATTATGCCAATTTCTTTGCAAGGTGGGGAAAAAGTAAATAATTTAAAATTGCTTTAAACTTGCTAAAATAAATTAAAGAACAACCCCACAACAATTGCACAAGTGGAGGATTAGCCTACCATTTTGGACAAGGTGGGTATAATTGAAAGAAAATTAAAAGACTTGGAAATAAATGAGAAACCCCACAACAATAGCACAAGTGGAGTACTAGCCTACCATTTTTGCCAAGGTGGGTGTAAAAGGAAATGGAAGAAAATAAATCTGATTCTAGCCTTCACGATTTTGGAAGGATGGCTTAGGCCAATCTCTTTCCAAGGTGTGGGAAATATTCTCTAAATTATTACAATATCATATTTTTATATTAATTTGAGAGAAAGCAAACCCAAGAGACTCTCTTGGGTTGCTTACAATGATTTAGAAGAAAACAATGAAGGGGGATTTGATATCCAAAATTTTGAAGGCCTTGGGGGCTCAAAAAAACTAACACCTCTTCCTTGTTGTCGAAAATATGCATAAAAATCAGCAAGGTATATTTTCTAGAAAATGTTACAAAATATCACTCCTCCAACCCTCTAGTGATCTACAAACAAGTATTCCTTTGCTACACAAGAAAACAAGGAGGTGAGAGCATCCAAAAATATTTCAAAATACTTTCCAAACTTTAAAAGAAACTACCACAAAATCAATAGCAATACTACAACTAATTACACCCAAGAAAAATACTTTGCTTGAGTCTCCAAGTAAAACTAGTGAAAGCAAAAAAGCAAGAAATGAAATGTAGTTGTATCACCTCACAAGAACACAATGAAAGGAACCAAAAGGACTCTCAATGCACACCATATATTCTCCAAAGCTTCATTTATTATCCACAAAATGTTGCTACAAATACTTGTAGCAAGATTTACAATGAGAAAGAATGAGAGAGAGAGGGAGAAGAAAGGAGAAATTTTTCCATAATAGACTTGATATGAGAATAGATGAGGAAATGAGGAGGAATGGGTCTCTTTTATAGATGAGGAAGGGGAGAGACCCCACTTGGATGAGCTCTGAGTGGCATCCATCTAATGGGGGAGGGTCTCTTCAAGGGGGGCGCACTTTTATGTTTAGATAGGTGTGTAAGGGTTGAGGGGTGAGTGGGGAAGGGGGAAACCACCTTTCCCATTAACAAAAAGTGTAGCTAGGGTCAATGGGGGGTACTACCAAAGTTTTTGGGACCCTCATGGTATATTTGTAATTTTTAATGAGTTTGTGAGCAAGGGGGCACCCCTTTTCTTAGGGAATGATCACTTTTGGTTGTTGGATAAGAAAAGGGGGTCTTTATAAGTTGAAAATAATTTTCCCAACTTAGGAAATACATTTGGGATACTTTTCTCACACTCTCCAATTACATGTTGATTTTTGACCGACTTTGACTCCTCATGGACAGTAGCCTAGTAAAATTTGTCTAAATGAGCTAATACTTTGTCCAAGGGTGTAGGGGTTCATGAACCATTTTATTTGAGTACTCATACCCCTATAAAAAATCCCCAAGGACCATGTTTTTACATTTTACATCAAAAATAATTAAAAATCCCCAGTTTGCATGAATTTTAATATTTAAAAAATCCTATCAAAACTTAACAGAATTCTGCAAGACTCTAGGAGATGTCTAGAATAGTCATTTAAAAAAATTATCGACCTTAGTCACCCCTTGGGCTCGATCATTAGAACACCTTTCACCACTTTGGAGAATTATTGTGAGTGAAAAACTCAAGGATAATTAAAATTGCAGTTAAGCAAGGTTAATTACCTGAGGGGAAAAAACACTCGATGAAAGGACTTACCTAATGATAAATTCCTAGGTAAATAGACAAAAATTGACTCGTCATAGCATATTACAATATTATACCACGCGGGGGAGCAAAAATTCCAATTACATAGAAAAGCATGTCGGGGGAAAAAATTTCCCTGTTGAGAAAAAGTCTTCAAAATGGTTGTACCACTAGGCACATATCTTCATGGAAGATGGAGTTGACCCCTAGTTGAAATAGGTGGTCAACATCTGGATCCACATGGGGACATGTGTTTATAAACTTTTCTAAAGATGTCGGGATCAAGAGGGAGCTCACCACTCCCTACAATCCTCATCAAAATGGTGTAGCAGAAAGAAAGAATAGAACTATAATGGAAGTAGTGAAGACTATGATCCATGATCAAGAACTTCCAATGCACTTATGGGTAGAAGCAATAAGAAAAACAGTGTATGTACAGAGTTGATTATCCCATCATGCACTTGGCTTCAAGACCCCTGAAGATATGTTCTTTGGAAAGAAGCCAGAAGTAAGCCATCTCAAAATATTTGGTTGTCATGTATTTGTAGACGTTCCAAAAGAAAAGAGAACTAAGTTGGACCCTTCAAGAAAGAAGGGAATACTTGTTGGATATTGTGAGGTCTCCAAGGCCTTCAGAATATACATACTAGGTTACCATAATATTTATATCATCAGATATGTAACCTTTGATGAAGATGCAACACTCAAGAAATCTAGAAGATGCCTTCTTGAAGAAGTAAATGAAGAAGAACCTGTGGCTCCCAGAGTTGCAAAACCAGTAAGGGAAGTCATAACTTCCCCTGATGAGGAGATTCTAGAATATCATGACTTAATATAATCTCAATAACCTCCCTATATGATGATCTCCCACAAGAGAAAGCCAACCTGGGAAAAGGAACTCATTCAATATGGAGAGAAGTATGGTGCCCCCGAAGGAACCATGAGACAAGTTAAGAAACCAAATCCATTCTCCAATTAAATGGATTTGATGTGTGATCTTTTAGAGAAAGAGCTTACTTGATTTGAAGAAGCCATTTAGAAGAAAGAATGGGAAGATGCCATGACATAAGAATACCAATCCATTATAAATAATGATGTATGGGAAATAGTTCCCAGACCGAAGAGCAAGGATGTGGTATCTTCCAAATGGTTATACAAAATAAAACATGTTGTTGATGGAAACATTGAGAAATATAAAGAAAGATTTTTAGCTCATGGATTTTCTTAGAAGGAAGGCATTGATTATGAAGAGATGTGTTCTCCTATAGCCAGATACACTTCAATCAGAACCATCATATCCCTTGTAGCTAAGATGAAGTGGAAGTTACAGCAGATAGATGTGAAAGTAGCCTTCTTAAATGGTGTCATTGAAGAATATGTGTATATAGAACAACCTCAAGGGTTTGAAGTTGAATACATAAAGACTCATGTATGTAGATTGAAGAAGGCTCTGTATGATTTGAAATAACCTCCTAGAGCTTGGTATGGAAGAATTGACAGTTTCCTGATGATCTTGGGCTTAATCGGGATTAAAGTTGACTCTAACATTTACTTCAAGGTTATGAATAATGAGCTTGTTATATTGTTGTTATATGTGGATGACTTATTTCTAATTGGAGAAGAAAATATCATCATTGATTGTAAGAAGAATCTCGTTGCAGAATTTGAGATGAAAGACCTTGTCCTAATGCATTATTTCCTAGGCCTTGAGGTCTGGCAGAGCCTAGAGAAGATATTCCTCGACCAAGGGAAGTATTTAGTTTAAATATTGAAAAGGTTTGATATGTTGGAGTGCAAATCCATGAATACACCCATGGAAACAAAGTTGAAGCTCCTGGTTGACACTTCACCAGAATTGATTGATGCTACGTTGTATAGACAGATCATTGGATTGTTGATGTATCTGATGAACACCAGGCCATATTTTTTTTTTCCTATGAACATATTGAGTCAATTTCTGGTAGATCCCAGACATGTTCACCTGGTTGTTGCAGAACATGTGATGAGGTACCTTAAGGGTACATTAGATTTTGGTCTCAGATATAATGGAGATCATGACTTCATATTGAGTGGTTATACCGATTTAGATTGGGCTGGAAGTGTGTCTGACAGAAAGAGCACTTCATGATGTTGTTTCAGTCTGGGGTCATCCATGATCTCATGGAAGAGTAGGAATCAATCAATTATTTCTCTCATCATGATAGAAGTAGAATACATTGTTGCATGTTTTGCCAGTTGTGAAGCCTTTGAAAGTTCTTGATAGGTCTATTCGATCTAGATATGGAAGCAACCGTGATTCTATGTGATAACCATAGTCGCATAAAGATGACATAGAACCATGTGCTCCATGAGAAGTCAAAACACATAGAAATTCGATATCATTACATCTGTGATATGGTGTAGAGAGGAGCCATAAAGCTCTAGTATGTTAACACGGATGAATAGATTGCAGATGTGTTGACCAAGCCTATGTCTCGTATAAATTTTAATCACTTTCGAGATAATATTGGTGTAGTCCGAAAGGACATCCCTCGAAAGGGGGAGTAGTGTCGATGCCAGCCTTGTGATGAATATTTCCATCTTTGTGTTGATGTTGTTGTGATGCTAGCCTTGTGCTGAAGATTTCCATCTTTGTGTTGATGTTGTTTTGATGCCAGCCTCGTGCTGAAGAATTCCATCTTCGTGTTGATTTTGTTGTGATGCCAGCCTCATGTTGAATATTTTCAGCTTCGTTTTGATGTTGTTGTGATCTCATCCTCATGCTGAAGATTTCCAACTTTGTGCTGATGTTGTTGAGATGCCAACTTCATGATGAAGATTTCCAGCCTAGTGTTGATGTTGATGATGCTCTAGCCTTCGTGATGTGATACTGTTGTTTTTTATGTTGTATCATCTTTGTGTTGTTATTGAGGATGATGATGTATTAGTGTTATATTAATCCATGTTCATGTAGATGATGATGATGATGCCATTCCAGCTCCCTATTGTGGATGATGATATTGATGATGAGAAAAACTTCCGATGATTTATAGATATGCCAGTCAGTTTTCTAGATGTTGTTGATGATTTCTTCCCCCTCTCTCTCCTGATAATGTTGCAGAATACCCTTCTTGTTAAGGGGGAGTGTTGAAATATTGTAACTGCAAAGAGTATTCTATTTATTTTTGAGTTATTATTCATTAGATCAATCCCCTTTTGTGGATTCATCATGTCAGGAAATTTAATTAACCAAATCCCCTTTTGTGGATTGGTAAAACCCTAAATATATTGTGCAAATTGAGAAGTCGGCCCCAAGGCTAATTAAAGTGGTTTTAACCACTAAGAATACAAGTCGGCCCTTCCCAGTGAAGAGACACATTTCCAGCACCTGCCAGTTTGTATAAGTAAAGGAGTCCAGTGCCTCATTATCTCACTCACTCATTCCCTCATCTGGTGCACAAATTTGGTAGTTGCAGTTGGGAGAAGAAGGAAGAGAGAGGCGAATTGCTCGGTGTTGGATATTCTCTAGTGTTTTGGTTTATTGTCTTGGCATTGTATTGGATATCTATATTAAATAATTTTTTGTTGGTTTTTCTCCCCTATGAAGGTTTCCCAGGATAAATGTTGTGTATATTGTGATTGTGTTTCTCTTAGTGATTCTATCTATGCTATGGTTATCTAGTAAATTGAAAAGAAACCTAATAATATCTTAAAACTTAACACATATTTGGCGGGGTTGCGACATTATTTTCTTCATCAATTTGCAACAACCTATCCTGGCTTCTACTCTCGGTTGGTTGGTCAAATTATCATGGTGCACAAGGAGTGGACTATCATTAAGGAATAAATCTCTCATCTTGTGCAGGACATTGAGGAACTGAGAACCTTCATGTAGACTCTACAAGTTTTTCTGATCAATATGTCTGCCCAGGTTATTTCTAGCCTAGAGATCCTCATCTAGCATCGTCAATCCTTGCATCAATTACAGGACAACTGTGGAGCTTTGCGCAATCAATTGGTTGTTTTGTTGCACAATTTTTAGGTTGGGAAAATCCTGATCCAAACTATAATATGGAGACAAATAAGGGAAAACATACCCATTGTCACCTTAGGTAGGTATTACCATCACTTTAGAGATGAAGAGATCACCTCAAGGGGGGAATCACGGTAACTCTAGGGGGAATGAGATGGAAAATGAAGAGATGATGAAGATTCCCCCTATAGTTCAATGATGGAAGGTAAGAAGTGTTATCACTGAAATATCGTCTGCAACATTTCACGCAAATGGTACATAAATACAACAAAGTCAACAAGAAATTAGTTCACCTATAGCAATAAAATGCATTCAAAAGGCAAAAACTATACAATTGGGTCAAAAAATTGACATGCGCAAATTCACCAAAGGAAGTGTGTGCACAGTGCATAGTGTGTGCAGGCCAACAAAGCCCTCAGAGCACACAATGTGCCAAGTGCACAACTGTGTACGAGAAAATCCGTGCACTTCTATGAACGACGCATTTATGGTTCTTCTCGGCCCCTCAACCACGTATGGACCAGCTCCCAACATAATTTGACCTTCATATCTAAGGGAAATACGAATGGGGGTTGGTCAAGGACTAGAGGGTTCCCTAAATTGCCCCTTGTTCACACCAAGAACTAATTACATTTTTCCTTCAATAAATGTTACAAATAAGAGCCATGGGTGCACTAAGAAACCAAGATCTTCATAGTATTATTATGCTGCTAGAATTCTCCCTTGAGAATCCTCTTTTCTCTTAGGAGCCTTCAAGAATCATTGCAATAGGCCATTCCACTCACCTCTTGAGGGAATAGGCATTGTTGTTCTTCACCATTTACCATTTTCTTCCATTGTAATAAGATCTCTCCATTAGGGAACTTAAGAGCCCTCCCAAGGAGGAAGAGGGGACTCATAAATCCTCATTTCTCTCTACGGTGTTTTGCCTACTAATCTATTGATCCATCGGTATCTTTATGTTGATCATTGGTTGATTTTTATGGTTCTAAGCTTATCATGCTTTCTAACTTTTATTTCTTAGTTGTTTTATTTTATTTCTTTGTTTATACATGTGTTTGGCTTGTTTAACCCACTCACAATTTTTTGTCTTCTCTAGCAGGCCCATCTAGACATGCAAGTGTTGTTGTTTTGCTCACCCAAGTGACGAACCCAACACAATAGATTGGAGACTCCACTGGGGATAGGTATCAAATTCCACCCTATTTGGTCTTAGAGAGCACTTATTTTTAATGAATTTGTCTTGCAGGTACCAAAACCGGCCTAGCCCAACCTACCAAAGGAAAAATTTGGAGCTGGAGGAGGACTATTTCACTCGAAAATCCCCCCCTCGCCGGCACGTGACAGGAAGTGTGTGGATTTTCCTACCCACGGACGTGCACTCTGCATACTATGCGCATCAGAGACTTCTTTGGTCTGTGCATTCTGTTCACCTGTCAGAATTGTAACCCACACACATATCACGTTTTTAAAAATTGTAAGGGTTTTTATTATTATTTGAAGGCCCCTAGCCTTCAGATTTTTTCTTTCATGCACTTTGTAAGGAAAATGAACTCCACTTAGAATCATTTCCAATATTAAAGGTTAGCTAAACATAGGCACTTCGGGGGTAAAAAGAACCATATATTCTCCTTGTTTTCTTTGGTTGCCACATGGATGGCTTGTTTGGATTGTAAAATTTTAAGTTGAGATTATTGATATCATACATAAATCACTTACATTGGGACTAGAAGTTAACTTTGACAATTGAGTATGCTCTTCTCTCGCACCCTAGTGTGATCTTGAGAATCAGAAAGGTGGTTAAGAGACATTTCATCTCCCTTAAAAAAAATCTTTAGGAGAGGACAAAGCCCCCCTAGGGTTCCTCTTAGTTTTTTTAAATCATCTTAAAGTTGTAAGGGACAATACATGCCCACATGTTGCAAACTTAGAATAGTTTCTTGAAATTGCTTGCTTAGTTTACATCACAATCTAGGGAATTTTAAAGATCAAAGTAACGGGCCCATACATGCCCACATGCTTACAATCTAGGATAGTTTTCAAGATTTCTTAGTGTAAACAATATTTAGGGAGTTTAAAGGATTTGTAAGGACCCATATGTCCACATGCTAGTTCTTTAGGGATTTTAAAATTCCGCAAGGTTGTACCAATGAAACTTATTAAGATAGGTAACAAAGATTTGTAAGGACCATAGGAAGTCCACATGTTGCAATCTCACACCTAACTTGTCAAAAACTTCGCACACTTTTTCACTTGCTCACACACAAAGTCACTCCCCACACACATAATTTATATTTTGAATAATGGAGGTTGAAGTAGGTTTTCTCCAAAGGAATTCTAAAACATCCCACTACTTCTTTGGAAATAATCTACACCCATTAATTCAAACGAGATTGGTTCACACCCCCAATCTCTCAGCCCACCACATCTAATTTTTTTCTAAAAAATCACTAAGTTTTCCCCCATAGGAGGTGCCAAAAGAAATTTTTTAGTCTAGGTAGGATCTCGGGGATAGGCATCCAAAAAACCCCTTGTTATATGGTTCTCACATTTTCAAACATTAGAAGTTGACAAATAGGGAACTTTTAAAATCTTCCAAGTCAAGTGTTCCTACACCATAAGGCAGGGAGATAACCGTGAAGTGTTGAAGACCGAGGTTTGGTTGTTCTGCGCATCCCCCCTTAAGTCACACAACTCTTAGAAGAGATCCAACCAGTGACCCATTTCTGAGGCCAAAAATCTAAGTGTCACACTTTGACTGAGGTACCTAGTGACCAAAATTTAGGACATCTACCCAAATGGTGATTATGGGATGAAATCGCACCTTGATAATATTGTGTGTGGCTATTGGGAAATATCACCAGCTCTTTCAGGATATGCACATGTTGCCCCTTATTATAACCAATTATTTCAACCTTAACTAGTTCCTCTTCTGGTGGCTTCAGACCCCATTGTTGAGTGATATTGGAAGGCCCAGTGCTATTTGAGAGGAAGGACGATACATCTTTTAGGACACGAGCATTTATTTTTACTTGTTCCCCCACGCGGACAAAATCCACCTATCCACATGTTTTCTTATTTACAGTTGATTTATGTATGATGCTCATTTGATTACATGCAATTGTGAGTTGTACTATCTTGTGAAGGTCCAAATTATACAAATCTATTGTTCATTTATTTCTCTTTTCACCCTTTGCACACATACACTTTTCTAGTCATAAACCATAGGGGACCCACAGTATCCCCGTCGTTCCAGACGCTTGCAAAATATTCCTCCTATTCTAGGAGGAGTCCCTAGTTTCCCAAACTCACCAAATTTACCATCTCACACCCCCATGAGTGCTACTATTCTAAGATCATCTTTACTTGGTTCCACTTTGCTTGGGTCCAATTCCCAAGGACATCCATCCACTAGTTCTCCTTCATAAGGAGGTGGGGGGCAAACTTCTTCTCAAGGGAAAAGTAAAACCCCACCAAATCCCTCTCAAGGGACATGTCCACCACCTACTCACATGATGGTTGGAACTAATCCTACACCAAATGTCACTATGCCATACTTGGTTTCCCTTAATATTCATGATTTAACCAAACTCATGAATGATCCCATTTTTCATGATCCCACTTGGCCCAATATCCCTACCAAACTGCTTTCAGATATTCCAAAGTTTGAATGAAAACCATGGGATGATCTCGCCAACCATGTTATGACCTTCCACTTATGGTTCTCTTCAAACAACATCATGGATTATTCCATATTCTTAAGGTTGTTTCAACGAACTCTCATTGGTTCCTCAACCAAATGGTATGTGGACGAAAAATGGTCCCATGCAACCTTTGAATCATTGGCAAAGGCCTTTTTTTCATTTTTCCAAGTACCAGTTCGTCATGATACTCACTTAGAACTTCTCTCAAATTTCAAACAAACTATTTATATCCATATAGATGATCACATCCATGAATGGCATCGGCGTCGTAGTTTGTGTAAAGAAGAAACCACCAAAGAACAACGACTTGATTGGTTTCTCAAATCACGTGTCTCTTTTATTTCCAAGGATGTATCATCCACCTTCCTTCAGACAGAGGAGGAGGCCATCAACAAGGCTCAACAGTTTAAACTCATCTATGCTCAATCAGGTTAATTATACACAATGTTGTCTAGTGCACCTCATCCCACACCATTTGGTCAGGACAAACCTGGGATGTCCCACAATACGGATGGGTTGATTGGTTCCATGACACACCAACAACCTTACAACCAACCACCACCTATTTATGGTGCACCTAAATATCCAAAACCATATGGAGGGCCATCTTATTACCCTCCTCCCCCTTACCAACAACCATATATTGTTTCTCCCCCCCCCCCACCAATGAGTGGACCCTCTCCAGTACCCATGATTCTTTCGGCCTCTCAACCAAGTTTGGGTTTACCTTCTACCTTAGCATATAACCTGGGCACTAGTGTTTCTCCTCCACAAGGACACCCACATGTCGGCGTTAATTTTGTTCAGCCCTCTCCCGTCCAACAACTTCAGAATTTTGAATAGTTGAATACGAAAAATCCATCCCATCAGCCAAATAATTCCAAGAATAAAGGGAAAAACTTAAACAATAGTAACCCAGGACCAGGAGGAAATAACCCCCAACAAAACCATCCCGCTGGGGGAAACCAAAATCAAGGCAACCAAAACCCCCAAGGGAACAATAACAGAAAACGACAAGGGAAGAACAAAAACAATCTTCAGACTAACTTCCCTTGCACTCTCTGTGGTGAGTATGGACACTATACACACCATTTCCCCTAAATTGTCGACTTCAAATGGATGAAAGACTCCATGAATGCATAACGCCTTCCAGCGTCGCCTACCCCTAAGCAGGCCCCACAACATTACTTGCAACATCCACCTCCAATCATTTTGCAAAACCCCATTCCAAACCAAAGTGTGATGAATACCCAACAGGAGGTACACCCTGCTCCACCGCAAATGGGGCAGTATCAAAACCCAAGTCCCATTCAACTTGGAAATCTGGTCGATCGCAACATCCTCCTTACCAGCGAAGAAGAAATTATTTTGCAAACACGTGGTTGTCAATATGGTGTTCCCCCTGAATCTACCCCAACCACTTCGGAAGTGGCTCTAGCTATAGTCGGACAACCCTTGATGATTCCACACCCTAACAATAAACCAAACATTCACATACCTTGCATTCCATTACAACGGAATGTCAATAACCCTCATGCTAGGGAAGCCCATAACTACTCAGCTCAGTCTCTTGCAACCATGTTTGTATTGGAGGTCCTCCAAACCTGTCCAAATCAGCGGAAATCCTTACTTTCCTCCTTGGGGGAAGTCGACCCGGATGATACTAGACTCATCACCTTTTATCTAGATAGTGTACAACCATGCCTCCCCACCCTGGTATCTTTTCAGATACCAGTTAAAATCTGGAACATCACAGTACATCATTGCATCATCGATGAAGGTGCATCCACATGCATCATGTCCAAAGTAGTCTGGCAGAAACTTGGCTCACCCGAGCTAGTACCCTCTGCCATTACCCTGCGAGCTTATGATGTTCAACCCTTGTCCCCTAAAGGGCTCTTCCAAAATTTCCACGTCTAACTCGGGGGAAAATCCATCCTCATAAACATTGAAGTTATCGATGCCCCACTTGATTACAATATCTTGTTCGGACGTAGTTACATGTATGCTATGAGGGCAGTGGCCTCTTCTGTGTTTCGAACGATGATGTTCCCCCACAACAGGAAGATCGTCACCATCGACCAAATCACACATTATGAGCCTAACCATTCCACCAACATTGATAACATTCTTCCCCTTGTCTGCACTAGCTCGGAGGCTTATTCATTCATTGACATGGGTCCCGACATTTTCAAGGACCCATCTTTTTTGGGGGCATATCATGGAGCACCACCCCTCCTACACCCTTCAGCACAAGTGTGTCTAGTATCTTCTAATGGAATCAATATCAGAGACACCATTCCTCCCACTGAGGCCTCTTCTCACATCGATGTTCCACTAGTTGAAGAACTATTGCCTCAAGAATTCCCTAAGAACCCCACTGCACCACTTATCCCCGATTTCGCCCCCCTCCAGGGGAAAATCTTAGTTTCAGAGACAGTCCCACAAGACATTACCCAAATTCCCTTATTCTACCCCCCACTTGGAGTCCAAGCATTCCAGGTAGCTACAACCCTTACCCTTCCTAACATGGTTCTTGCCATCCCTGTATGGTATCTACATCCACTTGCGATGGTTCCTCAACCATCTCTCCCTCCTTAGACAAAGGGAATACTATTGCAAATTCCAGTACAAGCTCTTTCCACACCACCACCACCCCCACTATTGGTACCATTGTTACTGTTGGGAGCAGACGAAAGAATAAAGAGCCCATAGCTCCACTTCCTCCCCGAGTTAAACCTCCTTTCACACTATGTGAAAGAGATGGGCACCCCACTAATAGATTCCATACTCTTCTCGAGTTACACAATCTAATCCAACTTCCTAGAAAAAACACATTGCTCACCACTCCACCAAGTATGTCCACTACTACTCTGGAGTCCTCCACTTCAGGCAATAAAGGGTTGCAAACCAAATTCTCTTGTGCCATCTTTTCAAAATATGGCCACTATACTCATCATTTCCCATCTCTACATCAATTTCTCCAAACCATAGTCGCGGTACGCCAAATGTCTTGGCCAGATCTTGCTTGACCACCTTCTAATGAGTCTCACATTACTAATATTCGATACATTTTGTCGCCAGTACCTACACAAAAGAGGCACTCTCCACAGTATCAGGACATTCACTTTATGTTTAACGGTCCCTCACACCCTATACACGATATCTCATTTGCGTCTTCACCACGGGAGGGAAACCACACGTTGACAGTTCCCCCTGTCACCTCCTAGGATCCCATGTATTCTCTCATTTTTTACTGCGACGAAGATATCCTGGAAGAACTCACTACCCCTGATTGTCCATGGAACGTGCTCCATCATCAAGCATTGTTTCTCTCACATGAGGCCTTTCATCCTCCTACCCAAACCTCCATATGCGCAATTGAAACCAAGGATTTTATTCCTTCAGGGAAGATAGACTGTTTCGATAACCCTATCCTTGCCCCAGATGATTTTGAAGAAGGAAACATGGTCAACATTTCCCCCACCGTCAAAATTGACATTTCCATCAAACCGGGAATCGTATAAGAAATAACCATTGGCGTTGCATGCTCCCCTAAAGAACTCACAGCTTACAAAGATCTCTTTCAGGAATTCCGAGATATTTTTTCCTAGTCATATATGAAGATGCTCGGCCTCGATCCATCTATCGTCAAACATCGAATCGAAACTTGGCCAAATATTTCCCCAGTTCGTCAAAAGCAATGACCCCTTCACCCATCCAAAGTTGTGGCTATCAAAGCTGAAATGGAAAAAGTTATGCTCTGTCGATTTCATTTACCCCATTGCATACACTTCATGGGTATCCAACCCCGTCCCTGTTAACAAGAAATAGGGCACTATTCACATCTGCACAAACTTTCGCGATCTCAACCATGCTTGTACCAAAGAAAACTTTCCAGCACCTTTCATTGACCAAATTATCGATAAATGTGTCGGCCATGAGGCATTGTCCTTTATGGATGGGTTCTTCGGCTACAATCAAATCCAAATACATCCAAAACATCAGTATAAAACTTTTTTTACTACCCCTTGGGGTACCTTTGCTTATCGTTTCATGCCTTTTGGGCTCAAGAACGTAGGTGCTACGTTTCAACGGGCCATGACCTATGTTTTCCAAGATCTTTCTCGCATTGTTATTTCTTATTTGGATGACCTCATAGCTCGATCCAAAAAGAGACCTCAGCATTTAGACGACTTACACATCATTTTCCAACGATGTCGCCAATATAATATCCGCTTGAACCCCCTCAAGTGCATATTTTGTGTCATTGTCAGATGCCTCATTGGGTTCATTGTTTCCCAACATGGAATCACAGTAGACCCCCTCAAGGTCCAAGCTATCACGAAAATTCCCCCACCTAGGAATTTACGCCAACTGTAGAGCTTGCAAGGCAAAGCCAACTTTTTACGTCACTTTGTCCTAGACTACACCACTCATACACATGATTTCCTTCACCTCCTGCATCATGATATCCCATTTTGATGGGAGGAACATGCTCAAACCGCTTTTGATGATTTAAAATATTCCTTATCCAATGCCCATTTGATTAGTCCTCCAGACTATGATCGCGATTACATCCTCTACTTGTCAGCTTCAGTCGTCTCAGTAGCGGGAGTCCTCATCCAATTAGGGGATGATGGGCATGAACATGTCATTTACTACATCAGTAAACATCTTTCAGGGCCACCCCTGAAGTATAATCATGATGAGAAAATCACCCTAGTAGTCCAAAATAAGCATCATTATATCCTTCTTCGAACTACCAAAGTCATAGCAACTTCTAACCCCATGCAGTACTTGCTTAGTCGCTAGTAGATTAATGGAAAATTTTCATGATGGATCGTTATCCTCTAGGATTATGACCTAGAGTTCTCCACTCCCAAAATCAAGAAAGGGCTTGTCCTCACCGAACTCATTATGGTTTTTCCCTCAGACACTAAATCATCCCCCATCAATACGGGTTTCCCCGACGAACACCTCTTCTTCATCCCCTCCGATGACCCCTAGTACAACGACCTTCTCGTCTACCTTTGGACACAAAAGTTTGGGTCTCACCTATATCAAGACGATCATCGACGCATTCTCCATCGGGCCCCTGATTATATCCTCATCAGAGACGTTCTTTATAGATGCAGGGTCGACACCATCCTTCATCGATGTTTGACCATTGATGAAGCTAACAGAGTCTTGAATGATTTCCATAGCAACGCTTGAGATCGTCACCTCTCGGGTATGTCCACTGCCTAAAAAATCATTCGAGCAGGGTATTTCTGGCCCACATTATTTCATGACTGCATCCACATTGTCAAGCAATGTGACAAATGTGATCTCTATGCAAACAAAGCACGAGCACCACTAGCTCTTCTACATCCAGACATCATCACCGACCCCTTCTGCAAATGGGGCATAGACTTCATGTATTTCCATCCTCCATCTAGTAATGGAAACAAGTACATTGTCGTGGCAGTAGATTACTTTACCAAATAGGTCAAAGCCATGCCCACTTTCAACAATATCGCTGACACAACAATGTGTTTTTTCTTCAACCATGCCATTACCCGATTCAGAGTCCCACTACAGTTAGTGTCTAATCACGGTAAACACTTTGAGAATGAGATCTTCATATAACTCTCCTCAAAGTTAGGCTTCTCTCGTGAGTTTTCCTCTCCATACTACCCTCATTCCAATGGAAAGTTCGAGGCTATCAACAAAGTCCTCAAAACCATGCTACAATGTACCCTCAACAAACATAAGACCAACTAGCATCATATGTTGTTTTCCGCATTATGGTATTATCGCACGTCAGTCAAAACTGCCACCGGTTTTACAACGTTCCACCTCGTCCATGGGATTGAAGCCACCCTCCCTATCGAGTGTGAAATCCCCACATTACGTACTGTCATTGAGCTATTACCCAACACTGATCCGATGGAGCAGCGCTTGATGACCTTAGAGTTGCTAGATGAAGATCGTTGATCTTCATTACAGAACAATGAGGTGGATAAAAAATGGTCCAAAGCCACCTTCGATCACCATGTCAACCTTCCCTCATTCAGTGAAGTGGATCTCGTCTTAGCCTACGATATCACCCACAATACCCTCGGCCATGGGAAATTTGAGTCATTATGGAATGGACCCTACATCATCCAACACTGCCTCACTAAGGGGGCATACATCCTAGCCTCTCCATAAGGCTACCCTCTCAAAGAACCCATCAATGGGTTGTACCTAAAGAATTTTTATGCCTAAGCGTAGCCATTCTACCTTAAGTTTTTCTTTGTATGCATTTGTAGAGTTTTTAGTCTTCTTTTCCACCACCATTCCACATGTCTGATCTATCATCTGTGTTATTTATAGATGCATCATCCATCAACCTACCACATCGGTTAAGCTGATGGTTCCAGCCGTTGGACCCACAATCTCTCTTCAGTCGCTTGGTCCCTCTATACCCCCTCACATGTGTTGCTCCACTCCAGTGGCATATGTTTGGGCTCGACCACCAACAAACAAGCTAAATATATCCTTGTCATTGGTCTCCTCACTGAGGCCAGTCACTGCCACATTCTTCACCTTAGCATTCTATTAGATTCCCAGCTTGTCGTCTTGCACCTCAATGTATATCATGTTTTCAATCCTTCCCTCTTTCGCAAATACCTACAAGTTAGACTTTTATCTCGCAACTTTGAGTCAATCAAATTTGCACATATTCCAAGACAATTTAATCAAATAGTAGATAATATGGCTAACCTATTATTAGATTGTCATTCATCACATAAAAACATCATCACATATACATAAACATCATACATATGTCACAGCATATAGAATAGACATCATAAATCATCAAAAACATAAACACATGGATACATACATGATCCAAAAAATATATGTCCATATATATATATATATATATCATCAATAATGTCACAAGTGTTTAAAACAATACAAATTACATCACCCATAGGTGAGTGAGTCCCCTCACCCCTATAGGTACAAAATGGGTACCCCCTACCCTATACAAAATGGGTACCCTCTACCCTATAGTAAATGGGTATCAACTACCCTGTACAAAATCGGCTCTCGAGCCTATACAAATACACAACCTCAACACTCATGGTGCCCCCAGAGCACCCCCCCTGGGTCCTTTGTCAGCTGGTGGAGCCCCACCAGCTGGGGGCCCTCCCGATCTAGGGGGCAACCGACCAGTCATCGTCACCCGCACTACAGCCGCCTAACATATCAAAGTTCGCCACTCTAAAACTATGTCCACGCACTACTCCAATACCTCCTCGTCCTGGATGTGGGCCCACATCATCTCGGGTACACCCTGCAACACTCACTCGAAGCAATGGTGCAGGTCCTCTACCAATTCCCTGACCTATGCCTTCGGCGCATGTGTTGGTCCAACATCATCCTGTCTATGCCTCTACCCCTCCCTCAGCTCTGTTGGCGATGGTTGTACTGGTCCTCGATGGGTCATCTCCCCGACCATCTCTGCCTCTCGGCCTCAGGGTCCCACATCTGCAAAACAACACCAAAGATAGAGTCAACATCCATATATACATATATAATCAAATGTTAAGCTATCAAAATCACAAAACATAAATACAAAGACATACCTCTCTGATCCCAGTCCTCCCGAGAAGGCAACATCATATCGAGGTCATGTCGATAATTCATACCAGTGTATGGGTACTGTAGTATCACTTGTGGCATCTGTCGTCACACACGTGCCACCATGGCCATGAAGTAATGGCCACCCTCTCCTTCCCCATGTCGAGCCAACACATGGGCCCATTGCATCAGATGCAGCTCTCGCTTACCTGCAAGCTATAGCAAACTCCTAGAAATGAGGCCACCAGGATAGACCCAAATGCAAAGTCACTGGAGTCGAATGTACGACACTAGTGAATCTGCCCCCTCATCCTGGAATGCAGCATAAGCCCCCAGGAAAAATGGTCCCCATCCAGGACCCTCTCCACGATCCTCAGCTGACCTCCTATGATCCATTGAGTCCCCAAGGATCCGTATATCCTCACCACCATCACAGCGATGCACTCCGTTGGGAGGTCCTCAATCACCTCGATCCCGATGACCAACCTTGACATTAGGTGTGGCCATGTGCAGTTTTGATGTGCCAAGTCACCCACTCTCTCATCCCCCAGCAACTAGGGGTCAGTAGGAAGGGCCATCCCATGGAATGGAAGCCCCGTCAGAAAATAGACATCCTTGGTAGTCGAGAATGCAATTTGATGCCCCCTAACGATGAAACATTGCAGATCAGTGCTCCACATGGCGATCATATACTGGAGTAGGAAATCCTACGACCATATCAATGGGAATTCGAAGAACTTGAGCAAAATGCAGGCTGCTAAGTGCCTATGAACTCCTAGTTGTTGTCTCACCGCTTCCCGGAGACGGACCCAATCTCACTCTATTCAATGCACTGGCATCGTGCTCTCTGGTCAATGTTGGTCACCTAGATCCACACAAAAACACTTGTTCAGTCCTCATCATCCATAAAAAACATAAAAAAATTCAAAATTTCAACACCCTTATCCTTGCCTCCAGTGCACGTCTTTCACCCATATAGGTGCACACATGTGCATGCTTGTTCATTTCACAATTGCGCAATCATGCACAACTGTCGAAAAAACAGCCATGCATTTGTCACTTAGACAAGTGCGCACATGTGCGCACCTATTCTCTGGACATTTGCGCACTAATGCACAGTTGTCTAAGAAACACCTGCGCACAGTGCGCAGTTGTCAGTTTAACAGGTGCGCATCTCATGCGCACCTGTATTTCCCTCCCCCGCGCCCACATGTGTGGTTGTGTAAGGCACAACCGCACATTATCCATGGGAGAAGGAATTATACCCGTACATATGCGCACAAGTATTCCTCCTTCTCTTGCGCACTAGTGGGACCCTACCCAAAACTACCCTTGTACGACAATCCGTACACCCCCTAACTTAATTCTACAAATTTCAAATTATGCAGGAGGATGGGACCACTAACCTAGCTCCTAAAAACTCCCAGATAGGTCAACTTGAGCTCTCGTAATCTCCAAATATCCTCAGGATGCTCTCATCAAATCAGTTACAGTGACGGGTACAAATGAGGTGGCATTGTGGGCCCACCAGCCATATATAGTCCCTTTTGACAAACTTCCACACTCAGTTACAGGAGCCCAGAGCCTTCATTTTCCGATCTATTCTCAACCATGGGATCCTGGTCCCGCCATCTACACATTCATACTCCCAGGGCCATCATCTGAACCTGGCCCCGGAGAAGAATTTTTCTCATGCCACATTCAGGTACGCATGCTCATGTTCAAAACTATTAGATAACTGTTGTATGTTCTTTATCATCAAATATTGTTCACGTTGGGTACTTGGTTTTCATGTGTGCAGGTACCTGGTCATCAAAGAGACGCATCCCCTTCAAGTATATGTTTGGCACTAACATGTAATTATTCCCTATGTAAAGTAATTGTATCTCCCAGTCACAACCTATGACGTTTATCTTTAGGGTCCTTACATCTGGCTCTATAGTACCGCCACCTCTGCTGCATTTTGGTACTGTCACTCGATAGCACTCTCCCCCACATGAGTTGTCCCATTCATATTTCCCCTTGGAAACTTGACACTCATGCTGATTTCACCCCCCTAGGGATGGGAGTATCGATAGTCTTATGCACTTTCGAGAATCAACCCCATACTTCTTCTCATCATATTGCTACATTCCCCAATGGACTACAAGGTCATATCATTTTGGTTCTATTGACTACACCTCAGTAGTATCATTATCCCTCCATCTCATCCACCATTAGTTTTCCCATATGAAAATTTTCCTCCATTCATTTACCTCATACAGAAACCCACCCATGGGGCCCCCACCCTCCACCATTTCTCTTTCGCAACTTGTGCCCTCATAGTCCAAGCCATCATTCACTGGGGCACCCATTTCTGTATCTGTATACTCAACCCAAATTATTCTTTATTTATTTGGTAATTATAAAGAGCCTTTGTTTCCAACATTTACTCTGCTTTTTGTCATCACCCTTGATGACCTTCTTTTCCCGGAAAAGAAACCCATTTCTCCCTTGGTTGGGGAATCCACTCTTTTTTTCATTTTGACATCGTTCACAAACCCTGAGTATCCCAATTCCATGTACACATGATCTTTGAGTTTTTCCACTTTGTTAGCCTCTGGCAATGTTTAACCCCATATCTATTCATCCCCCTAACACTAGATACAGTTTTACGATTGTTTCCAATCATCCTTCCAAATTTCCCAACCAAGGGCAGTCTCGAGTCTCACCGCATATTGAATTTGTTCATGTTACCTGTCAATACCTGATACCATCTTAGTGGATTTCATGAAGCCCTTTTCTTATTGGAATCTCGTCTCCATTTCTGTCGACATCAGCGCAGTTTCTAGAAGGGAAATAGTATCTTGACTCTCATTACCTTTACAATGAGGAGTCTCAGACAACACAGAGAGAATCATCATTTCTCTATGATTCCGTTGACCCCCATAACATTCGAATTCAACAAAATTTCATGTAATGGTGGGTCTTACTACGAGACTATTACAGTTGTTTCATACCAGTCGAAGACCTCTGAATTTGTTAGGCCATTAATGCCTACGAGTCATCAACACTTCTTACAGGCATCCTTACCTCATTTCAGAGTATGTTCACCATTCATAAATGTCATCTGTCATTATCAACCGCCCCGGAGGGTGCTGCAGTTATCTACATCAACATACATCTTCAGTTACAGTCTCACATTTTGGTTACATGACACGAGCATGGGGCATGCCTGCCTCATTTGTACACATATTTTTTTTTCCTCCCTAGAGAAAGGATTGGGTGCCACAATTTTCCCTCTCCCTCTGGTGGATCGCTCTTGTAGTTCCTCTCAGCACTCTTCATTATAATGGAACTCTCAATAAAAGAAACATTGATGTATTTCAGCTATACGTATGCTCCTAACCTCACACATCAGGGTGCATCTGTTATCACTGAAATATCGTCTACAACATTGCACACAAATGGTTACAGAAATACAACAATGCCAACAAGCAATTAGTTCACCTGCAGCACTGAAATGCATTCAAAAGGAAAAAACTATACAATTGGGTCAAAAAATTGACATGCGTAAATTCACCAAAGGAAGTGCGCACACAGTGTGCAGTGTGCATGGGCCAACAAAGTCCTCAGAGTGCACATTGCGCCAAGTGCGTGACTGTGTATGAGAAAATCCATGCACTTCTATGAACAATGCATTCATGGTTCTTGTCGGCCCCTCAACCACTTATGGACCAGCTACCAACACGATTTGATTTTCATATCTTAGGGAAATATGAATGGGGGGTTGGTAAAGGACTAGAGGGTGCCCTAAAAGGCCCCTTGTTCACACCAAGAACCAATTACATTTTTCCTTGAAGAAATGATATAAATAAGATCCATGGGTGCACTAAGAAACCAAGATCTTCGTAGTATTGTTATGCTTCTAGAATTATCCCTTGAGAATCATCTTTTCTCTTAGGAGCCTTCAAGCATCATTGCAATATTCCATTCCACTCACCTCTTGAGGGAATAGGCATTGTTGTTCTTCACCATTTTCCATTTTCTTCCATTGTAATAAGAGCTCTCCATTAGGGAACTCAAGAGCCCTCCCAAGGAGGAAGAGGGGACTCATAAGTCCTCATTTTTATCTACGGTGTTTTTCCTACTAATATATTGATCCATTGGTATCATTATGTTGGTCATTGGTTGATTTTTATGGTTCTAAGTTTCTTATGCTTTCTAACTTTTATTTCTTAGTTGTTTTAGTTTATTTCTTTATTTATACATGTGTTTGGCTTGTTTAACCCACTCACAAATTTTTGTCTTGTCTAGCAGGCCCATCTAGACATGCAAGTGTTGTTGTGTTTCTCACCTAAGTGACGAACCCAACACAACAAGAAGGACTTGAAAAGAGTCATGTATATGGTAGAATATATGCCATAATGTAGTAGACTTTCCTAGTAGTGTTTGTACCCGCCTGAGACACAAGGAAAACGAAGATACAAGCCCAATAATATGTTGGACAAGCAAGTTAAGATTGATTTCCCTAATTTCAGCAGTAAACAAAAATATATATCAGCAACAAAATGATAATAAGAGATGCAAATAAAGTTGTTAAACGTCTAGTTAAGATTGCAAGAGACAAGCTAGTAATGACTAGTTAACTCGAGTATGAAAGAGAAAAACTTTAGCATGAAACAAGGCTATAAGAAATTAGTATTGCAGAGATATAATTGCAGGCTTATGGATGTAGAATACAAGTTGTTACAGCAACAAAGTCAACCATTAAAACTTACAAAGAGTCCACCCAAAAGATGTGTTGAGATTAGTAGATTATTGTGGCAAACTTTCAGCAAATTCCAACAGTTGAAAAGTGAGTTATTAAGAGAGTTGTATTAGGGTTTCTGCAGCCCTAATGGATAAATATGAAATTTTGTAAAAGCAGCAAGAATCACTCCAACGATCAAGACACCCTAGTTTCTAAAAGGTGCATTAGGCACACATATCACTTTCCAATTTAGACAATCTCAAAATTCCAAAATTTCACGTTTACCAATGCAAGATTTTATTTATCCATTGCAATTGACTAGTGCCTTTAACTATTGGGTAAATGGAGTCTATTGATCCAAAAAATTGGATGAGTTACTTCCTTGGGAGTGTAATCCATTTTACTCCCCAAGTCAAACCCTAACCAACAAGGTAAACCTAGGAGGGTGTAATCCCTTTTACTCCTCCTAGTATCATTTTCAAAACAAATTATTTCACAACAATTATGATGGAATTGGAGGGGGTTGTATGCCATTATACTCCCCAATATATCATCAAATCAACCTTACAACCAAGAAAAGAGAGCAATAAACTTGTAACCCTTACCTGGTTGAAGCATTAACAAGATAGAACCTTGATTCACCAAGCAAAATCCACCATAAAGCAAGAAATGTCCTCTAAGAGAGTTAGCACAATACTTCATCCACCCATGGCCAAAAGAAACCAAGACAAGAGCACAAGAGAGAAGAAATTTCCCAAAGAGGGAGCACATTTCAGCTAGGAGAGACTCTCACAATGGGAGAGATATGATGAAAATGAGATACAAATGATCTCTGTTTATACAAAATGTTCTAAACATAGTTTGTCCACATAATTTAGGGTAAACCACAAGATAATGGGTCAACATTCCTAATATTTCCCCTTTACAAAATAATATTATTTAATTCATACTTTTACACATGAAAGAAACCCTAAAAGATGATGTCACCCTCCTTTTGGGTAGGTTTTGGCACTTTAAGTCAATTCATTGAGATTGGAGAAGGAATGTTGGTCTTCCAAAAGCCACTTCCAAGGTTCTAGGATCTCTCTCCACTAAATCAAGGCATCAATCCTCATCAAAGTGCCAAGCGTCATATCACCACCATAACCTAGCCCATGTGTGACATCAAGCTCCAAGAAGGTGATGTTTAGCCTCTTTCAAGAAAATTGTTTGGCATGTAGGCGATGGGTAAGATCCTCCAAGGTGTCCTTTATGCATCCAAATTCACATCTCTGTGATCTAGCATATGGGCCCTTGGCACCCAACTTGTGGGCTTCAATCCCCATGGATGCCCAAGCTAGACTTGTTCCTCCAAAACTGTCCACCAGCTAGGTCCTACAAAGACAAATGGATACGCCCTCCAAGGATCTCAAGTCAAAGAATCATGATGATTAAATCAAATCAATAAAAGAGACATATAAGCATGTACATCCAAACTACCTCATCAAAATAAACCAATGTTGAAAGACCCTATGAAATTTTCCAAGTTTAGGTATGGGAGGGTTAACAAAACGGCCTATTGGGTGAATGGTACCTCAATTTTAGGAAGTGTTTCCCAAGGGGGGATCCTTCTAAGTCATGTGGATGAGGTGTCATGGATGAGGGGAAGACTTTTGGCATGGGGTTCATGACATAAAATGGGTTTTAGTGTCTCATTTATGGGTGCCTTTTGAAGAGGGTGTGTTGCACCTTCATTTTCATTGCATCTTTTTTTCAAACCCATTTAATGCCATTAATTAATTAGAAATACAAAACCTTGGGTACTCCCTATTGGTGAATTGATTAGCTTGGGGGGAATTACCACAAGTCCACTTGAATCTACAGGTACAAAAAGTGCCATATGCAAGGAAATAAAGGGACATTGCATACGTGTACACACCTCAACTAGTGGGGACATTTAAATAATGTTAATTTGGTTTTCCAGGTCTTTGATTTTTTAGGAGAAGCATTTAATTTCTCTCAAGACCTATTTGGGTGAGCATCTGGAAGGTTCATAAGTATACTTTCATCTTTTTCCATCTATCTACCCTCTAGGCCTTTTGCCCCTTCTTCCCATGAAGTGAGGGACAACCCCTTCTTGGGTCAGTACACCCGAAAATCCAAAAAGGTGAGAAGATGAGGGGATGGAGTGTGGAAACTGACAAGTATGGTCTAGAATGGAAAGATGACTCATCAAGAGGAACTCCCAGTAGCATCCCTATCCCTACGGGTGACCCACTTACTAGGGCGCAATGTCATCCACCAACGTAAAACAAGGAAAATAGCATAATGTCCAAGAAAACGTCACATGATCAAAAGCAATAATAGATGCAACAAACTCAAATGCCTCAAATATAGAAATGAGACTCACCATAATACCTGACTTGTACCTCATGGAGAAACACCCAATGTCTTCCAGAGGCCAACTGATGTGGTGGATACCGTTGTGATGAACCTGGGGATGTGATGGTGAGGTAGGTCTTTGTCTGTGCAAGTGGACACTACTGATCAAGATGTCTCTTGGTTGTCCATGTCTGCAAATTGAGGGCCTCAAGACATAATATCCTTAGTTACCCCTAGGATTTGGGTATAATAGGTTGAATTTATGGCTCGTCCCCACCAAACTTGGATCTCTTAGTCAGCCTCTATCCACTTTTATGAAGGCTCTTCTCCTGCAGGTAATTTTAATCTCCTAGACTTGAACTCTCTAGGTGTAGGTGTTATATAGGGAAGAATATAGATATAAGGCCCACCTCCCCACATATTGATTAGTGGATGTCATGCTTATTTTTGTTTTTCCTAGGCATTTTCTTGAAAGTATATACTAATAAAAAAAAATTAAGCTTCCCCTATATCCGAACATTTGCAAAACTTGTTGTTAATTAGACATAGTTCTCTACCAGAGGCTTGTGAGAGCATGTGTATGTAAGCATTCCCTATATGTGTACTCTCTTTTTTTTGCAAGTTAGAGATTTGTATTAAAAGGACCTTTCACAGTCAAAAAATATGCAGTTGTCGAATTAAACATGTAGTGAGGTGGTTGCATTGCCCAGATGGGAAACCAATGCAGCCATCTGTCAATCCATGACACAGTTTGCAAAATAAGTTCATATCATATCCTATATTTAAAGAGATATTCCTGAAATCTGTTAAGCCACGCAGGGATGAAACAAAAGAGTAAAACCAGAACGTCATTGGAAAAAAACTAGTTTGTGGACCTGAGACACCATTCGTCATTTTGAACCCGGGTCTAGTTGGGTTTGTTATAATATGAAAGATGTGTGCTCATTTTACCATTGAAAATACCCTTGTCACCCAACCATAGGCCGAAGCCACCCTCCGAGCACCTTAACCTTGACAAAGAATCACTCCAGAAGAAAACCCTAGGCTAGATAGACAAACAAAGGGTAGCGCACCTTTCCCCAAGGATAGCGCACCAACAAGAGCTGATCAGATAGTCCAAAACCTAGCCAAGAGATAGTCCAAGCCAAAATGTAACTTCTAGCTGCAGCAGCAGCACCAACAACTCTTCACCAAACCTGCGCACAAGACTACAACTGCACTGCGCAGAACTAGCTCTCTACAACTGTTGAGATGTGTCAAATCAGAGACTGGCGCCCTGTATTTATAGTGGTTCTTGCAAAATTACTGGGGCCGACTTCTCCTTCTGGGTACCTGTCTGTTCAATATGTATTAATTCTTCTGGACGACTTCTTCTCTTGAAGGCTAATAACCTAATACATATTATCTTCTTGAGCCGACAAGTCTTCTAGTGTTATTAGCCAACTCATTAGGGTTTCTCTTTCTTCCCAGAGTCTTCTATTCTCGTCATGTTTACATGTGGAGGTAAATACCTCCCGCAGCTACCATAATATCAACACTGGAGGTATTATAGGTAATGGTCTTGAGCACAAAACATACCATTCACCCGGTAGCATCAACATAGTTATATGGACTAGATCATGACTAAATCATGAGCACCATCATCATCATCAGTTGCATCATCTCTCGAAACCATACTCTATCTGAGTAATCAGACATGATGCTCACTCCACAGAGTGATGCAAGAGCCATTCTTCTAATCTAGAAGAGTAAATGCTCTGAACCATTTTCTGTCTGGAAAATCTTTGTTCATCATTCATCTGGTTGATGATTATATCCAATAAACTGTTGATAGTCTTCAAGGCAATCAGAACAAAAATAGAGCACAATTGTGTCTATCCATAGTAGTACATAACTACAATCCAGTGGTATAATACCACACCAAGTAACACACAAGTACTTGATCAGCAACGTATATTCATGAAAAGTGGAACATATCCACCACAGTAGCATACATCTATTGTCATACAGTCTTCATAACAAACATCTGATAGAAACCTGCATAGAAACAATGTTATGATATAAATTAAATCATCTGGGCCAATCTTTCACTCACAGCTATGAGATCTGAAAGAATATATGCCCTTAGTGTAGAACATCAACAATGGGCTATCTGCCCTATTCTTCTCAAACAAGGAAGAATTATTATTTATGATTTATGAGCCTGGACCATTCCTCACCCTGGGCCATTCCTCCTACACTAATCAAAGTGCACCCTGGAGAGAATGTATAAACCCTAAGGAATGCATGTCCCTGATTGTTGAGCCTGGACCATTCCCCACCCTGGGCCATTCTTCCTACACTAATCAAAGTGCACCCTAGAGAGAATGTATAAACCCTAAGGAATGACTGTTCGGATCATTTCCTTTGTTAACCACAAGAGGAAAAGATTGTCCTGTATCAACCTCCAAAACAGACCATTCCTCATGTTAACCACAATGAGAAATCATTGTCCGGTGAGGCGGGTTGGTCTTCTTGAGTAAACCTCAAGAAGAGAGACCTCCCTAGACTACTCCCCATGTTAACCACAATGGGAAGTCTTTGTCTATGATACATCAGCAATCTAGACCATTTCCCATGTTAACCACAATGGGAAATCGTTGTCTGTCAGAAATCTCAATCCACTTTCCGAATAGGAAAGCATCTGTCCAAGATGGACTATTTTTCAATATTGAAAATGAATGTCTTCAATATTTTCAGTTCTCCCTCCCAACCTGGAAGTCATCTCTTCCTTTTTCAATAAGGAAGTTGTTTCCATGAGCTCTAGCTTGAGTATGCAAACTCTTTCATCTTGGATAAAAGCTTTACCAAAATGTCTTCTTATCTGATCATCTGTGGAGATATGTATTGGAGAACCACTTTCTCCTTTCTAGACTTCATCATGGATAATGTAATGCTTGATTTCAAATGTAATTTAGTATGGAATACTGTGAAGGCTTCATGTACCTCTGAACAATAGAGTATATCATTGTTGGAAAACTGGAACATATCCATGTGGCACTTCTTTTGTCATCATGAGATCTGATCTACTGAGTAATCATCTTGATGTTATAGGAAATCTTCACCATGCTTCTGCTATGCACTGGAGG
>ML798200.1:129197-185740 GCA_009831015.1 Picea engelmannii
AATTTCTCTGGAGAACATTCTTTGTATTCATCTGATGTAGAACTCCAACTTATGGATGTTGCGGATGATATAATGACTCATGTAGAGATAAGTCTGGTTTACTGGAACAAGTAATCATCATAGTCTTCTCCCTCCATCTGGGACAACCTCTAGTTTTGGATCTTGCAATGCTTCCATTCATAAGTCTTCCATACATTGTTCTTCATCACGACTTTCAGTTCCTCTGCTTGATTGCTTTTATTGAGTTTATATCATGCTGACAATCTTTTGATTCTTGATACAATGACTGGTTGTTCTAGCTTCTCTTTCTTTCTTGGAATATTCATGTGTTTCTTTAGTTCTCGGGTCCATGGAGTTTCTTATAGATTCCATGCCCTAAATATTCCAGCATAGGATCACAGCTGTGGATGGACAACCAGGGATACTTTAAGGCTTCTCTTTGAAGAATATGTATTGTCTTTCATGGCTGCTATCATGGACATATACTTCATCATATTCAATGGATCATAGGATTAGCTCCCTCATAATCCTTGCTTCATGTATGAGTGCATATAATCGGCTCCCTCCATCTAACAAAGTCCACGCTTCCATCTGCATCCTTATTTTCTTTTGCAATATATAATTGGCTCTCTTGTCTAATAGAGTCCACGCTTTCATCTTGTTGTCTTCCACAAAACATCATAATTATTTTTCCAATTTCCTCTTGATTGTTGACTTATTTCTGTCTTTGCTTCTTTTGAGTCTCGTCATGATTGATTTGGGCTTATCTTGCAATAGCTTCCACATGATTTGTATTTCATCCTTTCATGTGTATTATCTAATGATATCCATTCTTATCTTTTTGTTCTTCCATAGGTATAGTTCTTCTTGGAACACATTATATTCCAAGAGATAGATATACAAGATATGTACAGAGACGATGCAAACAAGATATGTACAAGAAATAAGAGAGTTTTGTTACCTTTAGAAGAAGAAGTCTCTTCCATCCTTCTTAGTCTTCTTTGTAGGTTCCTTTTCTTCGGCAATTGATGCTTCGTGTTTCTCCTTCCTTTTCTTTAGCTCGGGACAATGATTCTTGTAGTGGCCATACTTTTGACAATTGAAGCATTGTACTTTTGAAATGTCTTTCTCTTGATTTGGCTTCCTCCTTGAACCAAACTTCCTTTTGTTCCTAAATTTCTTGAATCTTGTTGTGAAGGCTTGATCATCGTACTTCTTTTGGGGTTTCTCTTTTGCACTAATCCTTGATTCTTCTTGAGCACAGCAAGTCCAAAGTTCTTCAAATGTCGAATATTCCTTTCTTGTGTTCATGCTTGCGGAAAATGCATCCCACGTCTTGGGAAGACCATTGAGTACTATGTTTACCAACTCCTTTTCTAAGATGATCTCTTCAATAGCTTGTAGTTGATATATTATCTGAGAAATTCTCACAAAGTATGATGTTATGTTGTCATCATCATTCATATTCATGTCACAGAGCTCATTCTTCAGACTCATTACTTGTCCAATGTTTCTGATTGAGAAGAGGTTTGTTAGGGCATCGTACATATTCTTCGATGAGTCAAGATGGTAGATGTAGGGTATCAAGTGGTATTTTATAGATTCCACTATGATACTCATAGCATTGATATCATTGTCTTTGAACTTCTCCATAGCCGCAACGTTCTGCGGTTCCTTCTCTTTTCCTTCTTCAAACTCTAGCTTCCCGATCTTTCCTTTCACGATATCTAGCACTTTATTCTTGGCAAGGATGAGGTCAATCCTTCTCTTCCATGCTCTAAAGTTAGAGGATCCATCTAACTTGTTCTCTGACTTCATAGAATAAGTCATGGTTGCTTTGACTTGGTCAAACCCTATATTTGACCACAAACTCAAACTTCACATCTTGGCTTTCTGAGAGTATCAAGAGATGCACTGGGCTAGAGCGCACTGATCTATCTGGAGATTAGGTCAATCCATTCACTTAAGGTGCCTCAACAAGAGGATTAGGGTTTCTACAACTGCTCTTGCTAGTAACCCTAGCGGCAGTGCCTTGGAAGTTGCTTCTGCTAGTAACCCTAGCGACAGTTCCTCAGCGAGCTCAATATCCTAGCGGTTATGTTTCCTTCCAGTGTTTAGACTGAATGAAGGAGGTGTGGGCCCATAACCTGTTATAATATGAAATATGTGTTCTCGTTTTACCATTGACAATACCCTTGTCACCCAACCATAGGCCAAAGCCACCCTCCGAGCACCTTAACCTTGACAGAGAATCACTCTGGAAGCAAACCCTAGGCTAGATAGCCAAACAAAGGGTAGCGCACCTTTCCCCAAGGATAGTGCACCAACAAGAGCTGATCAGATAGTCCAAACCCTAGCCAAGAGATAGTCCAAGCCAAAAGGTAACTGCTAGTTGCAGCAGCTGCACCAGCAGCTCTTCTCCAAACCTACGCACAAGACTGCAACCATACTACACAGAAATGGCTCTCTGCAACTGCGCCTGAGATGTGTCAAATGAGAGACTGGCGCCCTGTATTTATAGTGGTTATGGCATACTTACTGGGGTCGACTTCTCCTTCTGGGTACCTGTCTGTTCAGTATATATTAATTCTTCTAGCCAACTTCTTCTCTTGAAGGCTAATAACCTAATACATATTATCTTCTTTAGCTGACAAGTCTTCTAGGGTTATTATCCAACTCATTAGGGTTTCTCTTGCTTCCCAAAGTCTTTTATTCTCGTCACTTTTACACGTGGAGGTAAATACCTCCCGCGGCTACCATAATATAAACAGGGTCTGCTTCCCTTCTGCATTTGTCTTTGGTGCCATAGTCGGGGCCATTATCCCTGGAGTTGGATTCATGTGAAGTAGAGAATCAATTCACTCCTCAAGGCACTCCCTGCGTCGTTCCCACAGCTTGTATCTGAACAACAAATCTGCCAAGTCGCGTTGAACCTCGAAGACTAGGTCCTGAATGATTGCAATTTCACTATGAAGCTCAATGTGTTCATCGCAGCGTGGACAAGGAGGATGAGGAAGAGGTGAAGGTGAAGGTGGATTCGGAGGTGAAGGTGGAGGCGAAGAGAAAGGAGAATCATGGGAGGAGGAAGAGTGACTAGGAGGAGAAATCGCAGTGGGTGGGCAGGAAAGTGGCAGTTGGGTCAAAGGCGCTTCCTCGCTAAGTTCAGGTGCATAACCAAGAAAATTTCCCAAATTGTCAAACCATTCAACCCTACATGCCCAGGGGTAGTACAGAGGAGGAAGGTCCAAGGTGGATGAGTGAGCAGAGGGAGGTTGCAGCTATGGTTTATGGCGATGACCTCACCCCTGAGAATTATACCAGTCGAACCCTCTCTTCAATTTTCCTCTTTTCCTTGGCATCGGGAGGATGAAGAGGATATGAGGGGCAAGAAAATTCAGCGGGACACAATGGAGAAGGGACTGTAAGCCAAGGAGGAAGCTTAGAAGTGCAGGAGCCGAAAGGTGAGAATGAACAGGATAACCCACCGCCGAAAGACAACGCTAGAGGAAATTGTTCGCATGACGAGACCTAATGGAGTATCATCCCATTGTCTTAACGTCGCCTACATGGAGGAGCTAGTGCGGGTACTCTGCCCAGAGAATGAACTATCGCGAGTTAAGTCCCATCATAAATAGTCAGTGGTGTTGTGTAGGTAGTAAGGCACATGGGTAGAGGGCACCAAGTGTACGCCTGCCAGGGCTGTGGGCACTATGTTCGTGGTGACACCCCATCTAGGGGCCATGTATATGTACTCTTGCTATTTTCTCCACCACAACTTTTATTTAATATCAAATCTCCCAGTTTTAGTTTTAAAAAAAAGATAGTGAGACAAATATGTATGTGATGTATGTCATATTTCTTGTATATACAATATATATATATATTGAAAATTACTTTATAATTAAGGATGGCATGCATAGTGAAAACAACGTCTTCAAGAAATATCTCGATTCACTGCTTATAACACATAATTTACATAAATATGATATATACACTTGTTTTATGCGTTCTCACTTTGTTCAAGACTTGATCTTGACTTTTACAATACCGTCTAAAAGATACAAATTTGAATCCTCAAAAGTGAACCTAAAATGAGTTCTCTCAAAGTTGAAAAGAGAAACATATCCTTTGATTAGTTAAGAATGGAATTATTAGATTTTTCGAATTAGTGCAAAAGTTGACAAGAGAAACATATCCTTTGATTAGTTAGGATGGCATTATTAGATTTTCAAATTAGTGCAAAATTTCACAAGAGAAACATATCCTTTGATTAGTTAAGGATGCCATTATTATATTTTCAAATTAGTGCAAAAGTAGAGTGATTTGAAATTAAACACAACTTTGATTGACATTAAATTTGGCTTTGTTAACACAACTATAACATGGTTGACTTCATAAAAAAACTGAGGGGTCATCTTAACCTTTATAGAAAATAAACATAATATCAACAAAAAAAATAAACATACTATCAACAGAGAGAAGCTTCAAAGAAACATCAATATCTCTCATAATGCTTGAAAAGGTCTTATGGCCCCTTACTACGATCATATACATATACACTATAATCATGCACATATACACTTAGTAGTTATCACTTTGGGCACATATCAACAAATTAATAATTAATGAAATGGTTATCTAGTATTACTCATCGAACATAATATCAACAAAGAGAAGCTTCAAAGCAACATCAATATCTGTCATAATGCTTGAAAAGAGCTCATGGCCCCTTACTACGATCATACACATATACACTATGATCATACACATATACACTACGATCATACACATATAGACTTAGTAGTTATCACTTTGGGCACATATCAACAATTTAATAATTAATGAAATGGTTATCTAGTATTGCTCATCGAACATAATATCAATGGAGAGAAGCTTCAAAGCAACATCAATATTTTTCATAATGCTTGAAAAGGGCTTATGGCCCCTTACTACGATCATACGCATATACTGTCAGACAGTTGGCTTAGGTTTATGGATAGTTGGTATGGATTGTTGGATGTCATTTATGTCAACCATTGGAGAGTGATATTGTAGATTGATGTCAACCCTTAGTGATTGATGTCAACCCTTGGAAAAAGTCTGGTAGTGAATTCCAGTAGCACAAAGATTTGGGTAATGGACCCAAGGATGTTTCATGTATAATGGTATGAGTTTTAATCTATTTGAAGGTAATACTATTCTATATGGATATTACATGCCATTTCATTTCCAGTGGTATGTGGAACGTCACATAACTCCTCACGGTTAGAGAGTTATGGCCATGAGAAGTTGGAGAACCTAGGTTTGGGTAATGGACCCAAGTTTGTTTGATGGATAATGGTATGAGTTTTGATATATTTTCAGGTAATACTATTCTATATGGATAGTACATGTCATTCCATTTATGTTGGTATGTGGAACGTCACATAAATCCTCACGGTTTGAGAGTTATGGCCTTACAAAGTTGGAGGAGCCTCATATGTCATCTAGAAGCCCCAAAAGGTCAAAGTAGTAAAAGTGGTTTAAGATATTTTAGAAGGTAAATAATAAAGTGAAGTGATGAGTGTACTATATTTCAAATTGAATTAAATAATAAATTTAATGGAGAAATTAGAAGTGGCTTAACCCTAAAATAAGGAAAGTGGGCAAAGTGACCTAGAATATGCTTCTACGGAAGCTACTTGGATAGTATAAATAAGAGGAAAGGTTCTTTCATTTTATATCACACTTGAGAATATTGAATATCTATAGGTTATTGAGGTAACCAAAGGATATCTAAGCCGAATTTCAGAGGGAAGGTGAAGAAAATAAGGTCGGAATTCAAGGGAGGATAAATTCTTTTGATGATGCTTTCTAAGGTTGATTACAGGTTGAGGTATAGGATGATGCATGGTTCAGGTTATTGGTACAGGTTGTTTGGTGCAAGTTGATTGGTACAGGTTTACAACAATATATCTCACAGTAATAGTGTGACAGTGGTTCCATTATTCTACTTCTACGTAAGGGCAGTTAGACGGGGCAAGGACAGGTGGTTGTAGCCACCTTCTGGTTGTAGCCTCATAAATTAGGGGGTTGGAGCCTCCTTCTAGTTGCAGCTGGAAAACAAAGGAAGTTGGTGCTTCCAATGAATGTAATTCTTCAAGACATATAAGAAAAAGAATTATGTGGTTTTCTCCCGCTTTGGGTTTCCACGTAAAACACTGGTGTATTGTGTATGTTTATGATTGTTCATTTGTTCATTTCTTATTTACTTTGTAGTTATTGGATGATAATGTTACATTGATATAACACTTGGATTATATGGTTAAAAAGGATTAAATTTCTCTATTACTGATTCACCCCCCCTCTCAGTAATCCAACAATTGGTATCAGAGTCGATTCCTTCAGGAAACATTTTAACCACTAGAAGGAGATCATGTACTATTATGAGAATGGAGTACCAATTTTTAATGGTCAGAATGGTTTTAAGTATGAGATTTGGAGCATAAGCATGAAAGTATTTTTACAGGCACAGGGACATTATATTTGGCTATCAGTTGTTACAGGATATGATATTTAAAAAAGGGAAAATACTACAGCCAAGAAAGAATTGAGGAAGAATAACAAAATAGCAATGGATTTCATCTGGGAAGGATTACCTAATCCAGTAAGAGGAAAAGTTGGTAAATGTTCATCAGAAAAAGAACTTTGAGATAAGTTACATGACATATATTCTTCACCCATAATAGATTCAGAAAATGTCAAAGAAGATGTTGATACAAATCAAGAAAAAGTATGTTCACCATTTCAAGTAGATTCAGAAGATGAAGAGTACATAATCACGAGAGATATGTTGTTTTGTTTTAATTGTGAAAAATGTGGACATCTTGAAACAGAATTCCATGAAGGAAATGAGACAGAAAAACTAATTGAAAAGGAAGACAATTATGAAGAAGAATTGATTAGTGTTTTAGATGAACTAAGAGAAGAAAACAATTCACTCAAGAAAGAATTGATGAAACAAAAGGAAAGTGTTCACATTTTTGAAGAAGCCCAACAGGTCATCAAGAACTTAAGAACTCGGCTAAAAGAAGCCAGAAAGATCGAAGAAAATATTGAATATCAAAAGTAGTGTTTGGAAACCAACATAGCAGCACAGAAGGAAGAATCATAAATGAGAGAGAAGATATTGACAAATTATCTTAAGGAAAGAACTAACGATCTAAACCAACTTGAGGCAGAGTTTGGTCAAGAAGAGAAAGGACTTGAAGAAGAAATAATCACATTAAAAATTGAGGTTGAAGAAGCGAAAAGAACAGAAGAAGTCATGAAGTCTCAGATAATGAAGAAACAAGAAGAGGTTGAGAAGCTTGAAGAAGAATTTGTCACATTGAGAATTAAAATCGTCAAGCTCAACAAGAATGTTGAAGAGACAGAGACATCCACATCAGTTATAGAGAATGAAGAGAAGCACTCTAGGTTGCTAGAAAAGAAGATTGAAGAAAATAGAATGAGTTATGCAAAAGTACTCAAAGGAAGGAATCATGGTCAACCAGAATCTAAGAAAACTATTGAAGATACATCTTCAAGAACACCATCCATGTTCAAGCCACAAAGAAGCTTCAATCATGATCATGATCATTCTAGGCAAAAATTCAGAAGGATTATGCCACAAAGAAGATCATTCACTCCTAGGTATGCAAATTTATTTTATGGTCATCGTTTTTATTATACTAACTTTGGACATAAGGTTGCATATTGCAGGGATTATAAAAGAAATGTTCAAGCAAGAAGTGCCTATGTGGTCGCACATAACATTGAGTGTTACAAATGTCATAACTATGGACACATAGCCAGTGATTGTAGAAGCATGATTGACACTTACATGAAAGATAATACTGATATCAGATATAAGAAAGTATGGATAAGAAAACAAGAAGAACAGGTGAACAAATACCAGGTACCAGAGATCACAAGATTGGAAATAAAATGAGGTGAAGAAAATTCTACAAAGAAAAATAAAGATGTCAGATACATAAAGGTTTGGAAAATAACTGAAAGAAAGGAAGGACATGTAAATAAAGAATAGGTTCAAGAGATTGTACTTTCAGGCATTGTAGTGAAAGATGAATCCACAAATAGAAAGAAAGAAGTCAGAGCTCAGAGAGATAATGAATCTACCAATGAATATGATAATGAATCTACCAATGAAGATGATGATAAATACACATCAGAGAAGGAATTATTCTGATCCATCCGGCTTAGAGACTCCCAAATAATATGAATATTAGATAGGGGAATTCTATGTGATACCTGTGACATACCAAAGAACCATCCTTCGAGCATCTTGCAGAGTTTGAGAAGACAGATTCAGAGAAATCAGTTAGCAGAAGTATAGTTTGATAGATTAATCAAGACTTCGTGATAGTATAGTGATAAATGGGTCAGTATTATGGACAATTGCATAAGTAGAGTCTTGGACAGTATGGACAAAGATGGATTCGTAAGAACACTTATTAGGTTTGGACAGATATATGATAGTGGATGAGAGCACAGATTCATAGATTGGTTCAAAGATTGGTTCAAAGACAAAGGAACATTATCATAATGGATAATAATTACAGAGGAAATGGATCGAACAATGCTAATGGATTCCAAATTGACAGATATTTTTTGGACACATGTAGTGCATACATCAGTTCACATTCAAAACAGAGTAATACTCAGAAACAACAATGACAAAACTCCCTACGAACTATGGAAAGGAAGCGTAGAAAACAACCTCTACATCAAGGTAACTCAAGGTAATATTTTATTAATTGAAATTTATGTTGATGATATTGTTTTGGAAGTAATAATGACATGTTAAGCCAAAAATTTCCAAAGGATATGCAAAATGAATTTGAAATGTTATTACTTGGAGAACTATCCATATTTTTGGCTCTTCAGATATGTCAAAGAAACCAAGGAATTTTTATTTCTCAAACTAAGTATATCAAAGAAATGTTAAAGAGGTTTGGAATGGAAGATTGCAAACCAGTTACCACTACTATGCAAACCAGTTGCAAGTTGAGAAAAGATGATGATTCAAATTCTACAGACCAGAGGAAATACATGTCAATGATTGGTAGCTTACTATATGTGACAACATCCAGACCATATGTAATGGAGGCAGTTGGACAGGTGGCACGATTTCAAGAAGCACCAAAGGAATCGCATGTATTAGCAGTGAAGAGGATTTTCATATATCTCAAAGGAACATAAGAGTTTGGATTATGGTATCCAAAAGGAAAGGATCTATCACTTATTGCCTACACAGATGAAGATTGGGCAGGTTGCATTGATGACCGACGAAGCACCAGTGGATTTTCGTTCTACTTGGGTGAGTGTTTAGTATCTTGGATAAGCAAGAAACAATCATCAATATCATTATCTACATCCAAGGTAGAGTATATTGCAGCAACAACATGTTGTACACAGGTTCTATGGATGAAACAAACTTTGACAGATATACAGGTTGAGTATGATGAGCCCATTCAAATCTATTGTGTTAATACAAGTGTCATCAATATCTCAACAAACCTGGTGATGCACTCCAAGATGAAGCACATTCCAATCAAGTATCACTTTCTATGGGAACAGGTTGCAGAGAAGAACATCAGAGTTGAATATGTGGGAACAAAAGAACAAGTGGCATACATATTTACAAAACTTCTTCCACGGGAAGCCCTTGAGTATCTTCGCCAGAGACTATGAGTAATTTCTACTCCAAAATGAATTCTTTTGAATGTGTATCTTATTTTTCTCAGATGTACATGAGGAAGCACCATAAATAGGACAAAGGGGGAGAGATTTATCAGATGCAAAGGTAAATTCTTAGAGAGAGAGCATAGAGGCATTTTCCCAAGGGGAGCGATTGTCACAAGGGAAGAATGAGAGATATGACTTCATAGTGATACCCTTTGTCAAAGGGGGAGATATTATTCATATGAAGGGAAAGAGAGTAATCAGAGGCTTATAAACACAAAGAAAAATCAAAGGCACATAGACAGGGGGAGCATCCCCAAGGAAATTTAAGTTAGGGGGAGCAACCCCAAAGGGAGATACCCTTTTCCATTGATGTCAAAGGGGGAGAGATAGAAACATTAATGAAGAGTATAAGCATGAATGTTATCATGACTAAGTGTTTCCATCAATGTTGGTGTTGCCATCAATGCCAAAGGGGGAGATTGTCAGACAGATGGCTTAGGTTGATGGATAGTTGGTATGGATTGTTGGTTGTCATTGATGTCAACTATTGGAGAGTGATATTGTATATTGATGTCAACCCTTAGTGATTGATGTCAACCCTTGGAGAAAGTCCGGTAGTGAATTCTGGTAGCACAAAGGTTTGGGTAATGGACCCAAGGTTGTTTCATGTATACTGGTATGTGTTTTAATATATTTGAAGGTAATACTATTCTATATGGATAGTACATGTCATTCCATTTTCGATGGTATGTGGAACGTCACATAACTCCTCACGGTCAGAGAATTATGGCCATGTGAAGTTGGAGAACCCAGGTTTGGGTAATGGACCCAAGTTTGTTTGATGTATAATGGTATGGGTTTTGATATATTTGAAGGTAAGAATATTCTATATGGATATTACATGACATTCCATTTCTGGTGGTATGTGGAATGTCACATAACTCCTCACGGTTTGAGAGTTATGGCCTTACGAAGTTGGAGGACCCTCATATGTCATCTAGAAGCCCCAAAAGGTCAAAGTAGTAAAAGTGGTTTAAGAGATTTTAGAAGGTAAATAATAAAGTGAAGTGATGAGTGTACTATAATTCAAAGTGAATTAAGTAATAAATTTAATGGAGAAATTAGAAGTGGGTTAACCCTAAAATAAGGAAAGTGGGCAAAGTGACCTAGAATATGCTTCTAAGGAAGCTACTTGGAGAGTATAAATAAGAGGAAAGGCTCTCTCATTTTATATCACACTTGAGCATATTGAATATCTATAGGTGATTGAGGTAACCAAAGGATATCTAAGCCTAATTTCAGAGGGAAGGTGTAGAAAAGAAGGTCGGAATTCAAAGGAGGATAAATTCTTTTGATGATGCTTTATAAGGTTGATTACAGGTTGAGGTACATGTTGATGCATGGTTCAGGTTATTGGTATAGGTTGTTTGGTGCAGATTGATTGGTACAGGTTTACAGCAGTATATCTCACAGTGATAGTGTGACAGTGGTTCCATCATTCTACTTCTACGTAAGGGCAGTTGGACGGGGCAAGGACAGGTGGTTGTAGCCACCTTCCGGTTGTAGCCTCCTTCTGGTTATACCCAGATAATTGGGCAATTGGAGTTTCCCTCAGGTTGTAGCCTAATAAATTAGGGGGTTGGATCCTCCTTCCAGTTGCAGCTGGAAAACAAAGGAAGTTGGTGCTTCCAATGAATGTAATTATTCAAGACATATAAGAAAAAGTATTATGTGGTTTTCTCTCGCTTTGGGTTTCCACGTAAAACACTGGTGTACTGTGTATATGTATGATTGTTCATTTGTTCATTGCTTATTTACTCTGTAGTTATTGGATGATAATGTTACATTGATATAACACTTGGATTATATGGTTAAAAGGGATTAAATTTCTCTATTATGGATTCACCCCCCTCTCAGTAATCCAACATATACACTACGATCATACACATATACACTTAGTAGTTAGCACTTTGGGCACATATCAACAATTTAATAATTAATGACATGATTATCTAGTATTACTCATCGAACATAATATCAATAGAGAAAAGCTTCAAAGCAACATCAATATCTATCATAATGCTTGAAAAGAGCTTATAACCCCTTACTACGATTATACACATATACACTTAATAGTTAACACTTTGAACACATATCAACAATTTAATAATTAATGAAATGGTTATCTAGTATTAATCATAAAACATAATATCAACAGAGAAGCTTCAAAGCAACATCAATATCTGTCATAATGCTTGAAAAGGGCTTATGGACCGATCATACACATATACACTTAGTAGTTAGCACTTTGGGCACATATCAACAATTTAATAATTAATGAAATGGTATCTAGTATTACTCATCGATATTGTCAACATATTGCTAAAGTAATACTAACTATGATACTATAAGTGATAAAAATATGAAAAAAAAAAAAACTCAAAAAAGAATGTTGTTCTAATAAACACAAGCATTGTGCTTAAAGTAAAACTTTCAAATGATAATGGTGATGATGTTGAGATATTTTTATCACTTATACTTCATGATTACATGACAAAGGATTATGATAGTGTTAATATAGAGAGATGAATAATATACTTCCATTATATGGTTTAACATCATTCATTCCTATGCTTTTATGAACAATCAATATTTCTAGGTCCTAGACATAAGCATGTGGTTGAACAAAGGAAAGTGGTTCAATCAAATGTACGTTGGATTTCGAGCTTCATTATATATATATAACAATTTATTTGAAAATATATATATATATATTTAGAGCTTCATCTCATTCATTTATATATTCACATGAATGGGATGAAGCTCTAAATATATATATATATATTTCCAAATGAATTGTTTAATATATATAAGCTCCAAATGAATTGTTTAATATATATAAGCTCCAAATGAATTGTTAAATAATTTATTTGGAATTGAGAAGAGAATGTAGTGGACAACCACAAACGTAAGGGTTGAAAAGTGTTCAATAGAAAAGAGATTGATAATATTTATGTGAGGTGCGTTTAACAACAAATACTTATAATTAGTTACAACTTAGGCAAGAACACTTGAGATGTTCTACTATAGATTTTACAATTGCATTGACATTATGTTACAATGCAATGCACATAAGAAGATGAAGATGAAGAGCATATAAGTGGTAAGCACTTTGTAAGGAATGTAAGGCTAAATTTTCATGTTTATTCTAACTAAATGAGTTAATATTAAATTGACAAAAGAGAGTGTACAATGAGCTTTGAATTTCTTTTATATTACAATTACAATTATATTAAGATTCAATTGCAGTTACATTTAGTTACAAGATTTTCTGATTATGATTGATGTTGTTCATACCACATATGCTTCTTAGAGTGTTGTGTGTTATCAAGCATAGGTTGTGATTGTGCATGACTATCTCTACAAGTTTTTGTGGGTCTACAAGTCTATTGGCTACATAGATTCTTTACACATGAATAGTTGGAGAAATTGTGTTAAAGCCAACTTTTATGCTAGAGCTTGTATTTGCAATGGAGCTAGGATGTGTATTAGAGATCAACTTTGAGAAAGAACTTAAAAATTGCATTGAATATTGAATTTTCATGGGGATCACATTTTCATTGAAGTTAGTCCAACAACAAAATCATACTCTAGCTGGATAGGATTTGGAGAATTGGTTAATTCATGACCTATTCCTTTTGGGGGGCAATGGTGCATTTATAGTTTTTCTTCAAAAGGTTGAAATGGCTTATAGAATTTTGTGTAAGGGATTTTGAACTACAACAGGACATGCTAGAGGCCATCTCTTGATATATGGAATTTAATTTATCTCACTTTAGAAAAAGCCTCGATGGGTTGAAATCCAAGGATTCAACACTATCTTTTTGAGATTTTTTGAGAGATATAGGTGAAATTCTTAGATTGAAAATAGAGAAAATAATTGTTTTGTATGGATGTGATTTTATTAGAAACCTTTGGGAGGGACAAATTATGCTCTGAAATTCAAATTTCTATAAGTAATAAAGTTAAGACATAAAATTGTAGAAACAAAAGGCTTGATCCCTATTACCCTAGAGAATATTTGGGAGACTTCATGAAGCAATGCTTGAAGATGAAGAATGAGAAAAATATTGAACATGAGCATTTAGAAGCAAACAAGATTTAAATGAAAAGTTAGTTGTGAATTCAAAGGAAAATAAATAAGAAATAAATCAAGTTGATAAACCCTCTAGTCATAGGAATTGTTTGTTGTTAGCTTCAAGATTCACTATGTTCAAGAAACTATGGTCGATGTTTTAGATATGTGATATGTGATCCATATTGAGGACGAGAATGAGAGAGATGAAGAATGTTTGAAATGACATAAATGAAATAATGTTGTGGAGGCACATTTAATGTCCTTGGGTTCCATTATGTTATCAATCCATTGTTGGAAGAAAAGAGGGAATATGTGACTTAAAACAAAAAAGAGATGATGATTAAGAAGTTGCCACAGACTTCTACAAATGATTTGAAATTTTAAGCGCCTTGTCTAGGAAACATAGGGAGATTGGATTGAGGTGAAGAGAACTGTAGAAAATAAATCTTTTAAGGAAGGTAAGCAACTTGGCAATGTTGTGAATAATTCTTGTAGAGTTTAGGAACATAACTAATTCAATGAATAAATCTCCTCCATTTAAAAACTAATTGGACTCAAGCTATACTTTAGAGGTGCTAAGGACTTTAAGAGACCTCTACAGTGGGTTGTGCCAAGTGCCTTTTATGCTTCTTTCGAACGTTGGAGATGCTTGCCTTGGAGGTTGTTTTGATGAAGCTTGTTATGAAGAAAACATAATTTTGATCATGTTTTTGGGGGGATAAGTAGATTTCTAAGCATGAATATTTACAATGAGTGGGTGACTTGAGAAACTTTTCATTTCACCTTTGAGGCACCTTTCTAAAGAGGAAAAGATTTAGTATGCTAGTATGAGTTATCGAACTAGGTTGAATTATATTATGTGTGACTATATTGATCTAGATGGTTTTTGCTTCCTTGATAGAAGGGCATGAATTGGAAGCTTACCATTCCAAAGGAAACTTCTTTCAAGCATCATATTTTTAGCTTTTAGAAATAGCCTTGAGGAGATTTGTGCAAGTATTTTTTTAGAATTTCCATGAAGGCGTGTATGCATCTATTGACACTAGCTTAGTTTCTAACAAGCATGATATGTGGATATTTTTGGTTTACATTTCTATGAATGAGTTGAGTATTATTGGCATGGGAGTTGAGTTAAGGAAATTTTCTTCACATTTTATAATCAATGTCAAAGCATTAGTCACAAGAGGAAAACCATGTTGGTGAAATCAAGGTAGTGTTATATCCCCCTCCAGGGTTTGATTCCTCAAAAAAATGGTTAGTGTGCTCTTGCAAGGGGGTTTTTGATTATTGGAGTTGTCATGGCAGTTAAGTTAAGCCATGTTTTACATGTCCCAAGATGGAGTACATGGTTGTGTCAACCTTTTTGAAAGACGGTTAATTCCCAAAAACATTGTCATAGGAAGCTTTCTCAAGTTTCTAATATTAAAACATTTGATTCACAATATGTTGTGAAGATGGTGGGAATGGAGTTTGCACTGATTTTTCTAGTGATTGATTGTTCATAGGTGATACACAATGGTGGTCATGTCTGCACCACATTCGCATTTTGTGATTGGTACATCATTCTCGTTTAAGATGAACGCTTGGTTTCAAGCACTCACTGAAAATCTAGCATTGGGTATGGAAGGTAAGACATGAAATCCCCACCAATAAACTCATTATTTAAGTTTTTGATTATGTACTATATTAAAAGGTAAGAGAAGTGTTCCAATGGCATAATTGAAGATTTTCAATATCTAGAGGCACACAATCATAATAGTCATATTTCAAGCTTGAAAGTAAATGTGTTGTATTATATGTCTGTAAATGAGTTTGGTATGTGTCTAGTTAGCATGAGTTACGTGAGGCACTATATTAATCATGTAACCATTTTTTTAATTTACATAAAGCCATAAAATAAAGGTGTCTATGTGATTCTCGATATTTTGAAGAAGACTCAAATTAGTGGCATCTCATTGCATAGTTATTCTTGTTTTTCAACTTTGATTAAAAAAATTACTAATAGAAAGAATTGCAATCATTAGAAAGCATTCAAATCAACATATGCTTCGACATTGTCATTTTGATAGAATGAGATTCATACAAATAAGATTGTTTTGTACTCAAACAATGTATATGAGGTGAAATATTGAAACAATCATGTAATTATAAAAGAATTACAAAGAAAAATGAAGCATGTGTTCTATATACGCTTGTATAGCATTTATTACTATGGTTTAAAATGGTTGGTTATAAGAAATGTGGTACATTTAACATTTACTATTATTTAAAGATGTTACATGAGTTAATGCTTTTCTTGGGGAGGGGTGCAAGATTCCTATTATGTAATTCCATAATCTTTCTCTTTGCAATTAACTCTAAATACCTATATTAGACTAGTTTTTATCCCCATTTTTCTCACAACCCCATAGTGTAGCATCCCTTGAAAATGTGTATTGTTGTTGTAATGCCTAGTATTTTTTTGCTAAAGGTTGAATTTCATTCAAAATTCATAATCATAAATTTGCAATTATTTTCATATTGTCATAATCATAAATTTTAGGAGCTTAACTATTATTCCTTGCTCGTACAATGGGAGGAGGGAATAAAAAGGGATCACCTTTCATTTTCAACTTAGTCTTACTATATTTGACTTAGCATGCTTTCCTACTCTTAGAAACAAACTTAAAAAATGTTCAACATCAATCATGAAAAACCAAAGTAAAAAGTCAAATAACTAATCAAGTGTGAATTTTTTTAACATAACATATACTTCTAAATTTCATAATATGTAGTGGAAAGTTTTTATACTAATAACCACAGCATTGTGTTTACATTAGTAAAACCTTGAAATGATAATAGTAATGATGTTGACACTTTTTATCACTTCTACTTACTCTATGATTACATGGAAAAATATTATGCTATTCCTAATATTTAGAGATGAATAATTTACTTACATATGTGACTTCACATTAGATTCATTAATATGCTTTTATAAAAAAACAATATTTTCTAGGCCCTAGACATGAGCATGTGGTTGAACAGGAAGTGATTCAATTATACGTTGCACATTTGGAGGTCCATCCTTGTTAAATCCACTCATGAAATAATATGCATTCCAAGCCAATTATTATTTAATCCACTCATGAAATAATATTCCATTTAGTATTGAGACACTAGCATGGAAAACCACAAAGCTTAGAAGGGTAGAGTTACAAAACACCCTCAATGGAGAAGAGATAAGTAATATTTCTATTATTTAAATGATCCATTTAATATTGAGACACTAGAATGGAAAACCACCAAAAAAAAAAAGGTAATATTTCTATTATTTAAATGATCCATTTAATATTGAGACACTAGCATAGAAAACCACAAAATTTAAAAGAGTAAAGTTACAAAACATTCTCAATGGAGAAGAGATAAGTAATATTTCTATTAGGGTGAATTTTACAATAAATACTAGTGATAAGCACTTTGTAAAACAAATTTCTTTGAAGGAATGTAAGGCCAAAGTCTCATGGTAAGACTAACTAAATGAGTTCTTTTAAATTGACAAGAGAGATTGTGCAATGAGCTTCAAAGATATTATGTTGTATAATCACAATTATATTAAGATTCAATCACAATCACATTTAGTTACAAGAAATATTATTCAACTATGATTGATGGTGTCTATACTAAATATTCTTCTTGCTGTGTCATGTGTTGTCAAGCATAGGTTGTCTCACACATGACTATGTCTACAAATTTGTTGTTTTGTGCAACCATGTTTAGATCTATTCGAAACATAGAATTTTTTCACATGAACACTTAAATAAATTATGTTAAAGATCATTTTTATGCTAGATCTTGTATACATTGAAGTTTGGATGTGTGGTGGAGATGAAATTTATAGTAAAGCTCAAAATTGCATTGAAGATCAAATTTGGATTGGGATCACATTTGCATTGATGCTTACTTTTTACTTGAAGCTGGTGTAACAACAAAAACCCTTGGTGGATAGGATTTGAAGGATAAATGGTTTAATTCATGATGTATATATATTTTTTTAGGCAATGGCGTGTTTCCATTTTTTCTTAAACACAATAAAATGGCTTATACGATTTTTCATAAGAGATTTTGGTCCTAAAACCAAACACACTAAAGGCCATTATTTCTTTGATATCTGGACTTTGATTTATCTAGATTGAGAAAAGTGAATGAACCATCATGGATTGAAATCCAAGTGTTTGACACTACCCTTTGAGTGTTTTTTCAAATATTTTGAGGGATGCAAGGTAAAATTTTAAATTGAAAGGAGGATGTGATGTTATTAGAAGCTTCTGTGAGGAAGCACATGCCCTCTGAAGTTCAAATATCTATAAGTAACAAAATTAGGATGTTTAAAATTGTATAAATCAATAGGTTTAATGTTTGTTACCTTTGCAAAAAAATGGGATACTTCATGAAGTAATGCTCAAAGTTGGAGACTGAGAAAAATAGTGAGCATGAAAATCTAGAAGCCAAGAAATATTGAAATGATAGGTTTATTGTTAATTCAAAGCAAAGTAGGCAAGATAATAATAAAGTTATGTGGAGGTTCATTTAAACCTCCTTGGTTCAATTATGTCATTAATCCATTATTTGATAAATTGAGTGAATATATGACTTTAAAAATAGAAGTGGTTGTGACAATTGGTGACTTGCCACAAAATTCTACAAATGATTTGGAATTTGAGTACCTTGTATAAGAAACACAAGGAGATTGGATTGAGGTGAAGAAGAGGACTGGATTAAATAAATATTCTAAATAAGGTAAGTATCTTGGAGAAGTTGTGAACAAACTTGATAGAATTTAGGAACATAAAATAATGAGTAAATATCCTCCATTTAAAAACTAAATAGATCCAATGTTAAGGCCCTGAAGAGAAACCTATAATGATATGTGCTAAGTGTTTTATGCTTCTAAAAAAGGTTGGACATGCATGCATTGGAGACAATTTTGATGAAGCTTGTTATGAAGAAAGCACCATTTGGATTCCCTTTTTTGGGTGATAAGTAGAGTTCTAGGCATGAATATTTATGGTGAATAGAAGAAATATTTCATTTCACACTCCTTCAAATTTATGAGACATATTACAAGTTGTTGATTTTGAGACAATTTTCAAAGGAAGAAAATAATTAATATGTTGGTATGAATCATCGAATTTGGTTGAATTATATCATGTGTGACTATATTTGTGTGGATGGTAATTGTTTCTTTGATACGAGAACATGAATTAGAAAATTTCAATCTTGAAGGAAAATTATTTCAAGCATCGTATTTTTGGCTTTTAAAAATCACCTTTAGGAGATATGTAGAAGTATTTTTTATAATTTCCATGAAGGCTTGTCTACGTTTGTGAACATTGTCTCAATTGTTATAAAAAGAGTTATATGTAGAATTTGTGTTTGTTCACATTCATTATGGATGAGTTTAGTATTATTAACATTGGATTTGGGTTAAGGAAACTTGTTTCAGAGTTCATAATCAATATTAAAGCATTTGATTCACAATACACTATAATATGGTGGGAATATAATTCTTTTTTTTTCTAGTGAGGGATTGTTTATAGGTGATACACATTTGCATCCATGTGGGCACTAATTTATTTTTTTTCTAGTGAGGGATTGCTTATAGGTGATACACATTTGCATCCATGTGGACACTAAATTGTTTTTTTTTGTTGCATAAGATTTCATTTGAAATATTTTGAGTAAAAAATGCATGATTCCATTTTAATATGAATGCTTGGGTTTGAGCATTTGTTGGAAATGTATTATTGGGTATGGAAGATGGGACATGATATCCCCACCAACAAGCTCATTGCTTAAGATATTAGCTATAGGCTATATTAAAAGGTAAAATATTTTGTTGACAAAAACGAAGCTTTTCAATATCTAGAGACAATCATGTAGTCATATTTCAAGATTCAAAGTGGTTGCCTCATATTATATGACTTGTCATGCATTTGGTCTCTATCTAGTAAACATGAATTATGTAAGTCTCAATCTTAATCTTGTACCCATTTAAAAAAACTTGTACAAGGTTATTAATTGTATTAATGTGTCATAAAGATGAGTTGTGATGCATTTGGTTTATGTCTAGTCAACATGAATTATATGAGGCGCTATCTTAATATTGTAACCATTTAAAAAACTTGTATACAAAGTCATTAATTGGAATTATATGAGGCACTATCTTAATTTTGTAACCATTTAAAAAACTTGTACACGAAGTCATTAATTATTAATTGTAGTAAAGTGTCATAGAGATTACTAGCATGATTTTCAATATTTTGAAGTCAACATAAAGAAGTGCCATATCATAGCATAGTTGTATGTCTTTTTCAACTTCAATTAAAAAACATATTGGTAGAAAAAATGCATTCAATAGAAACTATTTCAATCAATATTTTCTTGAGTATGGTCATTGTGAAAGAATGAACTTTATACCAATAATAATTTTCTCTACTTGAAAAGGCATTGTATATGAGAGTCATTTCCCTTTGATATCCAAACTCTAGAGTGGATATTGAAACAATCATGTACCTATATAGAAGAATTACATAGATAAAATGAAGTAGTTGCTCTACCATTGAATTCTGATGTTTCAAAAATGATTGGATACAATAAATTTGGTACTTGTGGCTCTCTATTGTTGTTGAATGATGTTTCACAAGTTAATGTTTTTCTTGGTAACTCCATAATTTGTGTTCTCTTTTGTAATTTCTTCTAACTTATATCTATTAGGTTAGTTTTTCCTCCCATTTTTTCTTATTGTCTTACTTCCCTTAAGAATGTGTACACAAAGAAGTAAAGTGTCATAGAGATGACTAACACGATTTTCAATATTTTGAATTCAACATAAAGAAGTGCCATATCATAGCATAGTTGTATGTCTTTTTCAACTTCAATTAAAAACATATTGGTAGAAAAAATGCATTCAATAGAAACTATTTCAATCAATATTTTCTTGGGTATTGTCATTGTGAAAGAATGAGATTTATACAAATAATAATTTTCTCTACTTGAAAAGGCATTGTATATGAGAATCATTTCCCTTTGATATCCAAACTCTAGAGTGGATATTGAAACAATCATGTACCTATATAGAAGAATTACATAGATAAAATGAAGTAGTTGCTCTACCATTGAATTCTGATGTTTCAAAAATGATTGGATACAATAAATTTGGTACTTGTGGCTCTCTATTGTTGTTGAATGATGTTTCACAAGTTAATGTTTTTCTTGGGGGAGTGAGTGATTCCCAATATATAACTCCATAATTTGTGTTCTCTTTTGTAATTCCTTCTAACTTATATCTATTAGGTTAGTTTTTTCTCCCATTTTTTCTTATTGTCTTACTTCCCTTAAGAATGTGTACAGTCCTTGTAATACTTGGTATTCTTTGTATAAGGTCAAATTTCGTTCAAAGTTCATAACCATGAAATTACAATTCTTTATATATTTCCATAATCACAAATTTTAGGAGCTTAACTATGAAGAGGGAGGAAAGGAAAGGGTATGTCTTTCATTTTCAACTTAATCTTCGCCATATTTTTTCTAGAATGCATTATTAATCTTAGAAACAAACTTATGAGTGTGTGGTCAACCTTGTTCATGAGATACCAATAAAAATTCAAAAGACTAATTAGGAAAAATTAAAATAAAATTTACTTTTATATTTCAAAGTAGGGAGTGAAAAATCATTATTCTAACAAGAACAAACATTGTGCTTACAACAAAACCTTCAAATGATAATAATGATAAGTTTGAACCTTTTTTTTTCACTTCTACATACTCCATGAATACATAATCAAAGATTATGCTAGTGTTAATACCTACAGATGAATAATGTACTTCCACTCTATGGTTTCACATAAAATGCATTATTGTGATTTTATAAACCAACAATATTTTCTAGGTTCTATACATAATCATGTTGTTGAACAAGTGGTTTAATTATAAGATGTGTGTTCTTAGAATAGAACAATGTACTTCCACTCTCTAGTTTCACATCAAATGCATTATTGTGATTTTATAAACCAACAATATTTTCTAGGTTCTATACATAATCATGTGGTTGAACAAGTGGTTCAGTTATAAGATGTTTGTTCTTACAATAGAACCTTCAAATGATAATAATGATAAGTTTGAACCTTTTTTTTCACTTCTACATACTCCATGAATACATAATCAAAGATTATGCTAGTGTTAATACCTAGAGATGAATAATGTACTTCCACTCTATGGTTTCACATCAAATGCATTATTGTGCTTTTATAAACAATCAATATTTTCTAGGTTCTATACATAATCATGCGGTTGAACAAGTGGTTCAGTTATAAGTTGAACATTTGAAATATTGTCCTTGTCAACTCCCCATATGCAATAATATATCCAAGTTAGTTATTGTTTAAATGATACATTTGGTATTGAGGAGATTGGAGTGGACAACCAAAAACCAAAGAAGGGTTGTCGTTATGAAGAAGAGTTAAGTGGAGAAGATATTGGTAATATTTTTATTAGGTTGCATCTAACAACAAATACTAGTAAATAGCTAGAATTGGTGCAAGAATAAGCATGAACACCTTAAATGTGTTTCTCTAAATTGTACAATTGTATCGATACTATGTTACAATGCACATTGAATATGAAGATTGTGTGAGTGGTAAACACTACTTAAGACAAATTCCTTGAATGAAATGCAAGGCTAAAGTCTTGAGCTCAAACTAACTAAGAGTGTTTTATTAAATTAGCAATAGAGAATGTATAATGAACTTCAAAGCTCTATATAGTACAATTACAATTATATTAAGATTCACTTAAAATTGCATTTAGTTACAAGAATTGTTTTCCATTTATGATTGATGACTTCCATATATGTATGTGTGTTGGAGTGTTCTGTGTCATTGAGCATAGCTTGCTATCATGCTTGACTATGTGTTCAAATTTGTTGTGTTGTGGAATCATGTTCAAGTCCGAGGTATTTTTTAAGGATTTAAATATTATACCTATGTATAGTACTCTAGGAAACTATTTTGCTTTGGAAATTATTCATATAACCTATAGGTGAATATTCAATAAAAAACATATAATTTACTATTAAAAATTGTGATTTTTTGGTGAATATTATCAATTTAATCATATTTATGTAAAAAAAGAATTGGCACATTTTTAACCAAATTAGCAAATATTTTTTTCAAAAAATGGACAAAAAAATCCAATTGGTGAAATTTCGCCCCTAAAAAATACCCTATTCAAGTGTATTGGGCACAAAGAAATTTTGCACCTAAAATTTTAGAGAAGTTGCATTGAATCTTGTAATTGTGTTAAGGCCAATTTTTATGCTATAGTTTTGTATTTGTATTGGATGTTGGATGTGTGTTGGAGATCAAATATGTGCTAGATATTAGAATTGCACTGAAGATCAAATTTCCATTGATCATGTTTGCATTGATGATTATTTTCACAAAGACGCTATTGTAACAACTAAATCTAGCCCAATGTACATTTAACATAGATCATATTAGTCAAGGAAAAAAATGTGGTTACCACAATTTGGAAACTCAATGTTGAACCATTTTCAAGCAACACACCTCTTAGTTTGTTGGCTATGTTCTTGAACTTACCTTTGATTTCCTTATTTTTAAGTTGCATTGTCTATCTTTCATGTGTGATCTACACTTTGTATACCCATTTGGACTTTGTACTGCCTCCATTATCTTGTTCATTCATTATAACAAGTTGATATGAAGTAGGTCGTGCAAATGCACCTATATTGTGGCTTCTTTTTTTTAACATAGTTACCGATTTGACAAGAAATGTGACCTCAAAACGAGAACTCTAGCCCTAAAAGCCCATATTTTTGTGTCAAAAGCATCAAAATCAACCCATGTTTCAAAAAGTGGTGCTACTAGTAGCACCTTATTTTATTTTTGGGGTTACAATTACTATCTTTTGCAACCATGTCCTTAATAGAATCGTAATGTTGTCGACAAAAGCCTTAAAATCAACCACCAAATCAAAAAGTGGCACTAATAGTAGCACCATTTTTATTTTTTAGGTTAAAAATACAACTTATTTGAAACATATGGACTTGGCAATCAATATCGTTGCAACCACAACCTTAAAATCGACCCTCAAACCGAATGTGGTGTTCCTAGCATCAACCCCCAGGTTTTATAGGGATAAAATTGCAAGTTTTTTGAGATTGTGGTCTTGACAATTGATACCCTTGAAACCAAAATCTTAAGATCAGACATGTAATCGAAAAGAGGCATTATCACTAGCACCCTATTTTTGGGGAGGTAGATTAAACTTTTAACATTTTAGAAACCATGACCCAAAAACTTAATACTCTTGCAAACAAAATTTTAAAAATAAATAATATTGAAAATAAATAAAAACAAAAACATAAAAAAAAAACTATGAAAAAAAACTCAAACAAGAAAAAATAAAAATATGATTTTCTTTATAAATAAAAATAAACATTTTAAATTAAAAAAAAAACAAAAACAATAAAGCTAAATAACTAGAAAAAAAAAATTAAAAAGTCTTAAAAATATATTAAAAGCAAATTTTCTTTTTTAAAAATAACATAATTCTTTTAAATAAAATAAATACATTTAAAAACAATTAACTCTTAAAAAATATATATATATTGAAAAATTTAAAGATATATATAAAAGAAATTAAAACATAGAAAAAAGAAAAAACGTTTTTTTTTATAAGCTAGTGTTTTATATTACCTTTTATAAACAAGAATCAAAATATTACCTTCTATAAACAAGAATCAAAATACATATTAGGAGTCATGATGCTAAAGCTACCAATAATGGAAACCAACTTCAACAATAGGACCAGATTGTTTGTAAATGTCTGCCCTGAGGGCCAAAATTTACACACTCGATATTATTTTTGTGTCTATTGAACAAGTCAGGATCTAAAATAAACACAAAACTATGCTAAGTGTGAAAACAGGAACATAGAGCATAGTTGGAAAGTATTATCAAGCGCCTGACGAGCTGCCTTTTCCATCATGCTGGGACGATCCGACCATAGTGGGAGAACTACTTGATGGTGGGGCGACGCCTAATATTGTTGGCTTTGTTGTGGATTGGAGAGCTTGTCATAAAGTGATCCAATGTTTTGTTCCATTTGCTCTTGACAAAAAAATTGGTTTTCCATTTCCCCTCTTAGGTCGAAGATCAATTGTAGTTGGTCCTCTGTGAATCACATAGGGTGTTCCTCAACGTCTTGTTGATGGGATATTTCACCATGTTTCGAAATTATGGATCCTTCGTCATCCCTCATGGTTACAGAGGTGGTCAATTCTCTTTGAACATTAATGACATCAAGCGACACAGGAGATTCCATGTTATCTTGACCAGGTGTTGGTGAAAAATCCTCCAATACTACCTCATATCTCAATGTCTCTTCCTCATGTTGGATACCAGAAGAGTCTCTAACCTTAGCATTCATGTCCATTTATTGGTGTGTGGAACTAATATCACTGAGTGAAGGATTAGGACTACGACATTTACTAGAGTAGTTATGAAAGGTTCCACTACCTTTGTGTACCTTGGCCCTTTCACGAGGCATGTTGCATGGGAAGATTAAATCCAATAAACAATAAAAATGGACCAGAAGAATCTTGAGACTAGAACCCTAAATATGAAGATGGAATGAAAATACTTGCCTCTTTCGGAACTTATTTACACTTGTTGTACGAAGTACTTATGAATTTTGAGAGTACCCATTTCTTTTTCCTGTGCAATAACTATAATCGTAACTACATCATAAAGGCCATTCATAGGAGCAGTATCAGGCTTAGCGTATCTATCCTCCATCGTACCTTGAGATATTAAGTTTACCATAAGACATACACCTTGGTTGTATAAACTTGTGTTAGCTAACTGCCTCAAAAGATATGAAGAGAACATGGTAGCGATGTTGAGGGCCATTTTTCTTTCTATCATGTTGATCATAATGACACCCCAGTATGGGGTATTCCTTCCAATCGGTCCATCTCTATGCATTCCATAAGAAGGGGAGGAACATGCCTTTGGCTTGCCTCATAAACTAGGTCATGCTCACGACAATTAACTCTAGCATTTTCCAGTTTTTCCATTATATTGTTTTTCTCTCACCTAACATGTGAGGGAATGAGCACAAGATGAGGAAACAATAATGATTTGAGGAGTTCAATACGGTCAAGGAGTCTCCAACTAGGTGATATCTTTGTAGGATCTAATCCATTCAAAATATTTATGAACATGGAGATGATGATATGTGAATCCCCTTCCACCTGAGCTGACGATAACCTAGCTGAGAGGCCACCTATATACCTCTAAGAAGGACCCAAAGATTTGTTACGTTATTGGAGTCATGACCCATAATTCTTGCAAGAATACTACAATTATTCCCATTTTCGTCCCTGAAAACAACATCAAATCCAGCTGGACTCAAATTCCCTTTTGAAGCACCATCAAAATTAAGTTTAACAAATCCCAAAAGGGGCCTCTGCCAAGAAACGTGACTAAGAATAGAGGGGGAACGAGTGATTTTTGAGGTATACACTTGATTGAGATTGAGGTTCCAAATAGAAAGAATGGATTTTTCATTGGGCTCACATGATGAATCATCCTTTAACCATTGTTGAGACCTGATGGTTTCTTGAATACTTTCATGAATATTAGAACAAATATAGGATTCAAATGATTGCTATGAGTGGAAAATTCTTTGATTTCTCTCCTTCCAGATCTGCCAAACCACAAAGTTAGGGAGTAGTTTCCAGATTCTATTCAAAATTGGATTCTTGAATGTTGATGGCCTTTATCTTTCAATAGTGATAATGATATTGTCATTATACATATATGTTGTCCACATTGCCTGAGAAAATTGATCCCATATGAGGGAACTGAAAGGGAACTTATTAAGGACATGTTCCATGGATTCCTCTTGTTGGGATAAAAGAGGGTAGGTTGAGGGGTCGATGAATCCACGTTTTCTCATATTATCCCAGGTGACAATGCAATATTGGACTAGTAGCCAAAGGAAGATACTTACTTTTGGAAAAAAAAATTCATTCCAAATGATGTGTCATATATTCTCTATGGCATAAATATGAAACTAAGCTTTGAGGGCATAGGTTTCTTTGATTGAAAAGGTGCCTTTGGAGGAATGTTCCCAATGCAAAATATCCACTCCATGTCGAATGAAAATTTTCCTTAATGTTTCCTCATCATGCCATGGCCCCAATTACATTCCAAGGGTAGATCGATATCTCTGTGTGTGATCTTCCATTCTCTCTAGGAATGGAGGTGAGTATAATCCTTCCAAAAGTCTGCTACCCAGAGGCTTCCATTGTTCTGCATGTGAGAGTGGATATCTTGCATACTTTCCTTTTGTTGGAGAGGTTGCATTTATTGCCATGAATCCGACCAAAAAATTGCCTCCTGACCATATATGAGTTACCAAAATGCATATTCTTATAATAGGGTGTGATTATCCCATGCGACATTCCATATTAGGGATCTGTTAATATGGTCATTCCACATGATGAGTTTTTCTTCTTCTATACTTGGAGTGTACTTCCTTCTCTATAAGTGATACCAAAGGTCCTCTAGATGATTTAACCAGACCAACCATATCTTTGTTCCCGTAATTCCATTTAGTAGGAAGGGATCTCACAATCCTAAACCATCTAAAATATTTGGTTTGCATAGGGTTTCCCAATTTACCAGGGCCCACTTTCATTCTTCATTGTTTCCTTTCCAAAGGAACCTTCTTTGAATGTTACGAATGGTCTTAAGCACTTATTTTGGGGCAGTGATTCCAAGAGAAGGTAGATAGGAATGTATTGAAGCACCGATTTGAGGAACACTGGATGACTAGCCAAGTTGAGAAAGCGAAAGGTCCAAGAGTTAAGACAATAAGTTGAGGAATTAATTAGGGATTCCCAAGAGCTATTGCGAAGGGAATTATCAATGAGGCGGATGCCCAGATATTTGGAAGGAAGTGATCTATGAGAGAAGCCAATAATACAAGTGATATGGTTATGGATGGCTATGAGGATATTGAAAAAGAATATTTGGGATTTGTCAGTGTTGATAGAAGTGCCTGAGGCGTCACTGAAGTCATTCGAAATGTTGTGGATTTAAGGGATTCCCTAGTTGTAGGTGATCCCATCATCATGGTTGTTGTGTATGTTTTGTCACTTGGGTGAGAAAAACAAGGTCACTTACAAGTCTAGTTGGGCCTGCTAGACAAGACAGAGATTAGTGCATGAGTTAGATAATCCAAGCACATGAAATAAACAAGCAAATAAACTAAAAACAACTAAGGAAATAAAACTAAAATGCATAATAAACTTTGAACCAAAATCAATCAACCAAATGACCAATATTATGCCACCAATGGATAACTATATTATTTGGCAAAACATCGTAGATAAAAGAGGACTTATGGATCCCCTCTTCCTCCTTGGGAGGGCTCTTGAGTAGTATATTTTTTGTCCAATTGTATATTTTTTGTCCAGTTGTATAGTTTTTGCCTCTTGGAAATGCATTTTTGGTGTTCCAGGTGAACTAATAGGTGTTTGGAAATGTTGTATTTATGTAACCATTTGCATGCAATGTTGCGGATGAAATTTCAGTGATAATAGATTCTCCCTGATGTGTGAGGTTGGGAGCATACGTATATCTGAAATACATCAATGTTTCTTCTACTGAGAGTACCATTGTAATGAAGAGTGTTGATAAGAACTGCAAGAGAAATACTGTCGGAGGGAGAGGGGAAACCGTGAGACCCAAATATGTCTCTAGGGAGAGAAAATAAAATATGTATACAAATAAGGCGGACATAGCCCATGCTCATGTTATGTAACCCAAAAATGTAAGATAGTAATTGAGGTTGTATGTTGATGTAGATAACTGTAGCTCCCTCCGGGGCAGTTTGATAACAACAGATGACAATTATGATGGTGAACATACTCTAAAAAGAGGCAAGGATGCATATAAGAAGTTTCGATGACTCGTAGGCATTGATGGCCTAACAAATTCAGAGGTCTTTGGCTAGTATAAAACAACTGCAATATTCGCATAGTAAGACCCACCGTAATATGAGGTTGTGTTGAAGTCGAATGTTATGGGGGTCAATGGCATCAGAGAGCAATGATGGTTCTCTCTATGTCGTCTGAGACTCCTCATTGTAAAGGTAATGAGAGTCAAGATATTATTGCCCTTCTGGAAATTGTGGTGATGTCGACAGAAAGGGAGACGTGACTCCAAGAAGCAAAGGGCTTCATGAAATCCACTAGATAAGATCAGGAATTGATAGGGAACATGAACGAAGTTGGGATGCGGTGAGACTCAATACTGCACTTGGTTGGGGGTATGTTTGAAGGATGATTGGCAGCAACCGTGAAACTGTATCTAGCGTCAGGGGGACGACTAGACATGGGGTTAAATTGTATCAAAGGAGTGACAAAGTGGACAAACTCATAGATCAGGGGTACATGGACTGTGGGATACTCGAGGTTTATGGACGATGTCAATATGAGTAGAGGATAGTGAATGCCCCAACCAAGGGTGAGATGGGTTGCTTTCCCAGAAAAATAAGGTCATCAAGGGTGACAACAAAAACGCTAAGTAAATGTTGGAAACAAAGGCTTTTTACAATTACCAAATGAATAAAGAATAATTTGGGATGAGTGTACAGATACAGAAATGGGTGCCCCAATGCAATATGGCTTGGCCTGTGAGGACGCAAGTTGCGTGGGGGGTGGGGGCCCCATGGGTGGGTTTCTGTATGAGGTAAATGAATGGAGGGAAATGTGCAAATGGGAAAACTGACTGTGGATGAAATGGAGGGTTAATAATACTGCAGAGGCGCAGTCAAATAGAACCGAGATGAGATAACTTTGGAGTCCATTGGGAAAGCTAGCAAAATGATGAGAAGGAGCATGTGGCTTATTCTCGGAAATGTGTAAGACTATCGGGACTCCCATCTGTAGGGGGTGAAAGAAGCATGTGTGTCAAAGTACCAAGGGGAAATATGAATGGGACAACTCATGTGGAGAGGGTGCTACTGGGTGACAGTACCAAAATTTAGCAAAGGTGACAGTACTGCAGAGCCGGATGTAGGGACCCTAAAGGCGAATGTCAGAGGGTGTGATTGGGAGAGGCAATTGAGATTCAGAGGGAGTGATTACATGCCAGTGTAAATCATATACCTGAAGGAGCTACGTTGGTTTGTGATGACCAAGTACCTGAACACATTAAAACCGAATACCCAATGTGAAAAATATCTGAAGATAAAGAACATAGAACAGTTATTTGATAATTTTGAACATGAGCATGCGTACCTGGGTGTGATGTGAGAAAAATTATCCCCTGGGGATGAGTGCATATGGTGACCTGAGGAATGTGACTGTGTAGGCGGCAAGACCCTGATCGTGTGGCTGAAGACAGAGCGAGAAACAGAGACTCTAAGCTCCTGTAACTGAGTGTGGAAGTTGGGAAAAAGGACCTATATATGGATGGTGGGCCCACAATGACACCTCATTTGCACTGACACTATTGGTGGTATGGAGAGAGTGTTATGAGGTGTTTTGGAAGATTATGGGAGCTTGGGGCTATTGATCAGGCGGGTGAAAGACCTCTTGAGCTGAAAAGTGCTTGATGATGGAGCATATTCCAAGGGAAATCATGGGTAGTTAGTTCCTCCAAGATGTCTTTGTCACAGTGGAAAATGTGAGAATACAGTGGATCCTGGGAGGTGACAGGGGGAACCATCAATGGGTAGTTGTTATTGTCCTCAAGTGGTGAGGACATAGACAGGATATTATGTACATGGTGCGAGGGACCACTGTACATAAAGTGAATTTCCCAATACTGTGGATGAGAAATTGTGGTAGGGGGTAAGATTTCTTGTGGGAAATGCACCAGAGAATTGGGAGGATTTGGGGAAATATACTTAGACAGTCTATACATGAACCATGGAGGGGTGGGAAGTGACTCGGGTTCAGGGGAGGTGATGTCAACAATATCTAGATAAGGGATAGGGGGAGTCACTTGCATCACATGAGGTGAGGTGGTTGAATGATTTTGAATAAGGGTTATTTGACGACGTCTGTATTCAATTATCAAAGGACATTGGTACGTGAAATGATCAAGTGAGTCACAAAGAGAGAAAGGGAATCTAATTTGTTCAGTGACTGAGGTCGAGACATAATGGATGTCGGTGACATGGGTACCCGAAGGTGTTGGTGGAGAGGGATCTTGCTGAAAGTTGTGGCATACTGCTATCAGTGTCTGTCGAAACTGAGGTAGAGATGGGAAATGATGAGTATAGTGGCCATACTCTGACCAGATGGTACACGCAAATTGGTTCGCAACCCTTTACTGCCTATAGTAGGGGACGTTGTGGTAATAGTAGGTGTGCTTGGTGAAGCGACGAGCGATGTGGTTGCTCAAGGGAGTTGGATCAGATTGTGTAACTCTGTAAGAGAAGGGCATCTATTAGTGGGGTGTCCCTCTCTTTTGCAGAGTGCGTAAGGAGCTTGATCTCGGGGAGGAAGCAAAGCGTTGGGCTCTTTCTTCTTCCATCTGCCTCCATCTATAATGGTGGTGCTGGCAAGTGGAGTTGAGGGTGGTGTGGTCGGAGTTAGTACTAGAATCTGCATCGGGATTCCCTCTGATTGGGGAGGGAGGGATGGTTGAAGAACCATCATGGGTGGGTGTAGATACCATACTGGAATGGAGAGCACAATGTTGGGAAGGGTAAGCATTGCGGCTACCTAAAAATATAGTACTCTCGGTGGGGGGCAGAAGAAGGGGATCTGAGTAATGGCTTGGGGGATTGTTTCCCAAACCAGGATTTTCCCTTGGGGAAGGGTGAAATCGGGGGTAAGTGGTGTTGTAGGTTTCTCAGGTAATTCCTAAAGTATAATTTCTTCAACTTGTGGGATGTCGAGGGCTGGAGAAGCCTCGGTGGGAGGAATGGTATCTCCAGTTTCAGTTCCATTAGAAGATATGACACACACTTGTGCTGAGGGGTGAATGAGTGGTGGTGCTCCATGGTATGCCCCCAGCAAAGATGGGTCTTTGAAAATTCTGGGGGACATATCCATGAGTGCATACGTGTCAGAACTAGTGCAGATAAGAGATAAGATTTTATTGATGTTCGTGGAGTGGTTAGGCTCGTAATGTGAAACTTGGTCGATGGTGATGATTTTCCCATTGTGGGGGAACATCATCGTTCAAAACACAGAAGGGGCCACTTCTTTCATAGCGTACATGTAGCTATGTCCAAATAAGATGTTATAATCGAGCGTGGTGTCGATAACCTCAATGTTGATAAGGATGGTATTTCCCCCAAGTTCAATGGGGACATTTTGAAAGATCCCTTCAGGGGAAGATGGTCAACCATCATAAGCTCTCAAAGTAATGGCGGATGGTACTAGTTCTGGGGAACCGAGTTTATTCCATACAATTTTGGACATGATGCATGTGGATGCACCTTCATCAATGATACACTGATGAACCATGATGTTCCAAATCTTGACTGGTATTTGGAAAGATACCAAAGCGGGGAGATGAGGTTCCCCACAATCTAGATCAAATGTGATGAGTCTAGTGTATCAGCTGGGTCGACTACACCCAAGGCGGAAAGCAAGGATTTTTGTTGAGTTGGACAAGTTTGGAGGACCTCCAATACCGACATGGTTGCAGGGGACTATGCCAAGTCATCGACCAGACTATAATTATGTGTCTCCCTATCCTGAGGGTTGTTGGAATTTCGTCGTAACGGGATGCGAGGGATACGAATGGTGGGTTCAGTGTTAGGGTGTGGAATCATCAAGGGTTGTCCAGCTATAGCTGGAGATACTTCCGAAGTGGTGGGAGTATATCCAGGGGCGCACTGTATTGACAACTGCGTGTTTGCAGAAGAATTTATTCTTCACTAGTGAGGAGGATATTACGATCTGTCGGATTTCCAGGGTTTTGATATTGTCCTGTTTGTGGTGGGGCAGGATGTATCTCATGTTGGGTATTCATCACACCTTGTTGTGGAATAGGGTTTTGCAACACGGCCAAGGGTGGTTGTTGCAAATACTGTTGTGGGGCCTACTAATGGGCAGGCAACACCGGAGGACGTGGCACGTTCATGGACTCTTTCATCCATTTGAAGTCAGAAATTTGGGGGCAATGGTAAGTATAATGATCATGCTCACCGCAAAGAGCACAAGGCAATTTTTTCCATAGGTTGTTGTTGTTGTTCCTCCCTTGGCGTTTGTTTTTATTGTCCCCTTGGGGGTTCCGGTTACCCTGGTTCTGGATGGCCCCAACAGGTTGGTTTTGTTGGGGGTTATTTCTCCCTAGTCATGGGTTATTATTGTTTCATTTTTTTCCTTTATTTTTGGCATTATTCGACTAATGGGCCAGATTTTCCATATTCAGATATTCAAAATTTTGAAATTGTTGAATGGGAGAGGGTTGAACAAAGTTAACTCTGACGTGTGATTGTCCTTGTAGAGGAGCAATCGGATGTGGAGGACCGGGAAATGGAAAATACAAATTATTTTGTGGCAATGATCCATGGGGGCATAAGAAGGCATAGCACTTTCACTAGTCCACGAGTTATAAGCTGAGGTAGAGGGGGTACCATAACTTGGTTGAGAGGTCATGCACATCATGGGTGTCGGGAAGGGTCCAATCATGGGTGGAGGAAGGGAAACGGGGTATGGTTTTTGATAAGGGGGAGGAGGGTAATAAGGTGGTCCTCCATATATTTATGGATATTGGGGTGTACCGTACATAAATGGTGATTGGATGTACGGGTTATGGTGTGTTGTGGTACCAATCAATCCATCCGTCGCATGAGACATCCCAGGTTTGTCCTAGATGAATGGTACGGGTCTCGGTGTGTTAGGTATTACTGTGCATAAGTAACCATACTTAGCATAAATGAGGTCGTACTGTTGAGCCTTGTTGATGGCTTCCTCTTCAATTTGGGGAAATGTGGATGCCACATCTTTGGAAAGGATAGAGATGAGTGATTTGAGAAACCAATCGAGACGTTGTTCTTTGGTGGTTTCTGCTTTGCATAAACTACATCGACGATGCCATTTGTGGATGTGGTCGGCGATATGTGTAGCCGAGGTTTGTTTTCACTTGGAGAGCAGTTCGAGACCAATATCATGACGAACTGGTAGTTGAAAGAAGGCCAAAAATATTTTGGCCAAGGATTCAAAAGTCACATGGGACCCTGATTTTTCTTCCACATACCATTTGGTTGATGGACCAGTGAGTGTGTGTTGAAATAACCTTAAGCGAATGGAGTCATCCATGATGATGTTTGAAGAGCACCATAAGTGGAAGGTCATGAAATGATTGGAGGGATGTTCGCCCGATTTTCCTTCAAATTTGGGAATGTCTTAAGGTAGTTTGGTAGGCATATTGGGCCATGTGCGGTCATGGAATATAGGGTCATTCTTGAGTTTACTCAAATTGGGAATGTTGAGGGATGCCAAATATGGCATGGGGGGTGGTGGTGGAGGATTAGTTCCAGCCATGGTGTGAGCAGGTAGTGGCCCTGACCCTTGAGGGAGGTTTGGTGGGGTTGTACTTCTCCCTTGAGAAGAAGTTTGACCTCTGCCTCCTTGTGAAGGAGAGATAGTGGATGGGTGGCCTTGGGAAGTGGACCCAATTAAGGTGGAACCCAAAAAAGTTGATCCCAGAATAGTGGCACTCACAGAGGTGTGAGATGGTTGAGCCAGTGAGTTGGTAAGACTAGTAAATCCTCCTAAAATAGGAGGGAGATTTTGCAAGCATCTGGAACAACAAGGATTATGTGGGTCCCCTATGATGTCTGACTAGTAAAGTGAATGTGTGAAAATGGTTATGAGAGCAAAAAATGAACAAGAGACTTGTATAATTTTGGACCTTCACAATATATCTCACAATCACATGTAATCAAATGAGCATCATACATAAATCAACTGTAAAATAAACAGACATGTGGGTAGGTGGATTTTGTCCATGTGGGAGAACAAAGAAAACAAATGCTCATGTCCTAAAAATATGTAATGTCCTTCCTCTCAAATTGCACTGGACATTCCAATAGCACTCGCTAGTGGGGTCTGGAGCCACTAGAAGAGGAACTAGTGAAGGATGAAATAATTAGTTATAATGAGGGGTAGAGGGTGCATATCCCGAAAGAATTGGAGATATTTCCCAGAGCCACACAAAATCTGATCAAGGTGCGATTGCAACCCACAATTTCCACCTGGGTAAATGTCCTAAATTTGGCCACTAGGTACCTCGGTCAAAGTGAGACATTTAGATTTTTGGCCTCATAAATGGGTCACAGGCCCAATCCCTTCCGAGAGTTGGGTGACTCAAGGGGGGATGCACAGAACAATTGGACCTCTGACTTCAACCCTTCACGGGTATCTCCCTACCTTATGGTGTTAGGAACACTTGACTTGGAGGTTTTTAAAGTTCTCTATTTGTCAACTTCTAATGTTTGAATATGTGAGAACCAGATAATGTGGAGTTATTTGGATGCCTACCCCCGAGATCCTACCTAGACTAAAAAAATTATTTTGGCACCTCCTGTGGAGGAAACCTTAGTGAGTTTTTTAGAAAAATTTTAGATGTGGTTGGTTGAGAGATTGGGGGTGTGAACTAATCTCGTTTGAATTAAGTGGGTGTGGATAATTTATTCAATAAATAGTGGGACGTTTCATAATTCCTTTGGAGAAAACCTACTTCTACCTCCACAATTCAAGATGAAAATATGTGAGTGAGGACTGACTTGGTGTGTGATCAAGTGATAAAATGTGCCAAATTTTTAATAAGTTAGGTGAAAATTTGCAACATGTGGACTTCCTATGGTCCTTACAAATCTTGATTGCCTATCTTGCTAGATGGCATTGGTTCAACCTTGTGGAATTTTAAAAACCCTAAAGAACTAGCATGTGGACATATGGGTCCTTACCAATCCTTTAAACTCCCTAATGTGATTTACACTACAAAAGCTTCACAAAACTATCCTAGATTGTAAGCATGTGGGAATGTATGGGTCTGTTACTCTGATCTTTAAACTCCCCTAGTTGTGTAAACTAAGAAAGTGATTTCAAAAACTATCCTAATTTTGCAACATGTGGGTATGTACGGGCCCTTACAAATTTAAGATGTTTGAAAAAGGAAACTAAGAGGAGCCCTAAGGGGGCTTTGTCCTCTCTTTAAAGATTTTGTTAAGGGAGATGAAATGTCCCATTAATCACCTTTTTGATTCTCAAGATCGCTCTATGGTGCGAGAGAAGAGCATACTCAATGATTGAAGTTTGATTTCTGGTCCCAATGCAAGTGTTTTTATATGTGATAGAAAAAAATATGAACTTAACTTTTACAATCAAAACACGCCATCCATGTGGAAAATAAAGAAAAAGAGGAGAAATGTGGTTCTTTTTAAACCCCTAAGTTCTTATGTTTTGACTAACCTTTCATGTGGGAAAGGAATCTAAGTGTAGTGCATTTACAATTTGCAAAAAGCAAGATTTTGAAGGCTAGGGGCCTTCAAATCATCACAAAAACTCTTACAATTTTGAAATTTTGGACAGATGTGCGGGTTACAATTCAGACAGAGGCGCAGTGAGCGCACAATGCGCAGAGAACTGGGGACCTTTTGGCACACAGTGCGCAGAGAAACGAAGTGTTGTTGCCGCACAATGCTTTGAATGTGTGTATGTGGGCTGAAACACCCGCGCACGTTTTGATACGCGACGGGGGGGATTTTAAGTGGAATTATCCTCCTCCAGCTCCAAACTTAGCTCTTGAAAGGTAAGGCTAGGTCGGTTATGGTTCCTGCAAGGAAAATGGATCAAAAATAAGTGCTCAAAAAGCCCAAATAGGGAGAAAATTGATACCTTATACCCAGTACAGTCGCCAATTTGTTGTGTTTGTTTCGTCACTTGGGTGAGAAAAACAAGGGCACTTACAAGTCTAGTTGGGCTTGCTAGACAAGACATAGGTTAGTGCATGAGTTAGATAATCCAAGCACATGAAATAAACAAGCAAATAAACTAAAAACAACTAAGGAAATAAAACTAAAATGCATAAGAAACTTTGAACTAAAATCAATCAACCAAATGACCAAGATTATGCCACCAATGGATAACTATATTAGTTGGAAAAACACCGTAGAGAAAAGAGGACTTATGGATCCCCTCTTCCTCCTTGGGAGGGCTCTTGAGTTCCCTATTTGAGAGCTCTTCTTACAATGATAAACTAGAAAGTAAATGGTGAAGAAATCCAAGACTATTCCCTCAAGAGGTGAGTGGAATGGCCTATTGGAATGTTTCTAGAATGCTCCAAGAAGAAAAGAGGATTCTTGAAGGAGGATTGAGGTAGCATAGCAATACTATGAGATTATTAAATTATTAGTGCACCCATGGTATCCATTTATAGCATTTCTTTGAGGCAATATCCAATTGGTTCTTAGTGTGGACAAGGGGCCCTTTAGGGCACCCTTAGGTTTTTTACCATCCCCCCATTCAGATTCAGCTCAGATTTGAGGGTCAAATCAAGTTGGGAGTTGGTCCATAAGTGGGTCAGGGGCCGACAAGAACCATAAATGCGTCATTCTCAGGAGTGTGCGGCTTTTTGCGTACACAATCATGCATTGTGCGCTCTACGGGCTTCTTTGTCCTGCACATTGTGCATGCACTTCCTTGAGTGATTCAGCGCATGTCAATTTTTGTCCAATTGTATAGTTTTTGCCTCTTAGAAATGCATTTTTGGTGCTACAAGTGAACTAATAGGTGTTTGGAAATGTTGTATTTCTGTAACCATTTTCATGCAATGTTGCGGATGAAATTTCATTGATAAGAATGGTGTCATCCACAATTTGGTTGTGAGAAACAATTGGTTGGATGCCATGTAGGGGAAAACATTGGAGAGAACCATTTTTAATGGAGGCCTTTATGTATTGACTTAAGCCTTCAACAATGATAACGAAAAGAAAAGTGGAGAGAGGGTCCCCTTGGAAGATACCTCTATAAGGGGAAAAAAATTTGCAAGGGACTCCATTAACTAATATGGATAAGAAAGTTGAGGAAGTAAGGTTAAGCACCCAATTAACCCAGTCATTGTTGAAGCCAAAAGCTAAAAGAAGGGATTTCATATACTTACATTTGACCTTATCAAAATATTTTGAGAGGACTAACTTGATGATCATACCAAGGGTGTGAGAGGATTTCAAGGAGTGTATTGTGTCATGGGCCAGGATGACATTGTCCAAGATCTGACGTCCCTCTACATATCCATATTTCTCTTCGGAAATAATAAAATGGAGAAGAGGTTTAAGTCTGAGAGCCATTACCTTGGTAATAATATTGTAGATGACATTGCATAGAGAGATCAACCTAAACTGCTTCGGATGAGTGACTCGCTCCTCCTTGGGAACAAGATTCAGGAAAGTGGCATTGAGCGTTGGAGGGACTACATGGGAAATGTGAGAATCCTCAACTAACTGCCAAAATTTTCTGTGGACCATGGGTCAATAGTGATGGAAGAAGTCTATCTTAAAACCATCCAATCTAGGGGATTTCCCAGCCAACATTTCCTTAATCCCATGATCCACAACCTTAATTGAAATTGGTCTAAGGAGTGTCACATTTTTCCCCCATGATCGGTGAGGGTATGTGTTGAGTTATTTTTCCAATTGCTAAGGACCTGTCTGGACATGGTTCTGTTAGGATTTCCTTATGAAATTTGGCAAGTTACTGATCCATGCCTTCATGGTTCATTATTTGTTGTCTTTGATCATTTTCCATCTTTTTTATCTGGTTAACATGTTATCTGTGGACCATATATCCATGGAATAATTTAGAATTATTCTCTCCCTCTTTAAGCCATTTCACTCTGGATTTTTGCCACCAAATAATTTCCTCCTGCGCATATCTTATTGATTTTTTCCCAAAACTATTTAGGGTTAGATTTACCATAGAAAATTAACTACTTTTGTGTGCTCATTTTTCCATCGAATATGCTACATCATCGTCACCCAACCATAGGTACCTACATGTGCCACCCCCAAGCACAGCACATATAGATCTATCATGGGAAACCTTCTTGGGGAAGAAAACCCAGCATAACTTTTTCAGTATAGATTCATCAAACAAGTACAGTGTCAGTACAATTCTCTCTCAAAGAGAAATATCCCATATAACCCTTCCACTCAAAGGGAAACCCTACTACTAGACTTGTTCCTTGTCACTAGAAGATACACCAAGTATTGTACCAAGACATACACCAAGAGATACACCAAGGCACAACCCAAACCTTTGCACATTACCCTAGAAAGGTAGTGCATGAGAGAGAGACCAACCAAGACCAAGAGATGCACATTATCCTTCCTCTTATAGTTGCAGCTGCAACTACATCTCTCCACCAAACTTGCAGTATAGTTGAGTGAGTTATGATCACCAAATGAGTAAGGCATCACCTTATTTATACTTATTCGGCCAGTGAACTTTTCTCACAGGGCCGACCTGTCTTTCCTGGAAAATATAATTTACTTTGACTTTTTCTGGTCTGGCTGACTTCTTATATTGCAAGTACAAAATATAATAATAATTATTTTCCTGGGCCGACATTACAAATATACTTTAGCATTATTCTTTTAGGGTTTTGAATTGATCAAATATAATAAGAATATCTTCTGCAGCTACATAATACTTCAACACTCCCTCTTAGCAAGGAAGGTATTCATCTGGCATGATCTTCAACACTGTTTTTGTATGCATATGTAATATGGACCATTTACTTGTTGACTTTCCATGAATCTATACATCACTAGAATTTTTGTAACATCAACACTCTCTCTTATCTATGGAGGTGTTATCCATGATGTTCTTCATCTAGTAGTCTCAATCACATCCATCCATTACACATGGCATGTACAAGACTACCACCAATCACGTGGTCTTGCAGACCAATCTACAGGTACCATCACCATATCCACACATGTTATCTCATGATCAAATGTATCATGTCACAAGTATCACCATCATACCCAAACATGCTATGTCATAGTCACACACAGACTATCTGATGGTCATGTCACAGTCATGCATCTGGGGCCTTATCAACACATATGGCATCTCTCTAGTGGGCACAGTCTCGTCATCCTCTTAGAACTTATGGGTCTTAGCATCCTTTCAAACCTTATGTCATTACAGGACTTCATCTAGATCACTCGGAGTTAGACAACTAGCCATTTCACTCATATTTTTGCTACTACCCAATCCACACGAAGTATGGGAAATTTATCAGTTTGAGCCAATTCACACACATAATTGCGCTACTACCCAATCCTTACGGATTCTGGGAAACTATCACATCTGTCCAACTCACACGGAATATAGACAACTAGCCTTAAAGATATCCCTTCTGGTTGGCACACCAGGCATCTAGTCCACAGTGACCATGCATCTAACCACAAGGATTAGGCGATATAGTACACACACACTGCCCATCTAGCACAAGGCTAGGAAACCCCTCCAACCACACTCATGGTTGGCCCTCCAGCTTGAAAATATAGGAAAATTCCATCCCCAAAGGCTCGACACATTGTTGACCCTATGTGAGGTCGTGCTAATTGGTGCCACACTCAGTAACGTTCTCGTGAATGACTACCCATTTTTTCCACACTCTGCAAGCTACTGCCCCAAGAATCACATATGTGACTCATCAATCCCTCTTATAGGGGAAGTTCTTCTGGACCACGCCAATCTTTTCCTCGAAGTACTAAAACTTTACCTTGAGAGAGGCTTGGTCAACACATCTGTTATATGCTCGTCCGTGCCAATATACTGGAGCTTCATATCTCCCTTTTGCACTAGATCTTGGATATAATGGTACTTGATTTCAATTTGCTTGGACTTGTCATGAAACACAGGGTTCTCAGAAAAATTTATACAACTTTGGTTGTCACAAAAAATACAATTCGCCTCCAACTCGAGATCAAATAACCCTGCAAGTAACTTCCAAAGCCACACAACTTCACAACTAGTTGAACATGCTACTATGTATTATGCATCGGCCATACTGAGTGCCACACTAGTTTTCTTCCTGTTGAGACAAGAAATCATAGTTGACCCCAAACTAAAGCAACATCCTGATGTATTATTTTGATCTATGACACTACTATCCTAATCTGAATCAGCATAGCCCTGCAATCTTATCTTATGATATGAAACATATCAGAGTCCAAATTCTATCATAGCCTTCAGGTATCTTAACATGTTCTTTTTTGCAATCAAGTGAACATGACTTGGTTCAACCATATACTAACTCTAAGTGTTCATCGCAAAGCATATATCTGGCCTAGTGTTCGTCAAATACATCAACGAACCAATCATCTACTTGTACATGGTGGCATCCACTATCTATTAAGAAGTATCACTCAATAACTTCAGGTTCATCACCATCATTGTGGGCATGGATTTACAATCCATCATTTCGAATCTCTTTAGGATCTCTGCCGCATATTTTCCTTGGCTAAGGAAAATCTTGTCTGGTTTCTTCCACACCTCTATACCCAAGAGATAATGCATCATACCCAGGTCTTTCATATCGAACTCTGATGCAAGATTTCTCTTGCACTCAATGATGAGCTTCTCATTCCCTGTTAGAAACATGTCATCCACATATAACAACAATATCACTGCTCCATTATCCTCAACCTTATAGTAAAGTTTGGGATTTTCTTTACTCTTGGTAAAACCCAAGCTCATCATAAAGTTGTCAATTCTACCTTACCATGCCATGGGTGCTTGCTTCAATACATACAAGGATTTCTTCAATCTGCACACATGTTTCTTCCTGTCATGTGTCTTAAATCCTTGTGGTTTCTCCATGTACACTTCCTCTTCAACTACACCATTCAAAAAGTTGTCTTCACATCCATCTGATGTATATTCCATTTCATTATCGCAGCTATCGCAAGTGTATTTCTAATCGAAGTATATCTCTCCACGGGATAAAATGTCTCCTCATAATCTATTCCTTATTTCTAGGAGAAACCATGGGCCACAAATATTTCCTTATATTTATCGATACTACCATCACCTGAATTCTTTGTCTTGTATATCCATTTGGAAATCATAATTGATTTCTCTTTCAGTCTCGGAACCACATCCCAAACATCATTCTTAATGATGGACTGGTATTCCTCAATCATGGAATCCTTCCATGCTTTCTTCTTTCTAGCCTCTTCATAACAGGTAGGCTCAGCATAAATGATATCACATAACAATGCCACGTAACTGGAATATGTTCGATGTTTCTTGATTTCTCTCAAATATCCATCTGGAGAACCATACTTATCGGCATCCTGAATAATCTCACAAGCCCAAGATGGTCTTATTTTTCTTGTAATCATGTCTGCAGGTATTTGTGGTTTTGTCATGTCATGATTCTCTGGAACATGCTCTTCTAGTACAATGTCATTACCTGCAACTATTATCATTATGTTCTTTCTTTCTGCTACACCATTTTGTTGAGGATTGTAGGGAGTAGTGAGCTCCCTCTTAATCCCAATTTCTCTACAGAATGCTTTGAAACATCTCCTCCATGACCTGACCTCAATGTCTTTCTCTTCTTTTCAGAAATATTTTCTACAACGACTTTGAATTCCTTGAACTTGTTGAATACTTCGCTTTTTGTTTTCAAGAAATAGATCCAATTTTTTTGTGAGAAATCATCAATAAATGAAACATAATGTACATACCTGCTAAGTGAAGTGGTTTTCATTGGTCCACACATGTCTGAGTGCATGATGTCCCAAAACTCTTTTGGCTTTGTTGTCACTGCTTGGAAACATACTCTTCCTGATTTCCAGTATGCTCTGTGTCTCAAACTAGAGGCTATCTAATATGTTTCCTTCTGCAAATGTCATTGTAGCTCCCTCTCAGAGTTGTCACTAGTGACCTACTTCCATGGTAACCTACCTAGAACACGTACATATCCATGGTAACTTCCATGTAATTTGTAAGATAACATGTTCTAGACAAGAACAACAAGAGAAAAAGTATTTCCAATATAATAGCATTTTCATAAGAACATAAGAATGAAGGACAATTTCATCGTAATCATCATATCTTTACGAAGGTGACTTGCCTAGAAGCAAAACAAGAATTATCCCCTAGAGGAGATGTTAGTTCATCTTGCAAACAAGTACAATAAGCATTTATATCAATAGTACTCACATGCTACCAAGTATTTATTGTACCTAACAGTAATAGAACTTTTCAAATATTGTTGAGACAACTATAGTGTTTACTTGTAGTGTAGCAATTATCAAACTTGATATGTGCAAGTTGGAAACTTATCAATTTAATCAATCAAACCTATAAGGTAGAGTCTTATCTCCAAGAATGAGTGTTGTTGATTTTCTTTCAAGCCTCCTTCATTCAAGATGACAAGTATTCTCTCCAACATGTCCCCCATACTGAGACAATATGATTTCTTGGCAGAAATATGAGTTAGAGAATATAATGCAAATAAACTCTAAAATATCAACCTTAATCAATCTAATACTTCTACTAAAGTCAGCTTATAACTTTAACTTTGACTAAAGGTTAGTATAATAATCATAACTTCAATAGATAAAAATACAACTAGATGTTCATAAGATCACAATAATTCCATAACAGCTAGAGGCATATCAAAATAATCAAACCTGGAGTGTGTTGTTCCTCTTAATGTGCTAGATCTGAGATTCCTCTGGATCTACAATTGTTGCTTGGAAAAAATATCCCTTCTCCTACAAACACCCTCAATATAGTGATATAATTTAAACATATACAAGTACATACCTCGAACAACAGTGAAAAACAACGACAAGCAACAGAACCATCTGATGGCAGTGACAAGAAACGACGAACCCTAAAAATTCAAAGTGATCCAAATTGAAATTTGAAGGTAGTTGGAGATGTGCTAGGGTAGGGTGCACCTGTCTGTGAAGGAATTGGGAAAAATGTCCTAGAAAAGGTGCTCAATGAGCTTGACAAAATAAATTGTGCAGCGGCATGGTACTACAACAAGGTACTGTAGAAAATTGTAGTGGTGAGGTAAATCTCATGATCTTCCTTCCAACGATTAGACTATCTGAATGAGACCATCTCTAAAACCATGTTGAATTTTTCCCAAAACTAGTTAGGGTTATATTTATCATACCAATTTTACTTTTATGTGCTCGTTTTTCAATAGATGATGCTACATCATTGTCACCCAACCATAGGCACCTACATGTGCCACCCCCGAGAATAACACACAGATATCTATCCTAGGAAACCCTCTCGGGGAAGAAAACCTAGCATAAATTTTTCAGTATAGATTCATCAACCAAGTACAATGTTAGTACAATACTCTCTCAGAGAGAAATATCCCAGATAACCCTTCTACTCAAAGGGAAACCCTACTACTAGACTTTAACCTTGTCACCAGAAGATACACCAAGTATTATACCAAGACATACACCAAGGCACAATCCAAACCTTAGCACATTACCCTAGCAAGGTAGTGCATGAGAGAGAGACCAACCAAGACCAAGAGATGTGACTTATCCTTCCTCCTATAGTTGCAGTTGTAACTACATCTCTCCACCAAAATTGTGATATAGTTGAGTGAGTTGTGTCACCAAATGAGTAAGGCATCACCTTATTTATATTTATTCTACCAGTGAACTTTTCCCATAGGGTTGACCTGTCTTTTCTGGAAAATATAATTTACTTTGACTTTTTCTGGCAGGGTCAACTTCTCATATTGCAAGTACAAAATATAATAATTATTATTTTCCTAAGCCAACATTACAAATATACTTTATCATTATTCTTTTAAGGTTTTGACTTGATCAAATACAATAAGAATATCTTCCACAACTACATAATACTTCAACATATCTTTCATCCAATTGTTGTTTCAAATTTTGTTCCTCAACTTGAAGAGATTTATTGCTACCCTGAGTAATGAGTTGTCTCTGTATATCCTGCATGTGTTGTTCCAAATCCTTTTAGGCTTGAAAGGTATTGCCAAAAACATTTTTGTTCCATTCCCTTGGGTGTTGTTTGAAATTTATTAACTTTTGTTGAAATATGTACATGAGGGTTTCGTGAGATATCGTTGCATCAACACACCAGGTGTGAACATTCTTTTGAAAATACAAATTAAATAGCCAAAAAATTTCAAACCTGAATGGTTTGCTTCATGGGGAGCTAACAAGATTGATCCATAATTTAATCGTCCAATGGCTAGAACCAGATCGTTGTAAGATACTATCCTCCATAAGAATACCATCAAGCATTAGTGATTATGAGATGAGGAACCTGTCAAACTTGCAAGCTACTCGATGAGAGCTAGAATGTCGATTCGAACATGTATGGATTCCATTGATGGTTTCCATGTCAAGCAAGTGGAGAGCGTGAATTACCTTCTGGAAACCTTCACTATCATTGTCTAGTCTTCTAATACCACTCCGCTTTTCCTCCAAAGATGGGATTATGTTGAAGTCTCCTCCTAATATCCATCACCTATTCCCAACTAGCACTCCCAGATTTGAAATATTGTTGAGGAAGGCTTCCTTTTCCATAGGCGTCTGTGGAACATAGGCATTGGTAATAACCCCTTCCTTATCTGACCTTATTTCCCTATATTTGGAAGTAATGGTCCATTTGGTGGAGTATAAATTTTTAATCATGATTGTGGCAAGGTTCCAAAGAATTTTGATCCCCCCGGTTGCTCCTCTTAAATCATTATATACATAGTTGGTCTACCTCCAACACCAGGAGAGTGTGTCTTTGTCCGCTACATCTGCACACTTTGCCTCTTGTAACAATAAGATATCTGGAGTCTTTGCTATGATACTATTTTGAAGAACCCTCTACTTGGTTCTTCCATTAATACCTTTGACGTTCCATGAAACTATCTTGATGAGAAAAGTGAAGGAGGGGAGTGAAATAATCCCTCAGTGAGATTTGAAATTTGTCCAGAATTGATCATATAACTACCTACCTCACGCATTATCTATTGTGGGGACTTTCTTCCTCATAGTTTCCCTTCTTTTGGTGATTTATGGGTCTCCTTCCTTGGATCTGAATGAATTCCAAGTCCTCCTCCAGATCTAAAGGTATATCATGTCATGGAATTAAGTTAAAATTTATAAACTTTCCTTAGCTACTCTAGGGGGGTGGATTGCAGATCTTGCTTATGATAATATTCCTCAATCCACTCCAGATCTATTTCGGCCAATTCCATATCATCCAACTTCATTTCCATATCACCTCTATCCTTTGTAATTTGATCATATTCTAGAGATTCCTTGTTTCTAGTTAGAATGATCTGCTCCAGGATAAGTTCTAGGATATCTTTGGCTTTACCTCAAGTATTCTCCTTGTTGGAGTCTTGAGGGATCTCTTCGACTATTTGAGAATCTAGAATATGGTTCAATATCTCAAAGGAGTTGCTCGTTGACGGCTATTTTGTTGAACTAGGAGTAGGTGTTTTGGGGTTTTTTTGCCTCTTCCCTTGCACTTGATTAAAGTTGTCTTTAGGTTTTTCTAGAGCGCTCGCTTCCAAACCCTGGGAGTTATTGGGAGGACAGTCCCTGAACAAGTGGCCATGCTCATGGAATTTTCGACATCTAAAAGGAATATGCTCATAGTCGATTGTTTGAATTCATTCCTCATCATGATATTCCAAGCTTATGGAACCTAGAAAAGGCTTAGGAATATTCATATACACATAGATCCTGGCATATGAAGTGTAGCGATGTTGGCGTGTTTCCTCCACCGTCTTGACATAGATTCCTAGAGTTTTCCTGATTCCAACTAGAATTTTCCCAAGCCAAAATTCCTAAGGGAGCGAATAAAGTCTGATCCACACTGGGGCATAAGTAAAGTCCTCTTTTTCGAGCTGAAATGATTCATCCAATATCTGAGGTAGAGACTGACCGAGTTGAAGAAATAGGGCATGTTCTCAAAGATACGATCTTTATCTTCTAGATTGTGGAATATGGCAATGAAGAAACCCTTAGATCCCAACTGAAGATCATAATGACCTTTTGGTTTCCACCAAGTATTGATCCATTTCATCAAATCTCTCTCTAAAGGCCATAACCCTAGGAACTTGTCAATGAGGGCATGATCCTTCATGTATTGACTTTGCTCCTCTAATTTTACTGATTTGACTACATACATTGGTGTTGCAGAAGCCTAAGGAATGCATTTGCTCGGTTCCCACGCTCGAGTCACTTTTGGATGGGAAGATCCGGCCTCTACCTCCATCACTTTTCCTTTATATAGTTCCTCTTGATAGATCTAGTTCTTTATCTGGGGTGGCGGTTTGAAAGGAGGTCTCGAGCCAGATACCCTAGATGGATCGTTGGCTACCACGTTGTGATATGAGGGGGCCCGCGCCCCCTCTCCCTTAGCCATAGACACAAGACCAATTTCACCTAAAGGTGAAGAATGTTGTTAATATTTAGGAGGAGATCGATCGATTCAAGAACCCTAAAACAGCGTAACCATCAAACCCTAGTAGAGCCAAAAATCACCTCGATTCAATCGCTAAAGTAAAACCAAAAAAAAAAAAAACTTATTTAAAAAACATATAAAACAATTTTTTTTTAAATGTATTAAATTTTTAAAAACTTGTTAAAAAAACATCTTAATGTTAAGAAGTAACACAAAATTGAAAAAAACAACGTTAAAACAACCATTAAAAAGCAAAAAAAATAAAAAATTATTAAATACAAGGTTAAGGTGACTCGTGACTATGGTGGTGAGTATGGCCATGCTTGATGGGGGGTGAGCGAGCATCACATCGCCCCCCATCCCAAGCATGGCCATATTCTCTCCGAAACATACTAAGTTTTTCTATATGTTTTTTTTAAATTTATGTTTATTTTATATTTTGTATTTTTCATGTTTTTCATTTTTTTGTTTCATATTGTTTTTTATATATTTTTTAAATAAGTCTTTTAAATGAGGAAAAATGAGATAGGTTCAAATCCAGAGGGGGGTAGGGTATGTATACCTTCGTAGACTTTACCAGTCAAATCATTGGGTGGAGGGGGGTCCCTTGTCCCACAAACAAGGGGGTCTCATACACCAACTTGGTGTGCTGGCTTGGTCGTGACCTTAAAAATACATTATTATTATTATTATTATATATTTCCTTCTATGTTTTTAAATTTTTTTAAAGGACTCGTATTTTTTAATATTATTTTTTTATTTTTTCAAAAAATAGATTATTTTCTTTTTTCCCTCTAATTGTATTGTGTTTTTACTTTTTTTTCTTTCAAGTTTTTTGAAAAAAAAAATGGAATTTTTATTTTAAAAGATAATTAGTTCTTGTCTAATTTGGTGTGTTCTTTCTCTTTCTTTTTTTCTTTTTTCTTTTTTCTTTTTTTTTTCATTTTTTATGGTTTTCTTTATAACAATGCTAGGATTTGTTGGTCATAGTTTCTGAAAATGCTAGAAAAAAATAGGGTGTTGTTGATAATACCTTTTTTCTATTTCACCACAGGTCTTAAAATTTTGGTTCCAATTGTCCTAGTTGCCAAGGTCACAATTTCAAAAAGATTGCAATTTTATGCCTAGAAAAAATGGTTGTCGCTTGGATCACCACTTTTCAATTTGGAAGCCAATTTTACGGTTCTAGTTTCAATGATATTGATTGTTCAGTCTATAGGTTTCAAATAAGTTGTAGTTTTAACATAGAAAACAAAAAATTGGTGATGTACTTTGCACCACTTTTCAATTTGGGAGCTATTTTTAAGGATTTTGTTGACAACATTACGACGTTGTTAAGACCATGGTTGAAAAAGTGGTAATTTTAACCCTAAAAAAATGTGTTATTGGTAGCACCAGTTTTTAAAATGGAGGTAGAAATAGCCACTAAATGTGACCTCTAAAAAAACAAGAACTCTAGAGGGTTTTTGTCAAGTTGGTAACCATGTTTTTTGTCGTGTGCATTAAAAATGTAGTTAACATCGGGGTTACTCAATCCAAGCTAGTGTTACATAATCCCAAGTGTTAGATTCAAAATTTAACACTAATTTACACCTAAGGAATCTATTTTCATTCATCCAAGACAGAGTTCAAGCCACACCCCAAAATTGTTGAAACTATCCACATATTATTTTAATGTTACTTAGGCTAGATTTGTGGAGAGTGAGAGGATTCTACCTACTTTCTTGGCATTCCTCTTTTGATCCCACATATTTTATTTCTTAGCTTCCATTCATGCATGATAACAAACCTCCTCTCCTTTATTGAGCATCCTTGCAAATTTATTATTTTTTATTATTTAGGGTTGTGGATTGTTGTATTGTCCATTCCAATCCTTGAGGAACCCTAATCGTTGTTATGTTCAACATCAATATAAATAGTTTTAGGATAGTAACATGAAGTCTGAGACATTGAGAAACAATATGATAGTACATTCTTCTATATTATTTTCCTCCTACTTGGCCTAGGTCTATTCATTTCTTACTTGCTTGTTTCCTTTCTAGTCAATGGGCTTAAATGTACAAGAATCAAGTTGCAATTGAAATTTCTTCTTGTTTGTTTATAATGCTTGTGATCATTATGTTTGTGATTGTTTTCTACATTTTTTGGTTATGTGTGGTTCCTAATAATTTTGTGGATCGATATTGCAACTTGTTTCTTTCATTTATTTCCTTTTGAATCACATGTCTTAACGAAAAGTAATCAATGAACCTTAGTATATGATTACTTTTAAATCCATTTCAAGGTTCTAATATCCTTTTTCTTAAGCCCCAAGTTGGCACCCATGAGGATTTGAGTGTGATGGGAAATTTTGATCTCTTGATTATGAAAAAATATTTGTTTGTGCCTCACTTGACCCCACGTCTCTTTCTAGTGATGATAGTGGTATCTTGAAAATGATTTGTTTTTTTTTCCTTCACTAATTTTCTTTACATTTTATTTTGTTGGAAACAATTGTGTTCATTTCAGCGTGTTTAATTATTAGGGTGAGCATAATTTGCAAGAAATCACACAAAACCACTCATTGAACATGTCGTCAAACATGTCGACCATGTAATCATAGTATAGTATGCATTTGAACAAAAAACTTAGTATGCATTTGAACAAAAAACTTACACATTAAAACAAACATGACTAGACACTCCAACCATACAATTGAAACCACCTTTGATTAGTTAAACCCCATGGTGTTCCATGGAGATCTTATCCAACGCCATTACTTTCAATCTTCAATCATTCCTTCTTATCAATCTTAAGGAAGTAGCCCTAGGACTCCCTCTTTTTTTGCATGGATTGGGCGTACTATTCCTTAACCCATGCTACTGAGGAATTCAACCTAAAAACTTGGGATCCACCTTGGATCTTCATTGTATGTTATCATTACATTTTTTTGGCCTAACATGATCACCAACCTAAAAAGAAACACAAAATAGAAAAAAACTTGTTTTGCAATCAACTGAGTCAATTAACCATTCTTAAAATTCTATCACTTACAATTGTGCAAACTATTAGAAATACTCTTAATGACTTATATCAGTAATTTTTGGGGATAATTTTATTTAAACTATGATAACAATGAATATATTGAAAGGTGAAAATATAGATGATATTGAATGCAATAAACTGAGCAAACAACAATAACTTAATATAATTATACTATTAGCCTTCAGCATTTTCTCAATTATATTCTTTTAACTTGGTGTTATAGAAGCTATGGTTTGCGTTGCTTCACTTGTTTCTTTATATATTTCCTTGCTAGTTTCTCCCTAGGAGGTTGTAGTTTCTAACCATGATGTCATCTAATTCTTCATGCACTAGGGAAAATTTTCCTTGCCCCTACCCAGTGAAAGAATCTTTTCGATCCATTGTTGTATGTACTCATTGCCCCAACCTTCCTTCGATAAGGATCTCTCGTGTAGTCTATATTAGGAATAATATGTCACCCCATCCCTGCAATTTCCCAAAAGGGTCCATTGAAATGCAACTTCTCATCATCTTCATCATTATGAATAATGTGAATCCATCTAAGTTTACAAATCAAAATCTTATTGTATTTCTTATCTTAACCTTCCTTTGTTTTGATATAAATCCTTCTCCAACATACTCATTTCTTATTCCCTAACCTGCAATTATTATATATTGGCTTTAAAGGTGTTTGTGGATTACTTATAAAGGTTAAATTTGTGCAAATAGGAGGATAAGGAGAGAAGGAAGAAAATGAGATATGTGGTTGTAGAGAGTCTGTGTGTATGTATGAGACAAGATAAGAGAAGCTAGACACAATAGATGTTCTTTGAAATAAGACAAGCACATTAATGGATTACTATAGAAAAGAGCATTGAGAGAAATATACAACATGTGTGATCAAAGAAGGCACATAGTTCAGCCACACAGTTCATCCAATCCTTCAATGATGGTGGGTCTATATGTTACCACTATTATGACCAAACATGTTCGATAACTATATAAATAACCAATCCACATAGGAGATGGAAAGGAAATCCATATAGGAAAAAACTGTAGATTTTAACCTTTTACAAATAATTACTACAAATAGATTATTAATAAAAACATAAAAGATACAATGACTGACACACACACACACACACACACATTACACAAAGATTTTTACCCTGGAAACCCAAACCGGGAAAACCAACAACCTGTTTAGAGTCGCACCTCTAATATTTTATTCATAATTTTCCATTGTTTACAATAAAATATACATATAGGATCTCATGACATCTAAACCCCTAATCCCTTGACCTGGATTAGTCAAAAAACCTAATTACTTAACCAGAATTAGAAAACCATCGACAAAAACCATGTGCTGAAAAGTTGCCAAAAACGAACACAAAAAACGAACCAAAAACAAATCTCGGGGGTTTTAAGCACCCCCCTTTGTTCCCATATCAGTGTATAATACATGGGATCAATTTTTCAAATAATATAACACATACCCAACATTCTCCCACTTGTTGTTTTCTTTGCATACAAGGGGTTACAGGATTAAATAGTCAACAATCTAGGACAACAATGCCCATAGATCCTCTACACCAAGAGAAATTCCCAATGATCACAAATTTTGTTAGTGAATATGCAACATTATCCAAAGTGTCCACCTTCATCAACAACACCTTCTTGTATTCAACCATGTCTCTCACAAAGTGATACTAAACATCAATTTGTCTTTGAATGATAAGTTGATTTCTTCACAAGGAATATTTCACTATGATTGTCACAATCTATCATTACAGCTTGTTGTACCAACCCAATACCTTAACACTATCTCTGTAACCATATGTCTTCCTTTCTTGCATGAGTGGCCTCCATGTATTTATCTTCTATAGTTGAAAGTGACACTACAGACTGTCTTTTGCTCATCCAATTGACTTCTCCTCCAAACAAGTTAAACACATACCTACTTGTAGATCTTCTACGATCCATATCTCCAGCCCAGTCTACATCAATAAATCCATGTATGTACAACACTTTGTCCAATCCTGGTATTCCTTGATAGCACAATACATAACTAGTAGTGCCACGCAAATACTTGAAAACCCTTTTTAATGTTGTCCAATGATCCTTCCTTGGTTTTGACATATAGCTGCTCAAAACTCCCACTCCATGTGCAATGTCCAATCTATTACAGACTATTTCATACATCAAATTGTCAACTGCACTTGCATTTGGAACATCAGACATGTCCTCTTCGTCTTCATGTGTCTTGGGACACTGATCCGCATAAAATTTTACACCTACAGGAATAGGAACCTTGACGAGTTTACATTCATGCATATTAAACCTCTACAATATTGTCTCAACATATTTCCTCTTATTTAACCAAATTTTCTTGTTTTCTTGATCTCTTTTCATTTCCATTCCCAAAATGAAATTTGTAGCACCAATATCCTTCATGTCAAACTTAGAGGACAACCGAGTTTTCACATCCTCGATAATCTCATTGTTGTTTCCTATCAGCAACATATCATCCACATACAAGACCAAATAAATAAGATGATCACCAATTAATTTGAAATACACATAGTGATCCACTTTTCTCCTTGTGAAGTCAAGTCCCAACATATAAGCATACATGATTTTAGGGGCTAAATTTCACCAATGGACTAATTTTCCATGGTTTTTCCCAAAAAATGATTCACCAATTTCCTTTTTTTTCTAAAAACAATTTGCCCGAATTCCATAGAATAAAATTATTTTACCTCAAAAATCACCAAAACTTTATAGAAACTATATAAAATCCTTAGAAATTTGAATATTTTTAGAAAACTATCACCAAACATTTTACATTTTGCATATTAAGAACTAGTAATATTAGCCCATGTTTCTACATTTTAATATAAATTTTCATCCTTAAAATTATCCCTACATATAAGTATCAAATTTTTTATAACACATCCTTGGTGATTGTTTTAACCCATATAGGGACTTTTTCAGCTTGCATACCAGCTCCTTCTTTCCCTTCAAAACAAATCCTTTTGGCTGCTTCATGTAGATTTCTTCTTCCAAATCCTCATATAGGAATTTAGTCTTCACATCCACTTGTTCTACTTCAAAATCAAACACAACAGTAATAGATAAAATAAATCTAATATAAGTTAACTTGGAAATAGAAGAAAAAATCGAGCACCAAAATCAATTCCCTCAACCTGGGAATAACCTTTTGCTACTAACCGAAATTTGCATTTCACTACTTTTCTTTCTGCATTCAACTTTATTTTAAACACCCATTTGTTGCCAATGGGATTTCTTTCGTTCAGAAACTCCACTAGATCCCAAGCCTCACTCTTGCCCAAGGTTGTCATTTCTTCAACCATGACCTTTTTCCAGAGTTTTCCATCCTCTGAATCCATTGCATTAATAACAGTTCTAGGATCATCATCAATAATAGACAAAGCAAAATTTGAATGTAAATTAGGTGGAGTATACCTTTATGTTTGTCTTCTTTCCCAAACCGGTCTCCTTAGTACTAGAGTATGAGGATCTTCTTCTTCTTATTCATGTTCTTCTATAGAGTCTGACTCATCATCCTTTAACTCAAACTCTATTTTATCTAGTTCTTCCTTCCTTGGTAGGACTTCTTGTTTGAAATCTTTTATTTCTCTAAATACCACATCTCGACTATAAACAACCTTTTTAGTTTTTGGGTTCCAAAGCTTATAGCCTTTTATACCATATTTATACCCAATAAAGATACATGTTTTTATCATTTTTATCTAGCTTACTCCTATTTTCCTTTAGAACGTGAACATAAGCATCACAGCCAAATACCATGAGATGCATGCGAGAGGATTTCTTAGCAGTCCATACCTCATGTGGAGTCTTTTCATCCAATGTTGATGACGGTGATCGATTGACCAGGTAACATGCAGTACCTATTGCCTCTACCTAGAATTCTTGTCCTAGCTCGGCACCACTGAGAATGCACATTGTTTTTTCCATTAGCGTCGTGTTCATCCTTTCTACAACTCCATTCTACTAAGATGGATATGAAGTAGCCTTCTGCCTTGCTATATTTCACTTCTTACAGAAATATTCGAATTAATTTCCCTAGAACTCTCCACCGTTATCTGTCTTCAACAACTTAATCATTTTCTCTGTTTGATTTTCCACAAGAACTTTAAACTCCTTAAACCTGTCAAAGACTTCAAATTTATTCCGGAAATATATCCATGTATTCCTCGAGAATTCATCTATAAATGAGACATATTACACATATTTTCTCAAATGCAACCGACACAGGTCCAAGCACATCATTGTGCACCAACTGTAAAATTATTTTTTCCCTCGCTGCACTAGAAGGGAATCTTACCCAATTATGCTTCCCATATACACAATGTTCACAAAAATCAAAATCTAGAGAGAAGTTAGACATACCTTTACCATGTAGTAGTCGAAATCCCTTCTCTCTAATATACCCCAGTCTTTGATGCCACAACATAGCCTTTTCTCTAGAGACTATAGAATTTTTTTCTTCTTCAATTCCAATATCAGGAGCAATGGAACTATTACACCCATCACTAATAATGCTTCCCTACATATTATATAGAGTTCCAATACAAACTTCCTTTAGCAACACCATTGCTCCTCGAACCATCCTGCAGGTTTCTTTCTCAAACACTATTCTTACCCCTGCATCATCCATTTTTCGTATAGAAATCAAATTTATAGCCAAATTTGGGATGTGTAGAACACCAGGGAGTCTTCTAATCCTTCCATCCATGAGCTTCAATTTGACGTTTCCTAGTCCTATGATTTTAGTTTTTGAGTCGTCACCTAGGAAAATATCACCTCCATCATACCTTTCATATTCACAAAACCACTCCCTGTGGAGAGTCATATGAAAGGATGCGCCTGAGTCAACTACCCTTGCCTCATGATTTGCATGTGTGCTTGATGAATCCAAGGATAATTTTTGGATCCCTTCCCTCTCTCAATGCTTTTGGATCTAAATTACTTCTTGTAGTGCCCTTATTTTCCACATATCCAGCATACCTTTACAAACTTTCTAGGATATTTAGATCTGCGTGTTGGGTATATGTTATATTCTTTGCATGTGTGTGTGTGGGCGCGTCAGGTCCGACAACTGCGTCTGACGATCCCTCTAGTAGCGGCATGTGTGTCTTGGTCACCGGGAACTTTCCTAGGGGGGTCCTGGGGGGGGGGGGGGGGGGGGGGGGGGGAGGTATGCCCCCCCTGGTTACGCGGAGCATTCGGGCAGCGCCCCGAAGAAAAAAAAAATGGGCGATTTTTGCTATTTTTAGCGGTTTTCTAAATTAATCCTATATTAAGGGATTAGGGTTTTGGTATCTACGGAATACCTAAAAACATTGTATATATTGTATAGTGAATGGTGAAATTCGATATAATGAATATAAGAAAAGTTTTCCTGGTTGAGGGTTTCCGGTATAAAATCTCTATGTACTTTGTGTATGAGCCATTGATTAAATTATGTTTTGCTTAAGAATCTATATGCATTGCTTTACTTCACAAGTTTAAAACTTACATGTGGTATCAAAGCTCTTTTTTGGCTTCAGAGGGACGCATTTGTTGTTGAGGGTTTGGCTCGGTCTTGATAGATCAATTTTATCTTGGGTCTGTGATAAACCTGGGTTTAGTGGGAGCTTTTGCAGTGGTGATTTGAGTGCAGAAAGAGAAATGGAAATCTCTTCTAGAATCGAGATAGAGAAGTTCAACGGTAAAAACTTTGAGCTATGGAAGTTGAAGATGGAGGACCTTCTTGTAGACAAAGAACAATGGATCGTTGTGGATCCTGGTACACCGTCTACTAGCACATAGGCTATTGGTACACAACCTACTAGTACACAAACTACCAGTACACCACCTACTGGAATGTCGAAGGAAGATTGGGAGAAGTTGGACAGAAGAGCAAGGAGTACTATTCAACTCTGCCTGGCAAATTTGGTGTTGTTGAATGTCTCAGGAGAATCTACAGCCAAGGAACTATGGGATAAGTTGGGGAATTTGTATCAATCAAAGTCCCTAGTAAACAAGTTGTTTCTTCGAAAGAAGTTGTATCATCTTAGGATGGAAGATGGAGAT
>ML798200.1:207605-229419 GCA_009831015.1 Picea engelmannii
AATTGATTGGGTTCTAAATATAAAGAATCAATTCATACCTTTTGTGTATGTGGCACATTATGTAGATCAAAGAATTGCTCCATCTAAAGTATCCATGTGATTGGGTCCTTGCCATCAAACTTCCTCATATCGATCTTAGGAACATGGTTGGTCTTCAACCCAGAGTTGGAATTTCTCTATTCTTGATTCACCTTCCTTGTGTCCTCATCATGAATTTCATGGGATACATTTTCACTTTCAGGTGTCCTCTCTATTATGAAATTTTTCAATCCTTCCATGATCTCCCCTTTTAAACCCTCAATCATCTCTTGTAGTTAATATTTTGTTACTGTCTTCCTTTGTAAATCATTTATGTCCCTACACATTTCTTCACCTTCATCAAGAGTACATGTAGGATTATCTGGAGGCTTATTTGGTGTAGAAGTTCCCTTTTTGGGTGGCATGCTGGCCAAGTATCACTTTTGAACCTTGATTTTGAGGTGGTTCTTCTAGACAATATTTCTTCTGTTATATCTCCAAATTTTCGGCCCTTATGGGTATGGAACTTTATTTTTTGTAGTTCTTTGATATTTATTCTTTGCAATGCCACAGGTTTGATCAAAATTGGATGTGCCAAGTGGAATTTAGGGTAACTTCCCCACAACTTGTTGATTTTTGGCCTTTCTGGGAGATGTCACTTGTATAGCGTGCCCCTCACAAAATAATTGATATTAAATTCTAAAACTCGTACCAGAAATACTATAGACTATCCACTATCCAATGCAACCAATATCACTCAATTTGGATACTCTAGAAAAAATTTATGATTGTTTTACCTGGAACACCTTCTTGAGACTAGTCAATAGGACTAGTCAGATACCCTATCTTCCACAGCGTGTATCTACAAATGTAAGATGACCCAGAAGCTAAACGTTTTACCACAGATAACTTACTAATTTCTGTGAATATCCTCCAGATTTCAGGGTCTAAAACGTTACAAAAAACATTTTATAGCGAACATTTTGCAATGACTCAATTCATGATGATTCCATAACCATATCTTGCACAGGTTGTATCTATGAAATTATAAGGCCTCAGGAGATGAAATTTTAACCCAACGTACCTTGATCCCGCCACTAAATATCCTCCAAGTCGTTCCTTCTGAAACATTGTAGAAAAAAATTTATAGCGAAAATGCCAAGGTGTCTCAGATGTAGTAGCGAAACCCCAAGACCTTGAGCTCTGATACCATATGTTAAGAACCAAATATCAATATAGCATAGAAAAACCTCAGAATAAGTACCCAACGCCTTGAAAAAGAGATAAATTCAGATAATAAGCCTCTTCAAGGGGGAAACTCCTTATGCCCACATAAATGTACAATTCCAGGATGATTCCAAATGAAAATGTCTCCTTGGTATATATAGGAGACTAGGAGATATAATTACAACTAATGGAATAAAGATGACATAAATAAAATAACATTACTAATGTAATATGCCCCAATTAAGGGGTAATGAGCCAATATTAGGGCTTAACAACCTTGGTCAGGTTTGGACCACTTTTGGAATTCGACACTTTGGTCAAGGAAGGAGCGCCTAGGCGGAGCTAAGATCACATATCTCACCGATTTTGCGGGATATGTGGACCCAGTAAGGGGTTTTCTATGTTTTTGTAATGGGTTATGGGATGTCAGTCCATGGGGTTTACCCATGATTAGGCCTTATTGTAAAGGATTGTAAAAGTATAAATAAGTAAGAATGCATGGTAGAAGTAGAATATTTTAGAGAAGAGTGGGAAGTGGCTAAGTGCAAGTAGTTCGTTTGGCTTTGTGTAAGGGAATGTCTGTGTGTTAAGACTTTGTGCTTGATAGATAGTTGTCTCTATGCCTTGACCTAGTTTGGAAGGAGGATCTAGTGCTCAGTGCGTGGATCTCCTATCCTATGCGAAGCTCGACTCTGTGGCTTGGTGCACAAGAGTAACGAAATGTAAGAGATTGACAAATAATAAAGAAGACGAAGTAGTTGGTGGATGTAGCCCCACACTGGGGTGAACCACGTATATCTTGTGTCTTTAGTTTGCTTTGTGTTGTGTTGTTTATGTTATGAATCTACTTAGTGCTTTAATTATTATGTATGATAGATAGATCTGTTGATGCTTAGTGCTTTACTTGTGTTAAAGATAAATGAATATTAGATCTAACTCAGTGTTATGTGCTAAGTGGTTGAAGTGCTAATATTTATTGTTACTGCGTCGATCTATCTTTGGGTATGTTCTGTGATGTTACTAAGGTTAGGAAACTAATCCATATCACCTTCTAAGTGTTACTAGAATACTCTATGAAGTGTTGTTATCACAGATCTGTGTTCCAGCTCGGTTACAAACACTTGTGTCCTATAACCCCCCCTACTTCTACCTCGGGTGAGATTTTTCCTTCTCCGCAAGTGTTGTCGAAAGGGCCGGTAGTGAGGGTTTTGTTGGTGCGTTGTTGAGCATTGAACCCTGAGTCTGCCCCTGTGCCAACAAAGACCCACTGCTACTTCAGAACCAGGTCGATGGGATGGATGCTACTATTGCTAATAGATGGGAAGCATTGAAGAAAGGATGGGCCCTCCAGGGCCAAGCTCAAGTCAATATGTCTCTCGATACTCCATGTATATGACTTGTGGACCTTGAGACATAATATCCTTAGTTATCCCTAGGATAGGGGATAACATGACACATAGCAAAGAATTGTAGATTGACTATTCCACCCAGGGAATCAAAGTAGAATCAATGTCCACTTGCTCTACAAGCCCAACACAAAAAAAGTGATTGGTATGTTGAGAGTGGTTTTTCAAAGCATATGACAAGTGACAAGAACAGGTTTCTAACTTTGAAGAAAGAAAGAGATGGTTATGTGGCTCTTTCCAATATTGATTGTTACAAATGCTACAATTATGGTCATATAGCTAGAAATTGTAGAAGCTTGATAGAGCCTTCCATGAAGGAAAACACTGATGGTAGATACAAGAAAGTGTGGAGAAGAAAAGAAAACCAAGAAGATCAGATGAATGAAGAACAAGTTCCAAATATCGCTTGTAGTAGTGCAAGATCAGTATGAAACTATAGGCAGAGAGGAAAATGTTAGAAGTCAGAAAGATGATGAATCTACAGATGATGAGGAATATTACTCAGCATTAGGGGGAATTCCTCCATTGTTTTGACTCTTTTGAGCCATCTAACTTGGAGACTCCCAGTAAATATGAATATTGACCAAGGGGAGTCTATACAGTAGATCTATAGATCAGATAACCATCCTTGGAGCAGTTTGAAGTGTTTGTAGATTTTGGACATTCAGTTTTAGAGTGGTTTGATGATAGAATTATAGAGAAACAGTTTGATTGTTTGAGAAGCAACTTTCAGACCAAACTCTTATGCGAGTATCAACTGGAAATTACACAAGAAGAAGTTTATGATTTTGCAGAGGTTCATTCCACACATGCATTCAGGCAGGGATATCTTCAGTACAGATTGTTTCAGACATGCAAAGTTTGAGTTACAGATTAAGGAACAATATTCCCATGCATATATCATAGGAATATCATTGACACACTTTCCAGGAATGGATATATTCATTACATGTTTGAGGATTCATTATAGACTTAGTCTGAGAAACAAGAATATGTGATGATCAGTTGCAACAAAGAAGATTTCATAATAGTACAATGATAGATGAGTCAGCGTTGTGGATAGTTGAGTAGTAGAGTTATGGATAGTTTGTGACATATGGACATAGATGGATTCGTGAGATGCATAACAGTGGATTGACAATTGGAATCGTAAACAAAAGTTATATCATTAGAAGGAAATCATTGAACAATATGGTCAAGTGAACATGACAAGTGATTGAAGAAATAAAGTAATGAATGCTTTATATATATATATATATATATATATATATATATATATATATATATATATATATATATATATATATATATATATATATATCAATGAATTGCAAGAGGAAGAACCAATGGACAATAAGAAACATTGGAAGAGAGGAAAGGAAACATATTTACACGACATATTGCAGATAAATCAAAGGAAAAGAAATCATCAGAGAAAGATATGAGTAGCATGTAGATAGGGGGAGACATACCGACAGGGGGAGTTATCATTTTGCCCATGATGTCAAAGGGAGAGAAAAAGAACAAATTGTAGATATCTTCACCAAACCTCTTCCAAGGGACAATTTTGAGTATCTTCGATAGAAACTAGGAGTAGTTTCAGCCCCACAATGATCTACATGGAAGTTGACATAGTAAGACAGAGGGAGAGTAGAAGTAATCATGAAATACTTGAATGATTTTTGAATTCTTTTTGTCAAATATTTACATGAGGAAGAACCATGAAGAGAAACGTAAACAGAGGTAAAAAACCCTAGACATCCAAAAACCTAACCCTTGGAGATGAAGCACCAAAAGTCATGTGGGCCATGTTTGGGTAAGTTGGTACATCAATTTCCCAGGGTCGTAACTTTGGCATACTATCTCTGTTTGATGCATATGATACATCGTTAGAAAGATCTATCTGAGGACTACAACTATTGGCAAAAAATATTATGACAATACTTACCAATCAATAGATGCCCAAAAAACGTCGTTTAGGGCCTCAAAACGGCTTCGGAAGTTCAAGACCCGAAAAACTGCCAAAAATAGTAAATTACCAAAATTGCCAGAAAATTGTTTTGAGCCAATTGGAAAAGGTGGGTGGTCACCAATATCCACCTGGATCAACTTCTTAAGTCTAACTTAGTGAAATAGATTGCATTCTTCAACTAATCGAACAAATCATCAATACGATGAAGAGGATAACAATTATTCATCATGATCTTGTTCAATGCATGTAAATCCACACACATTCTCCATGTACCATATTTCTTTGGCACCAACACAATGGGTGATCCGCATGGAGAAGTACTTTGTCGGATGACTCCTTTCTCAAGCAACTCTGAGACTTTCTTCTTGATTTATTTATTCTTAATCACTGATAACCAATACATGCCAATATTAGGAAGAGGGGCATCTTGCTGCAACTGAATCTCATGTTGTATTTCTCTCTTGGGAGGTAATCCTTTGGGTTCCTGAAACATTTCATCATAGTTAGAAACAATCTTAACTAATTCATCTTTATGTTTAAGATCACATCCTTTGAAAACATTGGATTTATCATCATCCTTAGATTTTACAATCACGAGTACAAAACTTTTGCTAGCATTTACAATACTTTTCATTTGTCCTATGGAAGCAAGAGACAAAGTGGTATTCATTCGATGGGATCTCACAATATACTCAATCCCATATTTTAGAAGATGATACTTGTTCTCCTCTCTATAGAAGATAACTTTCACTAAACACATGTAAGAGGGTCAGTGTGAAAATTCACCTCACATAGTTATTGAGAGCATGGGGTTGAGTACAATCAACATTTGGGAATGTGAGAGTCAACTTGCATGGGTAAAATGAAATTCTAATGGGCAAAGAGAGTAGTTTTTATAGTTGGGTAGAAGAGAGGAAATGTGTGTGGAGTGTCTGAAGATAGCAGTTAGCCAAAGTGGGCATGTATGACAACATGTTTGAGCTATAATTTCATGGAGAATTGGGTTGTAGGCCTGTGAGAAAGACCTTGAGAAAGAAATTGGCAAAGTGAGTAAGTAATTTGTTGTTGTGAGAATTTATGTTGCAATTGTAGATTCATGGAGTCCCTAACAGAGAGATTTCTTGGCCAATCTATGTTGGAGCCCTATAGGGAAGTGGGATAGCATGAAGGACTACATGACAAAGAAGGGGATCCCATTCCTTGGGTTGTGTAGGTTGAGGGGAAATAAAGCTAGTGGATTGGAATGACCACATGAATTAGTTTGCTATGAGGGGACAATAACTAGCATTAGGAACCACCTTCCTCTTGTAGATTCATAGCTCATGCTTGGGGTGACTTGTTGCTAAGAACTGGAGTAGCAAGTCTATGGTTGGGTTCAACATTTGTCCTCTGCATCTGGTCATGTATTTGTTAATAAGATACATGATCATATTCATTATGTTTATTTATGTTAAATGTTGAGTTTAATTGATGTGTGTTTTACTCTGAGTTTTATATTATTTACAGTTACATGTTATGGGTAAATGTTGCATTTTAATCTGTGTATTATATGTTGGAATGTTTTTGTGCATGCTTGAATAATATGCTTTCACAAATTTAAAATTATTGTTAGTTTCATAAGTCTATATGACATGCATGTTGCACGTATGTTTCCGCATTTAAATTGGTATAAGAGTTCTAGTTAGTCATAATGGGACCCAATGTGGGAGTTGGGTATGTTACAAAGGTTTTAGCGAGCATAGTTATGTCATGAAGACTCTCATTGTGGTGAAATTTGTACTGTAACATGTTGGTTTAGGACACTATGGTGGTAAATTAGTTGAGTGTGAATGTTTCATGACAATGTTAGGTAATGCACAAGCCACAAGGATCATATTTGTGAATGCTCGAGATGAAGGAATACCAACAAGTCCAAATGAAGAGAATACCATGAAGAATGATCAACAATCTTGTGCAATCTCTAATAAAGGAAGAAATAAGGTAACCCAAGAACCTATGGACATTCAAGGAATTGGAAGGACAATCAAAGGAACCTTAAAGCACAAGGGAAAACAAGAAGGAAATGTGAATAAGATACCTTCAATCACTTGTTTTTTATGCAAGAAGAGAGATCATAAGGTGCAACAATGTTTGCATTTGTTTCCTTGTTCCTTTTGTGGATTAACAATCAATGTGTCGTTGAGTATTGGAGGACATAGTCTATTACTAGAGACCCTGGGTGTTTCATGAAGAAGAGAGGTGGTAAGAAGAGTTCTTCACACTAGTAAGAATGAAAAAGGAGGAAAGCTAGCATTGTCTAAGAATGCAATTGGAAGAATTTGTATAGTCACACCAATATGAGTGGTCATTGGAAAAAATGTTGGGTATTCCACACTCATCTTCACCCCAAGAATAGAAAAGGAAAACCTTACAAATAGTGGCATCCTAGAATTAAGGGAGCTAGAGTGATAGATATAGAAGAAGCCCAACCTTCTAGAGAGGAGGTACGTAGAACAAGCACATCTACAAAGGAATATTCTTCATTATTACAAAAAAAGTATCAACAAAGACTCCTTTTGGAAGAGCAAATGTATTGTTGTTATAAGATCCAACAATAATTGGCTTATTGTTGATTGGTATTCTCAAAATGAGACTCATGAACCCACTATTAAGATAATTGGAGGATGGGGTATATGAGTAGTCAATATGTCTTGAGGGCAAGAAGATCAAGGGAACAACTGCTAATTTCCTTGGGATAATTGAACTAGACAAGTTGATCAAGCATGGGTATACCTTAAAAAGGACAACTCAACATGGAAAACTCTTGTAGTGGAAAATAAGTTGAACACACATGGGTAGGCCTCAAGGAGGACAAATCAACTTGGAGAACACTTGTAGTAGTAGACAAGTTAAACAACTAGGAAAGAAAAAAAGAGGAAAAATTATCTTTGAGAGCACTTTTGGTAGCATAAACGTTGAGCAAACATGAGCAAACCTCAAGAAGTGAAAATCAGCTTGGAGACCACTTGTAGAAACAAATAAGTCGAGCAACCATGAGTAGAACTTAAAGAACTTCATATCCTCTGTTTGTACTTCCTACCCATAACATCCATGCCTTCCCATGAGCTTGATGTCAAACATCATAATATGGCTCTCGATTATAAGAAGCTAGACCACATGATTATAAGAAACTGGATTAGTACTATTAGTAGGCTATGATGTGTAAGGAGTGAATATCTCAGGCAATAATTCCTTTAGAAATGGGTCAGGATCAACCACTAAAACACATGTTTCATTGGTTGGCCTAAAAAATAGAACCAATGTTAGCTTTATTTGAATTACAAGCTAGAATATTTAGGAATTAACAATGTAATTTTCTCATCCTGGCTTAAAATTTCTCCATTGCTTAGTGATAAAAGATACAATCTTCAAAAACAGAAGTTACAATTTTCTTGTTTAGGCTAAAAATTTATCCATTATTCAAGTGTCTTTCTTACTGTGCTTTTGCAAACATGAATATAATCATATATACTAACCAAAATCATATTCTACACAATGCAGGGTTTTAAATTTACAGAGAATTGTAACTAATTTATGCCATGTAACATTAAAAAGATTGTAGGCATATTTGTATGCTTATTGAGATGGTTCGTAGCAAAAGTCATCTCAAAACCATTTGGAGATGCCTAAAATTCATGACAAAACTTTCCCACATGCACAACTTTGTGTTAGTTACTGCATGCTTTAGGTTATCCATTTTTTTTTAATTTGTCTCTTTAATATCTCCATTAATTCATAGATACAACAAATTCAATCTAAATTTTAATAAAACTTAGATAAGAATATTGAGCGATGTAATCCCTATCCCATTTAGTGAAATTTACTTGAGTACACAACCTTTCCCATTAATAGGTGCTAGAGCTAAATCTTTTGTTTATGCTAGTTGCACACACATCTTTAAGCAATTTTGCTTTGAATAATCTTATCTTCAGGAATTCCCATACAACTAAAAAGGAAAGCCTTGAAGCCCCACCCGAGTGACTTTGTTATTACATAATATAATGGATTCAACCACATGCAATCGAGGATAAGGGTTGTGGGGTGATCTTCTGTTGGCTTCAACATCCCCGAATAAAGAGTAAGGTGGGTGACTTCCCATATCGAGAAAATCTTATGGGGGATAGTGTACACTCAACCAACAATTTTTGTTAAAGATTGTTTGATAGTATTGTAGGTAGGTCTTGCTTTGTCATGAGATAGCTCTTTCAACATTTCTTGTTAAAAAATAAAATTTCCCCTTCACTTGTTTTTTGATCACTTCTAAATAAGTGTAAATCACTTTTGAGAACTTGATTAAAAGTCAACCCCAAATTTCCATTTATGTTTAACTTTCACTATAAACCATTTGCAAACCATATATATAACAAACCATTTGTCATTACACATAAAACTTAAGTTTAATGGTTGTTGCTCATCTTCTTAATTTTTTTTAACCATTTGCAAACCATATATATAGCAAACCTTTTATCATTACACATAAAACTTAAGTTTCATTGTTGTTGCTCATCTTCTTATTTTTTTTTTAAATTATACATTGTTCAAATTATTTGCAAACCATTTTTCATTACACAAAGAACTTAAGTTTCATTGTTGTTGCTCATCTTCTTATTTTTTTTTGAATTGATACATTGTTCAGATTTGAGAGATTCTTTTCCGACCATTGTTTCTTCTATATCATTTTTGACTGATAATAAGTGTAAGTAAATAAAGCTGGACTAATAATAAGTGTAAATAAAGCTTCAAATGCTTATTATTGAAGAAAAAAAAGCAATAGAAAAGCTGCAAGACGTTGGTTCGAGTTGTTTCAATAAATATTTGTCCAATCTTTGCCTTGTTTAATGTAGTTATAGGTTACCTTACACATACCACAGTGGATTATTATCAAAACCTGTATGTGTTAACTAATTACATGTTTTTAGGTTAACACAAATTTGGTTTTGGTTAACCTGTAAAAATGACACACATATGAAGATCAATATTGTATCATTATAATATATAATATACCATATATATTATTATTTTTAAAATATGTTTTACTCTTTTCCCGGGTATGATGTCAACTCCTCAATCGTGCTAAGGGGTATGAATTAACTCCTCCATCGTGCCAAGGGGCATGTATTTAAGTAATTAAAATATGATATAATACTTAATACGTAGCATTAACATTGTGCTTTTATCATAGATGGCTACTCTTTTGTTGTGTAATATCAATTTTATTTTAATGATGTTTATAAACTGAAACTTTTTATAAGGGTATTTTCTAAATGTTTTATGTTTTTTTTTTTTTTTTAGAATTTGGTGATATGAATTTGTAAAAAATCACAATTTTATGTTGTTTAAATTGTATTTTTGAATGTAGAAATGGATTCAACATGTTGAAAAATCCTTGGGACACTCGAATTACACACAATTAACCACTCAAATCTATAGATACAACATTTTCTCACCAAATTTTGAGTAAATATGACTAAAAAATATCATGGAAAAAGAGCCAAAATGTAGAACGTTTAGACTACGTCCTTTATAAGAAGCCAAGTGTTAATACACAAGGCAAGGGGTCTAACCCTTTAATAGTTGATTTTGTAATATACATGTGGGTACATAGTGGTTCACTCAAGAAGATAAACAATGTTCATAGTATATCCTCATAAACATGGGCTTTAAGTAGGGTTGTACAGTTGTTGTGGTTGCAAGAAGGTATGACATCGATACATGAATTTAATCATGTTGATAACCTTATATGAAAAGGTTTTATATGGTGTGTCAATGTTATGGGGTGTAGTGTACCCAAGCAAGGGTACATTTTTACATACAATGTATGGATGAGAGTGTTTCATGTGGTGTGCCAATGTTATTGGGTGTAGTGTACCCAAAGCAATGGTACATTTTTACATACAGTGTATGGATGAAAGGTAGAATTCATACCAATAAAGTGTATGTATGGATGAAAGGTAGAATTCATACCAATAAAGTTGTACTATGACATCAAAATTTTAAAATCAAAATTCTAAAAGGTTTTTTTTAAGAGAGCTTCAAACTCTATAAAACATGACATCAAGTTGAAACAAGGTTGATCCTTATGCTCTGCATTATTTAGTGTTTACATAGGTAAGCTAGAGGAATGGATATATAGGAAAGGTGGGTGACAGTTGGACATGGTAAGTATTGTCAAGATCTTGTTGTATGCAGATGATATGACACTAATAACTAAGACACTACACAATCTACATGATCAACTAGAGGCTTGGAGTCCTTTTATGTGGAGGTTGGGATGAATGTGAACATGGGAGAAACTAAGATAGTAGCCTGCTTACTAAAAAATAAACAAAATAACCAGAAATCAACATTGGAAGCCGTTATTAGAGATCATCCAAAATTGTAAATATTTGGGACTAGATTTTAATGAGAAGCTAAGGTGGGACATATGCATGAGGAAAACATTACAAGGTGGGTGAAAATCATTATTCATCCTGCAAAGTAGATGTAGACCAATCGGGGTTTGAGATTGGAAAATGCCATGCTCCCTCTTTCAAACTGCTCACAACCTCTATTCTCCTTTATGGATGTAATGTATGGGGACCAAGTATGTCTAAAAACAACTGGAACTAAGTCAAGTGAGTGCAAAAACATTTGATAAAAAATACGCTTGAGAGTAAAAAATAACACCCCTTCAAGATACTTCTTGTTGAAAGAAGACTATGCCCAATAGAATTTGAGGCAATGAGAATACATTGGTTTTGTATAGACAAAAAATAATAGCTTTGGACAATGACATGCTTGCAATTAAAATCAATGAAGATGAACTAACAATTAGAAAGAAAACATGCAATTGGCATTATAGAAAATTGTTTGAAGAGTGGGATGTAGAAGAGGAAAGGTGATGAATTGATCAAAATGAGCGGAAAAGTCTTGTACAAGAATGCTATAGGAAGAGAAAATGGGGAAACAACACCAAAATAAAACACCAATACTATATAAAATAATTTAAATAGAGAAGAAGAGACCATAACGAAAAACTACTTAAAGCTTAACATACCATGGCGTGAACCAAGGTAATAGTACAAGTAAAAAGCAACTGAACCTAGGTAATAGTACAACTAAGAACCAACTCACACGAGTTGAAATGTGAAATACGAAGATAACTTAGAACAACCAAGGAGTTGTGGGAGAAAAGGTTGTGTTGAGGATGTGGGAATGGGGAGGTAAAAATTGAGAAACAATTTCTCCTATACTATGCAACATACTCGCAAATTAGAGAGAAGTTAGAGTTGTGAATCGACATTTTAAGATTATATAGGAAACAATGCAAGAAGGTTAGATGAAAAGATGACGCAAACAAGAAACAAATGTTTAAAAATCGAGTTCACATGGCAACTAGTTCTTGATGCATAATGAAAAACACCGAACCCATTTGAATAAACTAAATCTATAATTTAGATCTTGCAATTACATTGCTAGTTTTGATTATTATAATTTCTTACCTAAATCTCTTAAAAAAATAATATAAATAATATAAACTTTATTATCCTATTTAATCTCCTACAATCTCGTAATTAATGTAATAAAATATAATTATTTATTATTTTTGTTACCCTTTTAATTTTTTTTCCAGTCAATTTTTTAATAATTTTTTTCCACTCAAATTGTTACCCTTTTAATTATGACAACATGGCCACTCAAATCAATATGAAGAAGCACTTAAACTATAAAACTCAACATGCAAACATAATGGCTCATATTGTTGTCATCCATTTAAATTGTAAATTCAAATATGAAGAAAACACTTTCTATAGAAACTCAACATGCAAGCATAATAACTCAGATTGTTGTCATCTTTAAATGGGTAAAAAACAAAAAACACTAAAGTCAAAAGCGTTCCTTTTTGGAATGTTAGCAAATTATTAAAAATTCATTGATAAGATTTCACATAAGAAAGTCGCTTTCCAAAGTCTTTTCTCACTGAAAATGCATGTTATATCCCTGTCCACCATCCTACCTTTATATCTCTCGGTTGCCACGTGATTTGATGTTGAAAGCGAAAGGCATTGTAATCATTATACTTATACACTCCAAAGACCTATAAATACTTAGATTGCACGACGTGGAAAAATAATTACTTTGAATTTTGAAAATCTAAAATATTACTTTATTTTATTTTATATTGCTTTATACTTTATAATTAAGACGCGGTGCTGTTGCATAAATAATTTAAAATTAAAATTTAGATGAGGATAGAGTTTTTGTCTTCGAAACGAAGTATATTTTATTTTTAAATTTTTTTTATTACTAAAAAAGATTAATACGTATTTAATAAACTAAACTATTTTTAGTAAATATTAATAAGATAAATTAATTTAAGTGAATATGATATTTTATCTTGTATTAAATATTTACAACAATTGTATTCTAGAGTTCACACTTAATATAGAGAAGACGACTTATAATGCTTAACAAAATTATTTACATAAATATTGTTAATTTCACTTTTTTTTTTCCAAGAAAAATGATCTCAAATTTTTATGAAGTATAATTTTTTTTACATCAAACAGTTTCAAGAAACAGTCCTAAAACAGTCCAAAAATATGGAGACGGGAGGATACAACAGAAATACTGTAATACTAGAATAGGCAGAAGGAATTGAGCACAGTGCAGGCTGAAATACTAGAAGGATGCTGCAAAGGAAATCTAACAGGAAATAAGCACAGTTCAGGCTGAAAATGCACGCTGAAACTGCAATCGATGCAATTTACCCTTCACCATCCCTTGGCAGTTCGAAGATATTAATGCATGAGGGCTGGCTTTCCATTCCACTGTCCGAGTGGTATACCGATAGCCTTCCTTCGACTTCTATTAGAGCTCTTTTAGAGAGGGCATCGAATTCTTTATTGTGAACTCTATAAATATGGTGGATGCTGAGATCTTTGAATTTTTTTGCCAAATCCAATGTTTTTTGTTTCCAGCATTCAATATTCAGTGTGTTGAGATTGCATTTATGGTTTATCCAGTCAATGATGACCCGCAAATCACCAAGGATTTGTAATTGATTAATTGACTAGAAAGTTGCCAGAGTGAGGGTCGCCCATAAACCCGTCAGTTTCGCTTTAGTATTTGATCTCGCTCCGCAGTTGATGAACCACTTGGTAACTCTCGAAGGATGAGATTTGAAAATGCCTCCAGCCCCACAACATAGACCATTGGACTGAGCTGCTCCATCAAAGCATGCTAAGGTGAAGCCCTCCTCCTGAGTAAACTCACAGACTTGTATTGGCAAAGTTTTAACAGAGGAAGGCTGCCAGGAGAAAGACGACAAGATTCTATGAGCTACTGAAAGAATGGAGGGAGCACAATCTTCAAAGATCACCTTATTCCTTTCAATCCAAATCTGCCAACATGCATGAGCAGCCAAACTGATAGGGGCAGTCTTCTCCAGTCAATTTCACTTGTTAAGGTGTAGGGTAACAACCACATCACTTTGTGATGCATAGTAATTATAGTAATGCTACTTTGTGATGCATAGTAATGCTAGTAGAGTATGCAATTTTGACATTATTCCACATGGTAGGGTGTTATGGTTGTTACACAACACTTAAATATTGTTAAGTTTGTAAGTATGATCGATGGTATTTTTGTTCATCCTACAAGTTTATATTTATTTTATACATGTTACTTTCTGTTATTATTGAGAGACAATTTCACTTGGAGGTTGATTTACTAATTGAGAGACAACTTCACCTGGAGGTTGATTCGCTAGAGTCTATTGCAACAACATGTGCGAGCATGGACTAATGATGAAATCTCACATGTCACAATGACAAAATACCACTAGAGATAAATCTAATCGATAAGTTTATCGTCAACTACCTGAATGATAATTTGCTGGAGGTTTAGAGAAATTGGCATAGTATGCAAATGAAAAGTGTTACAATAACTCAAGGACTTATTATGCACATGGGCTACCTCAATGCTTAATTGTGGGTGGGATTGAGCCTTGACCTAAAGAGGGGTGTAGTGCATAGCCTAGTGCAGTGATGGCTATGGGTAGATTGTGTCTAGTTATGACTTGGTTAACATTAGATCATCGTATATGAAAATGTAATTATGTTGTTTCAAAAAAATCGTCTTTTATGTGTGATTGTAGGTAACTCACAAGGAAGTCTTGCATCTTGGTATCAAATCTAGAGTATTTTAAAATTACTAAGTAATGCCAAGATTAGTGATGATTTAGTCTTAGAGAGTTCTACCTAGTGCTTTACAAAGGCTCTTATCTCATCTTTTTGAATAGATAAAGAAACACATTCCAATTTTGAAGTTGGAACCTAAATGGATCAAGGTGAAATATATATATATTGTGCGAAGAGGCGCATTCTACTATCCAATAGGGGGAGATTGTAATGCCCATCCTTCTAATTGTAATGTTAATATAAATCATCTTAATAAATAAAAAATATATATTAAAAAAACAGTGTAAGTCCATCTTAATCTAGGATCTATTAAGCAATGCAAATCCATCTTAATCTAGGACATAAGTCATCTTAATAAATAAAAAATATATATTAAAAAAGCAGTGCAAGTCCATTTTAATCTAGGATCTATTAAGCGGTATAAGTCCATCTTAATCTAGGATCTATTAAGCGGTGTAAGTCCATTTTAATCTAGGATCTATTAAGCGGTGTAAGTCCATCTTAATCTAGGATCTATTAAGCCGTATAAAGATCAAACCACTAGAAGCTACATTATTTCTTTACATCTTAAAAAATGTTTGCACCTAAAAAATTTGATCCCTTTCAATGTTGAATAGATATATGATTAAGATAGATTTGAATTAATCTTATAAAACTGAGTTGTAAATTTTAATAATTTATTGTCATCCATTAAAAAAACTTCAAACATAGATTTCTAATTTCTAAAATATTTTTTCTAAAAAATTTGGAGTAATCCTTCTTTATAAGCATTTCTTTTTATTTTAATAAAAATTTTTTGTAAATTGTAACTTTTTATTTATGGAGAAAACTTTTGCAATGTAGCTTTTCATTTATGGTCCAAAATTGTTTCTTTATAAATATGTAATGATGGAATTTCAATTTTAACATGTATCTAATGATGGAATTTTAATTTTAACATGTATCTAGTGTGATTATTAAAGATTTCAAATTAAATAAGAAGGTTAAGAATGTTAAATGTTATTTTAAATAATAAATTTAAAAGTTCTAAATTAAATAAGAAAGTTAAGAATATTAAATGTGATTTTCAAATAATAGATTTTGTAAATATTTTTTAATTATTATATTTAAAAATTTCAAATTAAGTATGAAAATTTATAATGTTAAATGTTTTTTTCAAATAATAGATTTTGTAAATATCTTTTAATTATTGATAATGTTTTGGAAAAGTTTATTACCCTAAATCTAAATGAATAGTAATCCACAATCTTGATCTAAATATACATTTACTTTGATTAGAATATAAAACTTTTTAATAAAATTAAGTTGGAAAATAGAAATTGTAATTAAATCCTCAAAACATAGTTATATAATAAATTTTGTGAATATTTTTCCATTATTGAAAATGTTTTGGGAAAGTTTATTATTTTAAATCTAAATGAATATTAATCCACAATCTTGATTTAAATATACATTTACTTTGATTGAAATATAAAACCTTTTAATAAAATTACATTAAAAAATAGAAATTATAATTAATTCTCAAAACATAAAAACATAGTTAAGGAGTTCTTCGTAACCTTAAAAATAAAAATAGATTATTATTATTAGATTATAACATGATATTTTAATTTATAAATATATTATATAAAAAATACATTTAATTATATAAAATAAAAATAAAAGAATAACAAATCTAGTGGATGGAAGGCCAAGAAACTTTATATATATAACAATCAGGGCCCACCACCCTTTGTTAAGGGTGTGATGTTAACACGGACATGACTCTTCTAGGCGGTAATAGCTTTGTAAATTTTTGAGAAATATAATAAATTTTAAATAGTCGCAACCTTCACCATATAACCATGGGCGAGAGCAAGAGCCACGTTCATTAATTTTTAATTTCCTTCGGTTATCACCGTTGCTTAATAAAGAAAGCACACGTGACTAGACAAGTATGGCCTAATGGCCAGCTAAGCATAGACGGTTATAAAAAACTTAAACATAAAGGAACATGTTGCATATTTATTATTTATAAGAGTTTGCGTCGGGTGAGCCCCGTCATCTCGCGGATGTTGACATGGAAATAGATCCAATCGAGATAATCCACGTCATCATGCCACCCAGAACAGAAGCATGGGTGTCAAAAGTTCTGGTGGCTGCTAACATGGCCGCAAACTCACTCAGATTCGCCACGTCACTTTTCCAGTCCCTCAGAGACAGAAAAAGCATTGATGTCAGAAGAGCTCTGCGCATGCTCTGTCACCGCCTGCCGCAACAGACCAAGGATTCAGCCGGACAATGCAGTCCTCGTCAGGTTCTGGAAGTGGAAGTGAAACTGGAAGCGAGAATGGATTATGGAACTCACGAGTTACAAGAAATCGCGGCAGCGGCCCCTCCCACGCTTTGGCTCGAACCGAGGAGCAAGGTGAAAGACTTGGGGAAAGCGCGGTCCACAACCCAAAAGATAAAGAAAGAAATCGTCGTTTTTCACAGCTTCATTATTTTAAGCAAAAATTTCCGCATTTAGAATTTGCTGCAGCGGCCATGTGATGCCCCTTCGCTGCGCCGGAGCTCGCGTTTTTATGCCAGGAAGGTAAGACGGACAGAGCTCAAAACGGCATTGTTTTTCGCTCATTTACGAGTGGATGATCTACTGTTGTCTGAAGCGGAAAACTTCTGATCCATGTAATCAGACTTGCTTAATTTTCAGTCTTTTTCCTTGAAGTTTGTTGATCCAGATTGCAGAATTCTCCACTCCGAGTAAAGAATTTGTCGCTTTGCAGCTCAGGATTCTTTCCGGTATGTTGAAACTTAAAAGACTTAACTAATTGTGATCTTGACGCGGGACATTAATGTAGCCAATTTTGGAGGAAGGAAAGTGTGTAGTGGTTTCGTAACTTGTTTAAACTGATGCTTTAAAGGTGTTAACGTACTTTTCAAAGTCAAGGAATCGGACTGTTAAGCAATTTTCTGTGAAATTGTTGCATAAGAGTTTGGTAATTTTGTTTGCATTTGCATAAATATTAATGTCTTCAGTGGGTTTCTTTGGATATTTTCGGATTAAAAAGCGAAAATTGCCAGAGAATGGTTGTTGACATAATATTTGTTTTTTATACATTACCGGTGTACATTATTTTAGGCGTAAATAGCAAAGTCAGAGCATTCTTTCTCATATATTTGTGCTAAGTTTGTCTGTTTATACCCTGGACGCTTTCTATCATTTTTGTCTAGAGTTCATAGCAGGCAGTAGATTTACAAATGTTCGGCAATTTGTTCGGGTTATGAAAAGACAAATTCGTATTTTATTTTTGTCTAGAGTTCATAGCAGGCAGTAGATTTACAAATGTTCGGCAATTTGTTCGGGTTATGAAAAGACAAATTCGTATTTTATGACAAATAGGATCCTGTTTCAACAAAATCTGTCGGTTTAATATATTCTATCATGCCTAAAAACGTACTTTAAAGAAAAGCTTGCTTTGTGCAAAGATGCGTAAGGACTGGTGTCTATGTGCAGGATTGAGAAAATGTTGGATGTAGGGCGGCATTCAGTCGATATTCCGTTGACGAAACAGCTTACTGCTCTCCGAAGAGCTCGGTCTTTGAGGGATCCCGTGACTAGCTCTTCGCTGAAGTTCAATGTCTCTGCAGCATGCTCTAGTTGGGAATCACCTGTTCACCGTAGTGAGTGTATGAGAGATGTCGAGGAAGAAAGCAAAGAGGAATGCAAGAATCACTGTGATGATGTGAGCTTGAAAAGAGAGTCTGGGAAGCGGATGGCTTCTGAAGGAGCAGAGAAAAGTGAAGTACCTCAGAAAGGGAGCGGGAGATTGAGTTTTGAATTTAAGAGTGTTACGCATCCTATGGACTGTGACAATGAAACGGAGGAGCCAGCTATGAAGAGTAGTGAAAGACAGGCAACGAACGAAAATGTCTTGAACAGAAGATGTGAAGGAGAAAGGGCCGTGCTTCATAATTGGCGAAATCAAAGCTGTGATGATGAGGCGGATGAGTCTGTTGAATCTCTAATAGAGACCAAGCGGAGGGATCTGGTTAGAAATGAAAGAGAAGGACAATTGAGAAGGTTTGTCGATAAGTCTGAAACTCATATTGCAAAGAGAGAAGTAGAGCATAGCAATGCTGAGAATCCCAGAGAAAATATCAGAACATTGGCTAAACAAGCTAGAAGAGACAGGCCATCTAGTAAAACAACATCGAGTTGCAGAGACGATTCTAGAGAAAGACCTATTACCATTTGCCCTTCCACAAGAAATGATGAAGTTCATAATTCTGCAGAGGCATTATCCTTGTTATCCTTGGATGAGGAGAATCCATATAGAAAAGCGGATATGAGTGATGGAAATGACAGTGAAGGTTTCTCCAGAATGCACAGAAGAACAACTTCAGGCATAGATTCTGGTTCACGCTCAGGATCTCCCTTACTAATGAGAGATGCAGTCAAAGCTCGAGGTCCAAGAGCTAAATGCAATGCAAAAGTACATTCCTCCAAACTTTCAAAACATATACGGAGGCAGAAGGATGATTCACATACGCCTACATCAACATGCTCTTTGAACAGGAATGAGGATTGCAAATCCAGCGTTCGTGGCTCGTGTGATGGAACAGCGTTTTCTGGCGATGATGAAATGGATGCCTTCATCTTCCCTCGGCATGGATGTGGAATCCCTTGCTATTGGTCCAGGAATCCCAGAAGTAGAAGCAAAAACTTCCCAGATTGCACAGCAAGGAATCTTTCTCGTGGACTGTCCAATTATATACGGAGGAAAGATAGCAATATGACTTCTAGAGGAAAGAATTCTGTGCAGAAAGATTCGCCCTTGTCTGCTTATGACTCCAGAAGGCCAGGCAAGGTAGATCTTAATATCGAAGCTTTACCATTATTAACTGATGGGGGTGAGAGCAGTGTATTCTCAGAATACGATGGAAGTGATGGTTCCTCTTATGATTTTGGAGAGATTTTCTTGGAAGAGGCTGGTAGGTTGGTCAGGAAGAGGTCAAAGCACAAAGGTCGAGAAAAACTTGAACTTGCTTTAACATCTGAAAGTAGAGAATTGGCAGTCTATGCAGACAGGCACAGGAATTTGAGCCTGAAATACAGGCCAAGATCCTTTGACGAGTTGGTAGGACAGAACATGGTTGTGCAATCTCTTGTTAATGCTGTTTTGAAAGGTAAAGTTGCCCCTGTCTATCTCTTTCAAGGTCCTCGTGGTACTGGGAAGACATCGACAGCCAGAATATTTGCAGCAGCTCTCAATTGTCTCTCACTCGAGGAACTCAGACCATGTGGATTTTGCAGAGATTGTACTGCGTTCGCATCTGGTAAGAGTGTGGATGTGAGAGAAGTGGACGCTACGAATAGCAATGGATTAGAGAGGGTAAAAGCTCTCCTCAAGAGTGTTGCTTTGGCTCCATCTTTCTCACGGTTCAGAATCATTATTATCGATGAATGCCATATGTTAGTATCTGAAACTTGGGCTGCCCTCCTCAAGTGTCTAGAGGAACCACCTGTACATGCTGTCTTCATATTTATCACCAGCGACCCAGATAAACTGCCACACTCTGCTGTATCAAGGTGTCAAAAACATCTTTTTCCGAAGATCAAGGATTCTGAAATAGTAAGCAGGTTGCAGAAACTTGCAGTCGAAGAAGATTTGTATGTTGACACTGATGCATTGGATTTAATAGCCATTAAGTCTGATGGTTCTCTTCGAGATGCAGAGATGATGCTTGATCAGCTGAGCTTGCTGGGGCGAAGGATCACTCTATCCCTGGTGCATGATCTTGTAAGTTGTCTTTTATGACTTTCCTTGTTTACTTCCATTTGATTGTGCTTGTTTGCCAAAGGACAATGCATGGTGGTCACAGTCACATGATATTCATTTCTATGGAACAATATCTTCCATATATTTTAAGCACTTATATTTATGTCCTCTGTAATTAGTTCACTTGATTCCTTATAGATCAAGAATCAACTATATTTTGTATGGCTGCTTTGCTGCTTTGTTTTGCACTTTTTGTGGACGCCCTTTCTGCTAAAGAGAAATAGTTCCATGAAAGTTTTGTAACTTTGCAATCTATATTACTAGCATTACCAGAATATCTGCTGCTACGGTAATTAAGGTTCTAGGCCCCTAAGGTAATGTTTTCAGTTTGATGGAAATGTTTACTGAAATAGAAGTTAGTTTGAAAGGAGTTGGAAAGACTTATTTCCAGTTGCAAGAATCTATGTTTCTTGTGGATAGCTTTTGAAAGTGTTTGAAAGGAGTTGGAAAGACTTATTTCCAGTTGCAAGAATCTATGCTTCTTGTGAACAGCTTTTGAAAGTCAACTAGTGGTTCAGATTTCACAAAGGGCAGGGTGTGGAATAACTTAAGGTGTGCCCTGCAGAGTATTTGCTTCCGGGCATGTATCGAGGACATACCACCATATAGCTGGTGTGCAAGTGTTGTTTTATGCAGCGTTGCCCTGGAAGCAGTCAGTAAGATGCATGCTGAAAATGTGCTTAAAGATGACAATTGCCAATTTTTTTGAGTGAAAATAATTGGTCCCTAAGGACACATTTTTCCATGCTTTATATCTTACCTGAGCTCATTGAAGTGTTTTAACCTTGTCCAATCTGGTAAGACCTTTCAGTCGGGACCTAACTGTCCTTCAGGACAAACCTGGTAAGACCTTTCAGGACCAACCCTCCTAACTAAAGGTTGACCTTTCAGCACCTTCCGTGACCCTTCCATACAGTTCTGAAATCCTGCTAGCTTTTCCAGAGGTAGATGCTTCTAAAACCCTCAATACATATATGGGAAAAGCTACAAATAAACAGACATGTATGAAACTCCATTAGGGTGGGGCACTGTGCTATGCGATGCACCTTCTGCAGACCCATATTTATATAGTCGTGTTCTCATTACATTGTATTTACTACAGTGTTACCAACATCGGCAGCGGCAAAATATCGCCGAGGGTCCGAAAAC
>ML798200.1:229519-241057 GCA_009831015.1 Picea engelmannii
AGCGCTGTTAACTCTTGTTAGCTCAATGTCACTTTCCGAATATAACACCTGTGACTGGAGTGACCTCTAGTAACCCTGTTTACCCCTCTTTGGCCCTGGCTATAGTCTAACGGGGTGGTTTAGACCATTAAGCCTCTTCTTCTCGAGCTCCTATTTGGAAAGGGACATTACATTCATACAGTTTAAAATCCACAAACTTGATGACTGACATAAACTACCAGTATGCCTTCGCATAGGCAGCAACGAGAAACCATCTTAGGATTCTAAAAATTATCAAATCATCAGACATTGGCAGCAAAGAGAAACATGTGAACCAACATGATGGTAACGGTCCGGGCTGTCTTTTGATGAACCTTTTAATATAGAACATTGGAATTATAGGCTCGTTATTTGTACATATTAAGCTTTGTATATTACAAATCTTTTTAAATTGCCATTCACGTGGCACAGAGGAAATGTAATTCAAAGCCAAGATGTATGAAAAAATATAAAAGCTCTGATCTCATTCTTCTATGTTTTCTCCACTTGCTCTTATGTCTATATCCATTTTTTGTATAGTAAATCTTGGATCTCTCCCAAGTGAATTTGTGGCTGTACACTCGGGTTCCTTGAGGAATTTCAATGGGCTTAAATTTACCCAGCGAGTTAGTGCCCCCTGACAACCTTGAAAACTGCAACTGTCCCATTAGCCCCAACAGTAATTGCACGATTATACCAATCTTGACCGATTCTCCACAGAGATCCCTGGTCCTGCACGGGGGCACATTTCTGTTCAAACTATGTGTTCTTCAAAACGATCATAGGCCTAGGTCACTGTGGTGGGCTATTAGATGTAGTGGGATTAGTGCTCCTTATGTTCAACTATTTGTCTTGGCAATCTGATCCTTGTCTTCTGTAAGAAAAAAGTGGTGGTGATCTGATCCTTGTCTTCTAGGGCTATATGAGACTCTTCGGGATCCTACATGGGAATGTTAACACTAACCAATCTTTCTTACTCCTCTAAGGCTATAGGAGACTCTTTGGGATCCTGCATGGGAATGTCTACATTAACGAACAAAGAAAGTTGGCTACTTGTGCTAGAATTCATCAAGTTTCGATCTAAATAAACCTTTTCGAGGTTACCCAAAGGTTAGGATCTTTGATCTAGGAGCAAGAATTGGGATGTGAAAATATACTGATATACTGCCCTAAGGAGGAGAAAATACATTGTTTATGCATATTGTATTCCTTGTAGTCCCATGGGCCAACTTTGGCCATAGTGGACATTAATATCTAAATTAGTGCTCTTTATGCTTGACTATTTGCCTAGGCAATTTGACCCTTGTCTTCTGCAAGAAAAAAGTGGTGGCGATCCGATCCTTGTCTCCTTGCTAAATAGAGTTTGGGATTTTGGAGGCGTTGCCTTTGGGAAAGTGAGATACCCCTACCTATCACTCTGCTCCTTTGAGGCCTTGGCCTCAGCCTTCCCCACAGGTGTACGCATGTTTGGTACTCGGAGGCTTCTCGGTTTCTCTAGTTGATGACCATCTCCCCATAGCATCTAACCCCCTTCAAATACTCTTTAGAGGCACTAGGACACCTCTTGTCAACTAAACAGGAATTGAATCGGGCCATTAGATAGGGCATATACAGATTGTACATCTAGGTTATTTGGTTTGCACCCCTAGGGAGCCTTGGATTGAAAATGGCTTTCTATTGAGATCACTCCTTAGAGTTGAGGGAGGGCCTCATTGTTCGTTCCTCATACACATAGACAATGGATGCACTCACTCAGGATCCCTTTATGTCAGTTTCGAGTAGAGTCTCAGACTCTGGATTGAGATCTACCACCATATCCTGTTGCCAGACAAGATCTGCTAGATGTGTCACTTACAAGAGTTGGAGATAGAGATGCATCTTATTTTCAGGTGCCCCTTTTACTATGAGATCAGAGGACGATATTACTACCTATATAGGGACTTGGGGAGCTCCCTTTCCACTTTCTTCCAATATCGTGATCAAAGATGCCTAGCTCTCTTCATGAGAGAGATACTTAGCCACAAATCTTTGTTCCTTAAAGGCTTGCCTCGCCCTCTAACTACTAGGAGGATCACTTCATACTTTCAGGTTTCCCCATCATATCGGAGCAACACAAGACTGCTAGCTCATTGTTAGGGTACTTCAGACCATAGAGCTGTGAGACCTTAGGTCTCCTCTTGACCTCCCTCCGTGGTGGTTGATTGACATCTTTGAGGCCAATGAGACATTATTGGACTAGGTCACAAACTATGCTTCATCAGAGTGATGAACATACTAGTTCTAGACGGGTACAGAGTAGGGTACCCCTTGATTGCCACATCGCCCCCCAAACTCAGCCAAGCAGACAAAGTTCTATTCGGAGCTTCTTTCCTTCGACCTTGGATGGTAGGAGAGTAGGGCTTCCTTGCTCCTATGCCCCCCAAGGATTGTGCAGCTGGATCCCTTCATGGCACTAAAGGACTTCGATAGCGAGCTGGTACCCTGATTTCCCCCCTCACTCTTGGTCATCAGGAGGAAGAGGCCTTGACATCATCTCCATCTCACTCTCTCTTGTCTAGCACCAAGATCTCTAGTCTTGGACCCTCCCTTTGTATCTTTGCACTTATATCACTGCTGTACCTTTTGTGTTTCTTTGATCAGACTTCCAGACTCACTTAGATAGATGCTTACTTATGATGTACTATTTTCGCTTTTTTCCCTTTTGCTCTTAGCATTTGTAGGAGTTGCTTTTGCACTCTCACATTGTACTCACACTAGACATATCTTTTTAGTCCCATTGATCCAATCTTATCGTCACTTTTTGGACATTAATAAAATTAGCTTATCTTATCTTATTAGTACCCTGTCTGAATACATTAAATTCACTATGGAAACTGAAGAAAATTGTTGCTTTCCATTCTTGGATGTCTTGGTCACTAAGAAAGAGGATGGTTCTTTATCGCATCAAGTTTACTGTTTACCAAAAGAAGACACATACTGATAGATATCTGCATGCTAAGTCTCACCACTATCCTGTGCATAAGCTTGGTGTTGTTGGTACTCTTGCAACTTGAGTTGTCAAGGTTTCTGATGAAGAATCCCTGGATCAAGAAATGAAACATCTCTTTGTTGTGTTTGAGAATAATGGCCACCATGAGAGCCAAATAAGAAAAGACATCCACAAGGCACGGCAAAGACAAAATAATAGATGAAGTGAAGATTATATAGTTGGCCCAAAAATCACTTTGCCGTATATAAAAAGGACAACTGAAAAACTTGCTATGTTATTAAGAAAGAGGAATATAAAGGTCGCTTTTGCCTCCCTAATACCCTGAGAGGAATGCTGGAGACTGCAAAAGATTCAGTTGATCCTAGCAAAGAAAGGGGGTTTACTCTATCCCATGTTCTTGTGGAAGAACATATATTGGTGAAATTGGATGCTCAGTTAAAAGAACACTCTGCAGATATCATTCACAATTGTGTCCAAAGGCCAGTCCTTGCAGAGCATTCGTTGAACAAAATGCACCATATCCATATTGAGGAAGCAAAATTGATGGCCAAGGTTGATCACTTCACCAAACGTCATATAAGAAAGGATGTAGAAATTGAAAACTCAACAATACCCATGGAGTGATGGATGGAAGCTAAGCAATACCTGGAAACCCGTCATTTGGAAAATCAATCCATAAATTTCCTCTGTTATTGTTGGTGTTGGTAGGTTTTGAGGATTGTTTTTCATATCCTCTTTCCTAGGCCGATATTTAAAAGAAGTTTTTGGTCCATCCAAGCCAACATGACTAGAACAAGCTCTTTGGGTTAAAAAATCTGTATATATTATTGTGGTTTGGATCCTATATTCCATTGATCTCCATCCAGTGAGTATCTCACTTGGTGGTGGCGATCTGTGATGATGGGCCTTGCATAAAAGGCCTGAAACATCAGACAACAAACAATAGAACACAATCCAAATAAATTATCACATCACGTTTTTCTGGGAAAAGAGATTCTGTTAATCTGTCAGTATTTATTTTTGTACATTTTCACTTTACTGACCATGTAAATCCCATCCTAACTGGAAACGTGACAGTTGAGGTTTTGATCTATTTACAAAGATAAAATATGGCTGATCTTGAAAGGATTAATGAGTACCGATTACAATTCATTCCATCTAATTATTTTAAGTTGCAAGTTCCCTCTCTGAAATAGCAGGCTTGAGCTTTCCATGAGGACAAAATATGGTTGCTCCTGAACAAGATGCACAGATTATTGATAATATCTTATCTTGAACTCAATTTTGTGTTACACTTTTTGTTTATTGTGTGAGATTATGGCCATTAATATATTTTTTTTCTGTAGGTTGGAGTTGTATCAGATGAAAAGTTGCTTGATCTGTTAGATTTGGCCTTGTCAGCTGATGCAGCCAGTACTGTAAGAAGGGTCAGAGAGTTTATAGGTTCTGGCATTGAACCCATGGCTTTGATGTCACAATTGGCAACTCTGATTATGGATATTCTAGCTGGCAGTGGTAAAGCAGGAGATAGCAAACACAAGGGAATATTCTTCCACAGGCATGCTTGTAAGTTTCGCTCTGGCTTATTTTTGTAGAGCTGGCATCATGCTGGAAAGTGCATTTTGTCCTGATGCAGGCTTCCATATTAGTAGCATGTCTATTTATTGTTCCTCTGACATGTTAATCCCTTTATTTGAAAAAATAGCACTACTTTATAATGAAAGGCCAATGAGCATAACCATTTTCATTTTATGGCATCTCTGATATTGTTTAAGCACATTCTTTCAAAATCTTTGTACTGATGCCTTGAAAGTAAATATTTAGGGTATAATATAATAACCTCCAAAGAGCCTCTCTTCCTTTACATATTGGACGGCACATCCATTTTCAAGGCAAGATGATTGTAGAACAATGGTTTTGTGAGGAACAATTGACATAAGAAGACATTCCAAGCAATTTCATCCCAATTCTTGATTGAACTACCTCCATCTATATGGTTTCCTGGCAATTCCATACTGCCATTTCTAACTTGCTTTGGCTTATTGAACTACTTTCCTTATGAGTTTAGTCCCAAAAATACTCTACAAAAGGTTAGTTTGTTATGTTTTATCACATACTAGCATGTGCCCTTTGAATCGAGAAGTAAAGCCAAAATTCAGTCAAGAGAAACAAAAGGAAATGACAAACAGGTTAAATGCAGTAATTGCAGTCATTCATAATCTACCAGTTACCTTTCTTCATTTTCACCTAAACAAATTTCCTTTTAACTAGTGTAATGCACTGATTCGTATCTATTAATCATCAGATGCAGATTTCAAACTCAGAATGCACTTGTATAGGGTAAACGTTGTACTGGAAACAGAGACTAGAGTCCGTCACATACTGTTGACACATTTGGCCTGGCCTGTGATTCAGCTATTGCCTCTACCCATTATGTTATAATTAGAAAAGATATTGTCCACGGAGCCTATTTGACCCACTTTAATGCCCTTGTAAGCAGTGAAACCAGTGAAACCATGGAGTCATTTGTTTAGATTTTCTATCTTCGGAAACATATAACTCAATATTGTGCGTCAAACTACTAAAGCAAACGTGACTGGGGTGACGAATTGGATGTCTATCATCTTGCAATTTTTATGCTCTTTAGTGTTTGTTATTCTTTAATGCTTCTATTGGAATTTATATGGTTGTGTTTTATAATTCTTGTCTCCTATTTATTTCAGCATCTGTTATATGAAGATATAATAGATTGCCAACTTACATAGTTATGAAATAAGAAGGAAATGCCTTATCGCCCAATTTCTTCTCAAAGTTACTTTTATTAATGTGATTCTTGAATGTTGTGCACTTTTGCAGTGACAGAAGATGACCTAGAGAGACTCCGAAGAGCATTGAGGATACTTTCTGAAGCTGAGAAACAACTGAGAGCTTCAAATGACCAGACAACATGGTTGACAGCAGCTCTTTTGCAATTTGCTCCCTCTCGGTCTCCCCTATTTCTCAATTCTGCTGGTACCAGTGTAATTCAAAGCCCGATAACACTAAAAAACAGAAATGAAAGAGAACTACTCTGTTTTGAGTCCCCTAATAGGCAAAAGTGGGATAAGGCAAAGCACTTTGATGCTCAACCTGAACAATTAGATTGGAGGACTGTGAAAAATCCTAGGGAATCAAATAGAAATGGCAGTTTGAAGACTCTTTGTTTCATGGACTGTCATGGAGAGAACAAAGGAATGCCTCTTTCTAACTTACATGCATGTCCTCACATATCTGATTATTCACCTACACTGAGTGGATCTGTGGGGGGATTTCCTACATCTGAGAGAGTAGGGGGCTCACCTCCTAACATGGATGAAAGTGGTGATTCAGGTCAAACAGATGTAAGATCTATTGATACAAACAAGTTGGATGACATTTGGAAAAGCACTATAGAAGAATGCCCCTCAAGTACCTTGAGGAAGTTGTTGCATACAGAAGGAAAGTTGCTTTCTGTTTCCGCAGCAAAAGGTAGGCATAGAGTTTCTAGTTGGAATATGCTTTTATTTCAAGGTTTAAGGAATATATATTCTTTATGGTTGTAGAAAGTTCTTTGGATAGTGTTACCGCTCAAAGGGAGAGTTTAAGTGGTAACAGATTGTAAAGAGCAGGTGCTTGTGGGAATGCCACTTATTTGACATGACATGCAAACATGGAAAGTGATTGCCGTTGATTTTCATGAGGCGAGATATTAGTTTTGTATTGGTAGTCTTTGCTCCATGCTTGTGGGAATGCCACTTATTTGACATGACATGCAAGCATGGAAAGTGATTGCCGTTGATTTTCATGAGGCGAGATATTAGTTTTGTATTGGCAGTCTTTGCTTCATGCTTGCAATGAATAATTGCGTTTAAATACTGTCCTTATCAGCTGTCACCATATTAATTATCAGTAGGTTATATGTTGCTTTTGTTTTCATATAGGGTCTAAACTTCTTTTCACTTTTGTTGACTGAGCAATTTTCTTAGGTTGTCTCTAAATACTCATTATTATATTTTCTGTAGAGATATTTCTTTTTCGACTTTCTTTGATTTATAGATAAGTATGTGCTTGACTGATACTGCACCCTTTGCAGGTATGGCTATTGCTCAGTTAGAATTCTCGCATGCGGATCATATGTCTAGAGCTGAAAGATCTTGGAAACATATCGCAAAGTCACTTCAACAAGTATTAGGTTGTAATGTGGAAGTTAGATTCTGTCTTCAGTCTCTGGCAGCTGAAGCAGATAATATTAAATGCAGAAAAGGCTCAATTGAATTGCCAAAGCTTTCAGCCAGTAGACTAAAACGAAGGGCTAGCATGGTTTCTGAAGAAGGCATGCATCAGTCACTGAGCACTGCAATTGATTCTGAACAAAGGATACGTGGAGAAACAATCAGGAAGATGCCAAACACAGTCCATAAGGAACCACCAATGCCAGCACAACATTTTCGAGAAGGGATATTGGCTACTGTAAACATGGCCGAAAGGAATGACCAAAGTATTTCTTGTTATGATAAACAGGATGGCTCAAGGACATCAAAGAATGTAATTCCAGATGAGCAGAGACTTGAAAGAGCTTGGTCACAAGAGGATGAAAAATGCATTTCTGGCCTAGAAGATATAGCTGAGAAGGAGCAAAAACATTCCCAAGGTGCCAATAATCCTCAAAATGGAGTTATGTCATCTGGTGGCACTGTTATGATACCATTTGGAGTTGTATTGCAGCAGACAGAAGGAAAGTTGGCTTCTAAGGCGAAAACCATGCAAAAGAATCTTCCCAATGATGTCCAGAAACAGCACAGTGCGCGGAACGATGACCCGCACAATCTACATTCAGGTTCAGTCAATCAGAATTCTTTTATTGAGGAGGAAAATCAGTAAGTATAACTTTGTTTAACATATTGTAGTTAACCGACTTCCCTTCTTAATCGACTTCAGACAGCTTTGTTTGCATGGTAATTTGTAGTGCAAGTTCCGTTTTTAAACATTACCTGTGAAATACATTATGGGCCCTTGTTGGCATAGGAAGTCCTAATGCATAGGCCGCTTGTTCAACGTATCTTTTGATTGTCCATGGGCCGTTGAACCTTGGTGATTGCTAAAACTTCTCCTTTTATTGGCTTTGGCTCTAGTTGCATGGAAACCTAGTCTTCTACTCAAACAGTCGTTTGCTAAAATTTTATTTGCCTGTAGCTTGATTCAGTTTTGGGTTTCTTCAAGGTTATTTTTGAGAAGCTTAGCTATGTCTTGAATTCGTATCTGAAAGTTGGGACTTCAGTATCTGCTAATGACAAATACTTGTTTATTGAGGGTTCATAACAGCATAATGCTTGGACGGGTGACATTTGTATCGATATGTGATACTGTAACACAACGCGGCCAAAGGAAGCCATTTAATTCAGCTATTTTCTTTTTAAATGACGTGATGACGATGACATCCTCCTTAACATTTGTCGAGGAATTCAGTTTGACCTTTTTGTCTCCTGATGAGAACTTCTGCTCTTAGCTAACATGATCCCGACTTTGGCTAACAACATTTTAGAATTTACTGGTGAACTTTGCTTTGGGATCACTAATTATATCTTTGGGAAATCCGTGCCATTGATGGTTTTTCTTCACAAAGGGTTTCAACTACTTGAATGCTTTAAATGTTCATTTTTGGCTCAAAGATGCATCTTATATTTCATTCACAAACACGAGAGAACATAGATACTACATAATCAAGTCAAAGCTTGGGTATGCAAGCTGCCTCTCCCTAAATAGGCGAGAAGCGCCAGCGTATCTGTTTTCCAGACTAGGGGGTTTTCCAGATGTCTTCAAACCTTTGACACCATCTAGCTTCAATGTCGTGGAAAACCCATGTTTTGTTGAGTTGATCTTCAAGTGAGAAGCTTGGCCGGGTCATTAGCATAGAGTTCTTTCTTCAACAGTCAAAGAAAGATAAGCGATATGACCATTTCCAATCCTTCCATTTGGGAACCTGGGCATGCAAATTTAGCTTGCAGAAGACTAGATTTAGCAATGCCATGAGATGTGCATATTTTTTCCTATTGATGTACAAATGATTACATTTCTTACATTTAGAACTCGGGAGTCCAATGATAAACCCATGGATACACTCTCCCTGTGGAATAGGCAGCGGTTGCAATAATCTAGAATCTAGATAATGCTACGTTTTAATGTTTGTTTTACAAATTTACATGCACACCTTGCCTTCTAAAAGAAAAATGATCCATCTTCTTTCACGGCTTTACAATAAAACTCAATTTTTGTTTTACTTTATAGTATATACCTATCTATTCAGGATCTGTCTTATTTGAAGTGACCTTAGAAACCTCACTGTTTAGAGATACGGSCATTTCTCTCAATATTATTTTCTTTATTGCGAACTCAGTCTCACTTGTATCATAGCCCTGTAGCCTTTTGTACCTCCTATTAACTATTTTCTATTTTGTACCTCCTGTTTAACTATTTTCTATTTTATTGGATTTGGCAGAACATGGGGAGATATTGGAAATTTTCTTATTTTGATTGCACACCATTTTAGTTTTTTACACCTAAGATTATTGAAGCTATTTTAAACAGCTTGGAATGGTTATGAGGTCATATTGGCTACAGGTATGGGGCATGGGTTTTTAAATGTAATGCTGATGTCTGAAATTAGTCTCTAATGGTTATTGCATTCTTAGAATATTCGATAGACTACATTTATTTACAAATGCTCAGGTATGCCTTAAGCATCAATTTTAAAATTGACTTAAAGAACTGTAGTAATTACTATTTATATATGGCTAACAGTTGGGTCCATTAGGCTGTGGTCTTAGTGGTAACGGGTGCTTATAAAGTTATAACCATGACAACCCAGGTTCAAATCCCAGTGGGTGTGCCTCACTTGATAATGGACTGCTCACTTGATAATGGACTGCGTTAAAGCAGTGAAAGGGATTGAATATAAATGGTTGCTGTACCTGGTTGTTCCCACTTTACAGAAAAAAGAGTTTCATGGTCCCTCAGTCTAAACAAGGGTGTTTCACTATCTGAAAAAACAAAAAAAGCAAACAGTTGGAATATGATTCAGTTAACCTTTATGAAGCCAACAATACTTGTCTTATGCTAATATGGCTTTTGATAGATAATCAAACAATTGGTCAGTTGACGAACACCATGGGGTTAAAGTGCTCAGTGCTCACCTTAGTAGTTATGTCTTACAGTATGTTATGCCTTTAGCTGCTTAGTGGGTTTCATTTTTAATGTTGTCATTTTGTGGAATGCTACTCCCATCTAGGTGTTACTTGTAATATGTCACTCCTGTAGACATCCCTTTATTGGTTACACAATTGCCATTTATCTAAGAGGGGCTTTTACCTATAAGAGGATCTCCCTTCTTCCAAGCAAGCATATATCTTCTCTTCAATTGTACCTAGTTAATGAAAATATTGTGTCGTGTCCATGAGCCAGTTCGTGGTGTCTTTCTCCTTGACACATTAGAATCTTTGTTGTAGACTTACTCATCTTGCTCCATCTCTGGCCCATATCAATTGACATAAGAGCCTCGCAATCAGAAGCCATATCTAGCAATTACAGCATTCTCAGCATCTCCACCCTAGTAGCTGTTTCTTAGCCTCAGTGATTTGTGTCAGATCATGGCTTATTATGGAAAGGTTATAACAAGGGTATGAATTGCAATCTTTTTCCTCAACAAAATGATTTGAAGGCATGTCTGTATTCTACATGCTCAGAAATCTTGTTCACATACCTATTCTGCATTTTTGTTGTACCCTCTGAATTATTGAAAAGCTATGTTTATTGATTTTCTATGCCTTGTGATGTCATAAAAGTCTAATCTTCATTATTTTATTTTCAACAATTTTTCAGAGAGTAAAATATTATTTTACATGCCCAACAATATAGTTAAGAGGGCTGTCCTATGTTTTTCATGCCCAACCAGTTCATTTAGCAGTCTGTTTTGTGTTCTTACATATTAGTGATCAGATTCAGAGGTTTGATTTTATGCCCACCAATCATTAAAAACGTCTCCTTTCTGCCCAACAGTCATTGCAGAGGTCTGAGTTTTTGCTTGCTAACTTCCATAAAGGTCTAGTTTGTGACACAAAATGGTTACAGAACTCTGGTTTTTGTTTTCCAAATGCTCATCAAGCTATCACAAAGGTTTGACCTGTGCTTTAATGCCTAAAATATATGCTGACAGCTGTAGATCCATTTGTAGAGAAGAAGGTGGCAAAATAGTTTCCATTTTTCAGGCATAAAAGAACCCAGATTCGCATCTGGGATCACTTCTAACCAGTGTTACCAACATCGGCAACGGCAAAATATCGCCGAGGGTCCGAAAACGAAAATATTGGCAATATAGGGGAAAATATCGGTAAATATCGGAAAATGTCGTAAGAACGAAAAAAATACAAAAATATTCATTTTTTTTCAATTTTTTAAATATCTAAAGCATCAACAACATCAAATAAATGCATTTCCACATAAATATGAAAAGAGAACTC
>ML798200.1:256803-268689 GCA_009831015.1 Picea engelmannii
AGCTATTTTGTAGAGTTGCTTGCTTGCTTCTCTTGCTTGTCTTTCTCTCTCTTTTCAAGTTGCTTATAAGTTTAATAATTGCCTACATTTTGGGAGAGGAATTGTTATGAACATAAAAAATACATATAAATAGATATTCATAACATAGTAATTAATTAGTAAATAGTAATTATTAATAATGAAAGGACATGTTCTTAAAAAGACATGTCTATTGGTTAAAGGGCACCCCTGTGTGGGTATATAAACAAGCCCTCATTTTCAATTGTAATCATCTCATATTTTTATCAATTATTTATATTTTATATATTACTATACAATTGCATACCTGGTTATTTACTACAGGAATACCCCAAATAGTAAGGCTAGGGTTTTAATGTGCTTGTGATCTATTCATGTTTTATAGTCTAAATATTCTAGATCTAGATCTCACACACTTTAATCCTTAGTCTAAGCCCTTGGAGCATAATCAACTTGCATGTTTAAGTCATATTAAGATCTATTTCTTTTTACATGCTTAAATCCAACACACCAAATGCCTAATGTTTTAATAGTTTAGTAAATGGTTTTTCCTTTCATACTTTAATATCTTAAGGCCATTTGCCAACACACCTAATTTAACAATTGTTGGATAAGTTGATAGTGTAGGTGCATAGTTAAAACTTCATTTTCCTTTTCACACTTAATGCTTTGATCCTAATGCTCTTAACAAACATAAGATAAGTGTGATAATCTTCATTTCTTTTTTGGGCAAGTTGTTCTTGCTTTGTGCTTTAGTATCCTTTTACAATCTTTCTCATGTTAATGGTGCAATCATGGTGACCAACTAAATTGTTATTTCAGCTTGCTTTTACATTGCTATACATGTGTTAGTTGCTTCATTCTTATGCTTAGATAACACACTTAACAAGTTGAAGTGAGTTTCGGCCTTGACAATAAATCACCACTTTAAGGCATCTTAAAATCACTAAAACACTCTAAAATACACCTAAAAGTTTAACCAATTGATATATCAACTTAATAGACTTAATAGGGTACCTTAGACCACCATCTTCACCATCTAAAACGGGGATTGAGGAGGGCAACGAAAGGTGATAGGCCGGGGACGGTCTCACGGCGCGAATGAGCGTCCTTTCTGTAAAAACTCAATTCTTTGGGCTGACTTGGACAACTAGGGTAGGCCTCGTTGCCTCACTTCTTGAGCATCCAACAACTATTTGGCAATCGGGGGAGGAGGCTTTGGTGAAACATTTAATAAGGGTAATAAAATCATTCCAATCTTAAAAACCCTTCATCACTAAGTATTTGATAACCCTGGTTTAAATCGATATATCTTGTGGTTTAATACTTGCGAACCTAATCTCTAAATCTCTTAATACAAGTAGTACTTTGTGGTTAATTAAGTGTCATGATCATTGTGAAACACTTATGCTTGAACTTTTAGATCTTCTAAGTTTCCTTTGATTGGTGAATGTTGATGTTGCCATTGAGGAGTAGTCCAATAGAGTAAGTGCTATTGGGGCATGCTTAGGCCTAATGTGTTGATGATGCTAATACCTTGATCTTCTTTAAAACCTACACATTGAAATAACATGGTTAGCTTGTTGTATTGTATCTCTAGCATTCTTTATTGTAAGTATTGGTATCTTTATTCTTTTGTAAGTAACTTGTAATTCTATTTAGTTGACCCCTTGCCCAACCTTAGGCACTAGTCTTAGTTGACTTAGGGAAAGGGCTTGCTTAACATACTAACCTTGCATCTTGCATTGCTGCCTCAACATCATAGGTTAGATTCCCCCAAACCCTAACAAATTAAAAACAACTCCTAGAACTTAAACTCTAAACTTTATCTAGAAACTAGGGTCTACCCCCCTTGGCTTCCCTAGGAGTAAGCCTAGACTGAAGAGGTTCCGGTCAAAGTGACAGCGTGGGCTGTGAACCTAGGCATTGTGCCTCCAAGGACACACTAAGTGAGCTGGACTTAGCTCATGTTTGCAAGTGTGTATAAGCACGACAACACACCCTCAGTGGAGTCGCCAGGTAAGCTTTGTAAGATAAATATTTTTCGAGGAAAGGCTTATCGAAAAAGTGTCGTCTTTGAGGAGAATTGACTCAGTGTTCCCCGACAACAACACCAAAATGTTATCGCATAGTTTGTAGTTAAGGTAAAAGACAGATGAAAGGAGGGAAAACTGGCGTAACTGAGACTATCCCATCACTGTTACCTCAATGGGATAGCTCTTTCTGTTTATGGTGGTAGGCCTAGGGGAGACATCCCCGGTGACCTGGGGTTTTGAGAAGGAAAAGGTTTGAAAGGCTAAGTATAATATTCGCCCTCACAAGTCACCACCGATCAGAAAGTCCCGGTTAGTACTTCATATATTCAAAGACTTTCTGATAGTAAGCAATTGACCAATAATATTGATGAAGTAAATCAATGTTTACAATAGCAATGATTACAATATGTATCACTTCTCAATAAATGCTAATGAAGCTTCACAATAAGCAAATGGCAATTTATCATCAAAGTAACAATACTAGAAGCAACGCTTTAGCCAATCATTCAATTGCTTTAAAGATAAATAAATGCTTCATAGAGATGTTTATAGCATGAATAGATGACGACAACAATAAAGTTAGTAAATATTAGTCTAAACTAGGGTTAGAAGGATTAGTAGTTGTTCAAAGTATTGGATGTGTGTATGATCAAGGTACTCAACATAGAAGGTCTAGATTAGTGCATTCATAGGGAAAATGGAGTCAAAAAGGCTGCAAAAGTTGAAGGGCCATGATATTAGTGATAAGGCTAAAGACTAGAGGGTTAAATGTTGAAGTGTTGCTAAGGCAAGGCCTCAACAATGAAACCCTAGGGGAGAAAGGCTCACTAAGGTGTAGAAACCCTAGGCCTCAATGCTTTCTCCTCCTTCTTTAGCTTATTGGCAAGATGAAAACGACTAGCTTGAGTAAAAATTGATAGGGCTAAAGACAAGAGAGTTTGAAGATGAAGTGTTGCTAAGGCAAGGCTTCTTCAATCAAACCCTAGGGGAAAACGACTCACCAAGGTGTAGAAACCCTAGGCCTTGATGCATTTTCCTCCTTAGCTCAACAACAAGGATAAAATGGCTAGGCTAGAAGAATAGAGGTAGAGTTTTGCTATGGCAAGGCTCTATCTAACTTCAGCAAATCAAATGGCTCTTAACTTAGTAGGGACATGAGACAAGGACACCAACATGTGCTTGTCACCTAGGGTCTAATCCAACAAATTATAATATAGCCTAAGTGGGCCTAATGGTTAAGAACATGTGTTTCCTCTTAAGAGGTCACAGGTTCAAATCCAGAGGGGTGTAGGGTATGTATACCTTCAGACTTTACCAGTCAAATCGTTGGGCGGAGGGGGGTCCCTTGTTCCACAAACAAGGGGGTCTCATACACCAATTTGGTGTGCTGGCTTGGTCGTGACCTTAAAAATAGATCATTATTATTATTAATAAAAAAATGCAAGTAAACAATACCATAACCATTCAATAAAGAAGTGTTTTGCAGAAATTCACTTACATCCACCAAGAATTCATGTAGCCAAACCCTAGTTGTAAACCTTCCACCAAGAAATGCCAAAAATATACAAGAAAAGCTTCCTTCAACAAGTGCGCATCAATTTTTAGCCAAAACTCTAGAAGAGGGCGCAAATTTCAGACCTCCCCAAGTTGTGAGTGAAAGATGATGAAAATAAGAGAGTTTTGCTCCCTTATTTATACAATAGCAATGACCTTATTAAAATTTAGGTCACCAAAAGGCCGACAAGGCCAAAATACCAAATAATACTGTTTTACATTAAATGTCATAAGTTAAATCCTAATCAAGCAAATAATGAGGACGTCATGCCCTTTTAGGGTGACGTTAGCCCTTTCTAGGGCAAATGTGGCCTCCTGGAGCAAAACGTTAGCCCTCCTTGGGCTTCTGGAGTTGCCACACGTGCCAATCATGCCACAACTACCTCCCAAGCTCCCATATCGCTGGATGACGTCATATGAAGTCATAGGTGATGTCATGGGCCTTCCAAGGCCAACGTTCCAGTGGAGAGGGCACAACCCCCTAGGTAAGGCTCTGCCAGGGTGCCTCTGTGGAACGTCCTCTTCTCCGGTGCAAACACCTCTGTCCTGTCTCTGCCCCCTGCTGGGATCTCAACATCCATCTGGTGGGCTCTTCAGCCCCATGGAGGTCCGAACTAATCATCTCCCCATGTACACCTGTCCAATATGGTACCTGTCCGTTGGGTATGATCCTGCACATCAACAGATACGCCCTCCATGGGCTCATAAGTCACAGGGATCATAGCAATGCCAATCACATCCAATCATCAATTTTGTTAAACATGTGCATAAAACTCCTTTTACCCAGTCAAGTGCTCAGAGACATTATACAAATCTGCAAGGCAAGTTTGGAGGAAGTGACAGGGCGTCCTATTCGGCTAGTGTCCACTGGAAAAGGGAAGTCTCCGGAAGTGATCAAATCCAAGTCATGTAAATGGGTGAGGTGGATAAGGGATGTCCTGACAAGGGGTGCAATGATAGCAGGGAAATGCAAGGCCTACCTGTGGGTGCCTTTGTAGAAGGCGAGCTGCACTTGTCCTGGATGTAAATCTTTCCAAGCCCATTCATGCCTTTTATTCTTTTATTCTTTATTGCTTTTTCTTTCAAGAAGCTGATCAAGGGGCACTTCCCTGGCGTGGTGACCAGTGGTGACAATGTTACCCACAAGCACTTTCACGGAAATGAGAAGGCTGGCTCGTGATGAGACCCCCTTTCTCTTGGCCAAGCAACCAAGAGCCACTACCTTGGCGTGGTAACCAGCTGCTAGTAGTGTCATACCGCTAGGTACCAATGGACCTAATAGGCTGGCTCGTGATGAGACCCCCTATTCTCTGACTAGGTCTTGTTTTATTATTTTTATGGGTCCCTCTTGTTTCTTGCTGAGAAGATTTTTACTGCTTTCTCGGGGATCCCTGGGGAAGCATCTCGAGGTTTTATTTTAGGCTTTTTATCTCTTTCCATATTGCTTTTACCTTCTGGGCCTTTAGCCCCTTCTTCCCACAAGGCAAGGTGCAACCCTTAAATGATTGGCCACCACAATGCCCGGACCAATGTAATGGGATGGATGAGCTGGAAGTAAGATGGAAAGTGATAAGTGTGACGGGAGTGGATGATGACTTTTCATGGATCCCCTTAGTGGCAACTCAAAACCTATGGGCACAGGTTTACTAGGGCATCCTGTCATTCCCCCCAGACATGGTCAAGTGGATAAGTATAAGATCCAAGCACCCATTAGAAACAAAAAGAACTAGATGCACATATTCAAAGGTTTTGAGGATCAGAGTGACACATACCATGATACCCGGACTCATTAGCTCATGGAGCAAGAACCATCTCCAATATAGGACCAAGCCGAGGTGATGGATGCTGCTGCTGCTGACAAAGTGGAGGCGTTGAAAGGAAGAAGAGATGGGCCCTCCAGGGCCATGCTCAAGCCGATCTGGCTCTCGGTACTCCATGTCTAGGACCTGTGGGCCTCGAGACATAATCTCCTTAGTTATCCCTAAAAGTGTGGGATAACAATACTTAGGTGAAGTGGGTATTCTGGATGTAAAAACAAATACCCACAAGGCATATAATGCCTCCTAGTACTACTTTTTAAACTTATTGACCAATTACAATTAAAATATCCCGATTTTGCAGGAAATTTTTTATTTGCATAAAACTTTAAAAACCTAATGGGGGCTTAGCACATTTCCACGAGACTCTAGGATAATGCTTAGCATGGTTATATACATAGGACTGTAGACTTAAACAACACCCAAGGCATACCCACTAGGACAATTACTCCAGTTTTGGAGGATATTGAGTGAAAAAACTCAAAAATTATAAATCGCTGAAAAAAAATAATATAATTAACAAGTAAAAAAAAACACTCTAGAGTAATGTAGTAATGTGTATGTCTCAGATGGTTAAGCCTTTTACAAAATACACATGATTAAGTCATTTTATTACAATTCCCCGTAGGGTATGGAAATGTGAAAAAAGTGGTCAAAATTGACGACTGGACTTTTGAACTCTGAATTAGAACATGTGAATGTTCAATCTTTGGCAGCTCAACTGCAAGTCCATCCTAATGCAACTTGGTGGATAATAGTGACACTCCCCCAAACCAAAGACCTCCAACAAATGATCCAATGCAATGAAGAAAAAGGACTCCATGAAGATGAATCACCCAAGTCGGTCCCATGCTCCAAGATACTGATTGCAAATCTCCATCAATGTGATGAAAATTACAAAGTGGAACCTCATTAGGGTATTTTTTAAGGATTCAAATATTACACTTATGTTTATTATTCTAGGCGACTATTTCCGTTTGAAAAATCATACATATAGAATAGATATGTAGGCGAATATTAAATAAAAACATATAATTTACTATTAAAAATTGTAAAGTTTTTGCGAATATTACCAATTTAATCATATTTATATAAAAATAGGCGAAGTTTTAACCAAATTGGCGAATTTTTTTTTTTTAAATGCCCCAAAAATACCCAATGGGTGAAATTTCCCCCCTAAAAAATACCTTGAACCTCATACAATATGAGGTGTAACAAGGTGCAAGGTTGGCTAGCATAGCAAACCCCAAATTAGGGATTTAAAAGGTATGCCAACCTCGTTAGAGAAATTTTGAGGTCTAAAATGGGCCTCCTAAGGAAAATAATAAAATAATAGTTAAAGTAATAAAATAAGAGTTATGAATTTTTGAAGGGAAAGAAAACAAACTGCTTTTTTTAATCGTATTTTCGACTGATCTCTTTAAAGGTTTACTCAAATTTCAAGTGTAGGCACTCATTGGACACATAATTAAAATCCACATCCAACAAGTACCCGCTTTGCATACTTTCAGTAGACCCATAGCGAGTTAAACTAGAAATACATGAAAAAAACGTGTTTTAGAGAAGGTAAAGAAGAACTTTGATAAGAAAGCTAGATTAAGGAACTTCCAAGTTGACGATTTTGTCTTATCTGGGATAACAACATCCGTTTTGTTGTTTTGAGACTAATTTGATTTGTTTTGAGTCTTTCAGGCTTGATTTTTGGCTGTAACAAAAAAACCTCATCGTTTCCATCAGCTCAATAAGGGTTGCTATAGTAGACATAGATTTATTACCATGTAACTGCGCTTTTAACTAGTTGAAAAACTCACAAGTGTGCTATATTGTTATTTTCCTCACATAAATTGCACCTAGTTATGGGTCCGGGTATAGTTTTGGTTTTTCCCGGGTTGGGTATAGTTTGTTTTCCTTGATCCTTGATGATGATCCTCCATTTTTTGGGGTTCAGGTCCGATCCATTAGTTTTTGATGATCAATCAAGAAACATGTTTTTTTCATGTATTTCCAATTTATCTCACTATGGATCTAAGAAAAGTATGTAGAGTGGGTACTCGTTGGATGCAGATTTTAATTCCACATCCAATGAGTGCCTACATTTGAAATTTGAGTAAACTTATAAGGAGATAAGTCGAGAATATGATAAAAAAAAGGTAATTTTTTTCTTTCCCTCCAAAACTATTTACCCTTATGGTTGACATCATCATCTTGAATCTTATTGGTTCTTTTAAAGTTGATATTGATAGGTCATTTTTTGGTTCGAGGCTCTTTTCTGACCTCAAAATTTCTCTCATGAAAATTGGAATAACTTTTTATGGGAAGCTCCACTTGAGGTGATTCAAAAGGTGTTGAAAAGAAGAGATATAAATAAACATATTTTTACTATTTTGGATAACAAGTTTGGATTGGTATTCAAGCGTTATGGGAGACCCCAATTTCATAATTTTTTTCTCTATTTTGCAGCAAGAAGATTTTTAGGCTAGAGATATGTACAATGGTCTATAAACACATAGATCTATCATTTAGTGGGAAATGTTGTGGATGGGAAGAATACACACAAAGGGTTTACGTGGGTTCATCACAGGGTCATCATAGGACACCCTTGTAAACCTTTGTTGGTAGCCGATCAGTAGTACTATATTAGACATAATTAGTTTACAAGTTTGATCTTACATGTACCCCAGGGTATTGAAAGCCCCTAGGCATGCATGAGACCATAATTAGATCACCTTTCAGCCATCTCATCTATAGTACACTGAGCACACCACTCAAGGAGATCACTCTCACATACATGGGAATTGAGTAGTATGGCTAAGGGTATGGTCCATTCTCCTTAGTTGGTGTCGTGAAAGACTAACTGAGTACTATTGTTGGAAACCAAATGGTATGTTAGAGAGCTATAGAGATCGAGACTCCCTTGCCCATAAGACCTTGCAAAACCCTATCCCATCATGTCTAGATGTAAGCCAAATGTGACTTTTGAAAAGGCTCTTGAAGGCTCATCCTTGACATAACAAGATAGTGAAGATACAAAATTTGAGGTGTCTAAAGTTGGAAGAGAAAATAGCGAGCATTGAAACTACGATGGCAAGGAAGGTTGGCATCCTAAATATGGTAAGTCTTACACCTCATATTGTATGACGTTCCACCTTGTGATTTTCATCACATTGAGCGCGTTCAACAATTTCAAAAGTTGAGTTTTAGAGTGAAGAACGTTATAGAGGATAATTTGTTGGGTATTTTTATGGGTACTGTTACAACAAAATCTAGCGCCCCCAAATGATGTAAAGTCCTAAGCATCTTAGTAAGGCTACCCATTGTCACCATGATAACTCTTCCTCACACTTTTCATTGGCTCTTCTCCAACTCAAAAGGGGCTTCCCTAAAGATAGGATTGCTAAGGCTATAAAGTGAAGGTTCAAGGTGATTTTGTAAAGAGTTAGCCTAAGCAAAACAATTGGTTGTAGTAGAAGTGGAATAAATGAGTGGTGTGAGAAAGGAATACGAAGGTAGAAACCCTAAGACCAAGTGCCAATACATATATGGGCTAAATGGAGTCAAAGTGGTATGAATCCAAGAGGGCCAGTGCATGAGAATGTAAGGCAATAGGGGCTGCTATGCATGCCACAAATCCTTAGCTTGCTGATTTTTATAGGAGAAAATTACCTTGGAAGGCTATAGGTTCCATACTTAATCATTTGTCATGAATGTGAGGTTATCATAATCTAACAAAATTGGGTTTATTATATGGTGGGCTAACATAATCACAATAGAAATAAGAGGGTTGAAACCTCATATTACTCTATCCAAAATGAATCATGGTTCATTATAAAGGCAATCACAACATGCTACAAGGGTTTCCTAATGTAAAATCAACACATAAAATATGAGTGCACAAAAAAGATTCACATCAAATGAAAATATACCTCAAAATCTCCTTTAAGCTTGCCAAAATGATGTACCATGTAGCCCAAGGGGAGAGCTCCTCAATCCCTAGATTCTCCACCATCACAATGGAGAGAGAGCTCCTCTTTATACAGAGTGAGTCTCTTCTCTCATACAAAAAAAAATATTATTTTCTAACTAACTCCATGATAAGTCCAACAAAATATTTTAATAATGGAGTAGTTAGATCTCTCCTAAATCCACGTTTGACCATGTTACAACATATGGAAATTAGCCTCTCAAAGGAAATTCACCCTCATCCAAGAATAGTAGTAATATGCACCAAATAATGCTCATGAAAGGGATGCCAAGTGCAACTGAAATATCCATGTAATAAAGTTGAGAGAGCACCTAGGAGAGGTGCTCCCTAGAATAATGTGCCATGTAACTACCTCAACCAATGTTACCAACATCGACAACGGGAAAATATCGCCGAGGGTCAAAAAATGAAAATATCGACAAAATTGGGGAAAATATTGGTAAATATCGGAAAATGTCGTAAGAACGAAAAAAATACAAAAATATTCATGTTTTTTCAAAATTTTAAATATCTAAAGCATCAACAACATCAAATAAATGCATTTCCACATAAATATGAAAAGAGAACTCATATATAAGATGTATAAGATGTATAAGATGTCTAGTAATCTCGAATACATCACAGTCTACAGACCAACATTGAATCATGTCCTGAGTCTAAAGCCTCAAAATATCATCAAAAAATATTATAAGTAACAAATGTATCTCATCATCATGAGTCATCTACAATGAAATCAAATAAAGTCTAATGATTCGTTCTGCCCCTTTTACGGGAAAAGGTGATAGCTTTTCCTCTAGAGGAAGAAGCCCCTGGGGCTGGCACTTGACTCTGATGTCCTGTAGAAGAAGCAAGAGCTAGACTCTGGTGTCCTCTACTGGTGCTACTACCAAGTACAACTCCCTCTGTCCGAGTCTGTGAAGATGGTGGAAGACTCTGCTTTGTAACATCCCCCTCCGCCTTCTCCTCCTCTACTAGTGCCCCCTCTACCTCCTGTTGTATCCAATCAGGCATCGATTCCAAGATAGGCCTCTCGAACTCAACCCTCCATTCAGCACTGGTGTCGATCCCATCCAACAAAATGGCGTCCACATCAGGTGTTTTCTGAATCTGCCTCACCAACAATCGGAGATTGTAGTAGACATATACCATGTCATTGGGGCACTGGGATTCCAACCTGTATGAGGGCCATAAATTATAAATTAATAATAAAATTTTAATTTATAATGAATTAAAAATTTAATTTGAAAATTTGTAACCTGTTGCGCTTCTTGGTGTGTATTTTATCAAATGCACTCCAGTTGCGCTCGCATCCTGAAGAGCTACATGTTTTGCTAAGCACCCGAATGGCAAGTTTTTGTAGATGGGGTACTCTACCACCATAGCTTGTCCACCAAGCATCTACAACAAACCAGAGAAACATAAGAAAAGACATTGAAATTTGAAAGTTAAAAGTTGAAAGTTACAAAGTTGAAAGAAAAGACATTAAAAGTTGAAATTTGAAATTTAATGAAGTTTACCTGACATTTTGGTCTTCCTATCAGCTATAGCCATTTGAAATCCAAAAGTCCCACCAGACATCCTGTATATTTCCATTTATTTGGAAATCTCTGCGCGTTCTTCATGACTTAGTACCATTCTCTCAACACATGTGAGGAATCCTTCCATAACCTCAATATCAAATCTAAAATCACATGAGTAAGAGAATGCAGGATTGAGGTAAATCCCTGCAGCATGAATCGGGGGATGAAGTGTATTGTTCCATCGTTGATCAATCACTCGCCATATCTGTAGTTGTCTCTGAAATCCATCATCTCCCTTGTCATCATAGTAGGCATGGATGGCTTCTTTGGCCCTATCCATGGCCTCATACAAGTAGCCCATTGTGGGCTTGTCTCCATCAACCAACCAAAGAACCTTTACCAAAGGTTCTCTAATGGAAACCGCCTCCTCCACTCCCACCCAGAAGCTCTCTTGGTATGACACAAGCCTACATATGGCCTCCCCCTCCGGTTTACGGCTAAATGATAAATCATCCCACTCATGTGAAACAAACATCGTCTTCAGGTCCCGCATACAAACCAAGATAGATCGAAGAGATATGAAGCTAGTGGCAAAGCGCGTGATTGTAGGACGCACCAACTCCCTGTTATTTGTGAATCTTCTCATCAAGCTAAGCACAGATGCATGATTATATATGAATTTTTTGATGCTCTTAGCCGAATCAACAATGTCCCTGATATAAGGAATTTTTCCCATATCCTCTAAAATAAAATCTATACAATGTGCAACACAAGGAGTCCAAAACAATGTAGGATACCTTTGCATAAGCATCTTACCTGCAGCAACATAGTTAGCAGCGTTGTCCATTATGACTTGGACAACATGTTGTGGACCCACCTCCCGAATGAACTCATCCAATAAGTCACATAACAATGTTGGATCTTTAACATGTGCAGATGCATCAACAGATTTAACATTG
>ML798200.1:297673-318106 GCA_009831015.1 Picea engelmannii
CACTAGTTCAGTGGGAGTTAACTGACTAGTTCTATTTTAGACTTTCTAATCTTAGACCATCACTATTATGCATGCATTCCTAATTATAGGATGTCATTGCCTATATGAGTGAAGATCACTCACTCATTGATAAGATCATAATAAGCATTGATTCTCATTCTTCATTGTATATCTCTCTTCCTTTTCTTGATAAGCTTTGTTTGTGTATGCTTTAGCTAGATCTCTTGTGCAGGTTTCCATGAAACACTGACAAAACTCAAGGTACTAATTGGTGGATGAGAGGTCTCATCATGAGCCAACCTATTAGGTCCATGGGCATGTAGCAATATGGCACTATCATCTATCTGGTCATCAAACTAGGGTAGTGGCTCTTGGTGGCATTGCCAAGAGAAAGGGGGTCTCATCACGAGCCAACCTTCTCATTTCCTTGAAATGCTTGTGGGTAACACTGTCACCTCTGGTCACTATGCCAGGACAGTGTCCCCCAACTTTTCCCTTTAAAAAAAGAAAAGACCAAAAAACAATAAGACTAAGAATAAAAGGCATTTGAATGGGCTAGGAAACAATGGCATCCATGATAAGGTGCAACTCGCTCTCTACAAAGGCACCCACAAGCAAGACCTACATTTCCTTGTTATCACTGCACCCTCTGTCCAAACACTTCCCCTACACCATTTCACACACTTACATGACCTGGATTGGCTCTCACCTGGGAAACATCCCAAACTCAAGGAGGATTAGCCCAATAGGACATCCTGAGACTCTCTCTAAACCTAACTTGTTGAACTGCATAACGTCTTTGAGCATTTGTCTGGGTAAAGGGGGGTTTGATGCACATGTTTGAGTAATTTGATTATTAGATGTGATTGACATTGCTATGATCCCTGTGACTCATGAGCCCATGGAGGGCGTACTTGTTGCTATTGCAGGACTTTGCCCGGTGGACATGTGCATATGGGGGAATGATTAGGTCGGACCTCCATGGGGCTGAAAGCCCAACTGATTGATGTTGTAACCCCACCAGGGGGAAAAGAGAAACCACAGGCTTGCACTAGGAAGAAAGAAGGACGTTGCACTAGGGACACTTCGACAGACCTAGACCCAGGGGGGTCTTGCCTTTCCTCTTGGACGTTGACCCTTAGAGGCCCATGACGTCATCATTTTGACCCTAGACGTCATCTAGTCAGGGTTTGCATTTATGAGGATGGTTGTGTGCTAGTTGGCACGTGTGGCAGCATTTTGGGCCTTTGGAGGCCAAACCTTTTGCATCTGAGGCCTATCGTTCCACCTTAGGGGGGGTGACGTCATCCTAGAAGGGCATGACATCACCTTTGGATTTGATTTTAGGGTTTAATTAATGACATTTATGTAAAAAATGGATTTTATGTAATTTGGCCACGTTGGCCTTTTGATGACCTAATTTTAATTAAAGGTCATAAGTATTGTATAAATAAGGGAGAAAAACTCTCATTTTTTCATCATCTTTCATCACACAAGTGTGTGGTCTGAAATTCGACCCTCTTTAAGGGTTATTGGCTGAAACTAAGTGGTGCACAACTTTTGGAGAGGCAAATCTTGGCATATTTTGGCAAATTTTCATTGTGGAGGATCTTCAACTAGGGTTTGGCTTGATTATTCTTGGTGAAGTAAGTAGACAATTTGCATTTCTTTATTGTGAATGAATGCTTATGGTAAATTTACTTGTTTCATATTAAAGATTATGAAATTACTTGCTTGAAACCCTAGGAGAAATACATATGCTATTATCTTTTTCTCTGTAATGTTCCACTTGCTAAGATTTCTTGAAAAGCACCTATCTAGAAGTAGATACTAGAGCCCTACCATTGTAGCACTCTAGCAACCCTACTTCATTGTCTATTGCATATTTTATTTCAAATTGTCTAAGGAAAAGAGAAATTGCTAGGGCCTAATTTTCATTACTTTCTAACAATTATCTCTAGGACTTGGATGTTTGAGGCCTTAGGCTACCAACAACTCTCTCATCCTCTCCATCTCCTTTGACTAAGTATTATCATTGCTATTTTCCTCTAAGAGTTGTTGCTGTTATAATTGACTCCATTACCCTAGAAGGCACTAGTCTACCCACTACAAGTGATTGATTGATCAAACGACTTTCAAGCTATTTTCTTTGGAACATCCACTAGCTCCTACTAACCTTAGATTAACCTAAATCACTAACCAACTTGCTGCTTTTGCAAAAGATTGCTACAGCCATCTAACAACAACAAACTAACCTCAGAAGTGACATATATTGCTAGCTAAACATTCTAAATCTGCTTGTGACTATCTAATATCAGTTTGCCTAGTTAAAAATACTATTTTTAGTCTTTTCTCAAGCATTTGGAGCATAATCGCTGTGGCTGTTACAAATTTCGTATTGCTGTTATAAACTGTTATACTGCGGCAATTTATATCAGCTAGTACATTTCTTAAGAGTTCATTGTCTTATGAAGCACAAATATCATTTTTGTATTTTAAAGTGCCCTTTTTCTATTTTGTTGTCTTGTTCTGGGCAGGTACACAACATTACTCATTTGCTTCATCTCTATAAGACATAAAGAACCCTTTGAATCTAAGTGACTTGTGAGAGGGGGGAACTTTCTTACACTTTGGCCCTAGTCTTCTCAAACCCTTAGGTCACTAGGGACGTCCCCCTCGGGGTAGTCTTGACAAACTCCTAAATAGAAAGAGGTTTCCTATTAAGGTGACAGTGATAGGTCATTCCCAGTTACGCCAATTTTGTGTCTACTTGCATTGGGCTTTGGGCAAGTACAAATTGTGTGATAACATGGCCCATCCAAGAGGGCTCAAGGAGCCTTTTTACTATTTGTGTAGCTTTCATGCATAGTAGTTGTTTCTTAGATAATGTTTCATTTGCTATTAAAGTTAGGTTTAGCTTTGCATGATAAATTTCCATTTCTGTTAAAGATTTTGACTAACTAGCCAATTGTAGCAGCATCCTATAGAAACGTTCAATAACCTTCTGGAGCACCCCTAAGTGCCTCCCAAGGCTAAGAACCATAGATTCACTTCATTTATTTTATAGTCTAGCTTTGTCAATGCTTTTAAAGTCTTGCACTACCTTTTTAGACTTCATTTTTCCTCATGTAGGAATATCCTGTAGAAACTCTGCAGATCCTGTAGAAATGCACAGTTCCTGTAGAAATCTCATGTAGATCTATTTTAGCTTCATATTTTGACTTAGCTTAGTCTTAATTTTTCTAAAAGCATCAACAAACAATAAAAGCACATTTGTATTGATAGTGATCAAAGGATTAGATGGTTTTGCTTATGCATTAGTGCAGTTTCATTTCCATTACAGTTTTTCTGTCATAACTTACATCTTCACTTTTATCACAATTCTTTGTTATACCTTCAGATTAGATAAATCTTTTACTTCAGGTTAACTTTTATGATTCAGTAATCTTTGATGTAGTAGGATAAATTCTTTCCATGCACTTTAGTTTAGCTGCACTTTCAATTTGGTGTGTTTCCTTCAAGCAATTAATTTAGAACTGCTTACTATCATTTGATTTCCTGCACTTACACAGCCTTTGATCCTCTTTCAAACTGTTGCTATGACAATTGCATACTGCACATATAGTGCATAGCACTTCTTAAGTTTGTACAAACCCCGGGTTGACAAGTAAAGTAAGAGACCAAGGGTACAGTAAATCATTGCGGCTATTCCTGGGTCCATCACTCGGGGCATGACATTGGTGCAATTCTAATGCAATAAGGAAGGCTCCTTGCCTTAGAGAGTCACCAACTTAAAGAAAGAACTCACTCAAACCCATTTATGAGAAGGAAATGTTGGCCATAATATATGCAGTTAAGGAATGGCACCATTAACTAATAGGAAAACACTTTAAGGTAAAAACAGATCATGATAGTTTGAAATACTTCTTTGAACAATGACTATCTTTAGAAGAACAAAAAAAATGGTTCACAAAAGATGCTAGGTTATGATTTTTAAATAATCTACAAAAAGGGAAAGAGAATGTGGTGGCAGATGCACTTTCAAGGAAAAAAGAGCTGAGGCATTACTTTGCACTATTTCCATCTTACACGCTGATTGGGTGAGGTCTGGTTTTTCTTTTCCAAATGCACATCGAGATATTTCAAAGGTTTGACTTGTGCTTTAATGCCTAAAATATACTCTGCAGATCCATTTGCAAAGAAGAAGGCACCAAAAGTGTTTCCATTTTGTGGGCATATAAGAACCTATATTCACATCTGGGATCACTTTTAACAATTCGGGTCAGTTTGCAGGCTGGTCTAGCCGTAGCATAGTGTCAAAACCTACTTCATATTTGTCTTCAGTGATTAATCTGTTCTCCCTCAACATCAGGGGCGTGCAGGTGCGATGAACTGCAATATCATCTATATATAAAGGTTCCATCACTCCAGGTTCAATATCATCCCTAGTCTCAAATTTCCAGATTCTAGAAAAGACTCTTTTCGCTTGAGAGCATTAACAAGATATCTGGAAGGGCATCCCCTTTCTTAAGCCAGAAGCCTATCTCTCAATTGAGTACCTTATCTTACTGAAGATGTTTATTAAAAGCATCCTCAGCTAGTGCTTGTTGAGCTTTTTCCAAATTTTGTAAAAGGCTGTGGTGTTCGGCTCTTCTAATTCTGGCTAACTGTTTTGCAAAACCTTTTAGCCACTTCACAGTTGAAATTATATCCATTCTCGACCAAAGAATTAAACCTTCTTTCCCTACAAGTATTGAAAATTTGAAACTAAGTCCCAATCTGCTCTATCCCTTGTAAACATCGTTGATGATTTAAAGTGCAACATTTTATTTGTATAGAGGTTTTCAACGTGGGCCCCAAGAGTAAAAACATAGACAGAGATAGAAATTGGAAGGTGATCTAACATCTTCATACCACTGTAGTAGTTTGGGGACCTGTGATCAATGTGGAAATGGCACCATCTATGGAGATTTCTAGCGCCACTTTTGCTATAACTCAGTGGGTTGAATATTTTAACCTTCCAGTTCCAATTGCATGCTTAAGATGTCATAAAGGAGGCCATTTTGTTGAGAATTTCCCGTTGCTGTCACACACTATCTCAAAATCCACCAGGATTTGAACCATTGCACTTCAACCTTGGGCTGACTATCGTTTTTGGAGTCCTCTTCGAAAATGACCTAAACTGGGAAGTAGATGATTGCTTGAACTTTGTTTTATGTGCCCACAATGCAATTATATGATATTATGTTAACGGCCAACCATGGGGTTTAATGCATGTCATCCACTTATACATGTATGTATCCAACAACAAATAATCTTCAAGTCATTTCCTAGTTGTGTGTTGAATAGTGCGCTTAGACAGGCTTACGAGAGAAAAATGAAGTCAATGAAGAGGCCGTTGTGATGCATTTCTCCAAACAGCTCATTTGCATCCTTGTTGACAATATTGATGTTTGGGGTGTTGGCTTACATTGAAGTTTGACTAGAGATTTGATTTTATGAAAGAAACTCTACTAAGTGCTATGATGGATCGAATGACCAGCCACTGGCCTGTATACCTTAGAGATAGATTGATACCCCTATTTTGGCATACATGATATAGATATAATGTGTATCTTTATTTTTTGAGTTACCTACATGTTTTGGGGTTTATATAACATCATCTATGAAAATTCTCCATGATTATGTTCTTCCATAGATTGTAAACTTCTGAGAACACTCGATATGTTCTCTGATAAATTTCAAATGGTCAGCTTTTAATTTCATCTTTCGATATATTTTGTGTTGATTTTCCTGATGTGCATGCAATGTATTTACGATGTCGTGCCTTTTCATAGCATCTATAATTTTTTGTCCTTGTGTCACATGATGACAGGGAATGCAGATCTGGCTCAGAATCTGGTAGCATCCTTTGTTGGAGATTGTCCAAATTGGATCGGCACAAGGTTGATGACTATACCTTCCTGCAAACTGTTTTAGGTCATTCTATTCTGCATATTGAATTGAGGCACATCTTATATAGATTATGTGTTGTCTTGGCTATTATTATTCTTATTTTCTTGGTTAATGACACGGTTATGCGATTCACATTTTTCCTGGTTATGCGATCTGTGAAATGACCGTTTTATATGCATTTTCTTGTGATCAGGCAAGGCTACAAAAAAGAAGACAACGGAGAAAGTCTGATTTGCTAATGTGGGTTGTGCCCTGTGCCAATGCTAAAGAGTAAGCATATACTATATGCAGTTGTCAAGAAAATGAACATATTGGTCGATAATCCTAAGTAATATGGCAAGAAATAACGGGATAAGTACTCGGGAGATGTAGTTTCCAGTTCTAGTCTAGGTAGTACCCTGTAGAGAATATATATAAGCCTAGAATTGGCAGTCGCAGCTGTACAATATAAGGATGCAGGAGAAGGGGTCAAGCCATACCAATACGTAAAGTCACAGTAAGTAAGTATATATACAAAATTACTGCAGTGATTGTTTTAGGTCTCTAATATGCCAAGGGCATTCTTTTATTGTCCCCGGAAGATCATCTTTTGTGATTTGCTCCTGCAATATTTATTGTAAATAATTTAAAAACTGTTCAACGCATTCGGATTATACCTGATGGATGTATATGCCATATGGGTCATGCAAAGATGCTTATTTTCTACAATTTTGATAAATTTAGTATTGTTTTCAATACAAGAATGTTAGCCAACTTGTTTTGCATGTGGAGGTAATCTCTTCAGTATTGGCAAGTAGGCCAAGCATTGTTATTAGCATTCCTTTTCCTTGGAAGTGACGGGAGATCATTCATTTTCATCAGTAAACCAACACTCCATTGGCCATTGTCCTTGGAAGGTATTGCCTTCTTTGTTTTGGTGAATAAAATGTCACGTAATTGTATTCTTTTCACAGGGAAAAGAACATCAACAGAGATGCAAGAAACAGTTTTTAACAACGTCCGGGGATCCCAAATGACCTTGTATGTCCAACTATCTACCGTTTTCATCCCAGAATACACAAAAGGGATATCTTTGTCTATGACTCTGACATGGATTCGCCTCATTACTACTAAGCTTAAGTACAGACCAAATACCAATCTTCATTGAACAACAATTTATCAAAAATAGCCAGCAAAATGATCTCATAAACAAGATGTAGCTGTTCATTGCTACAGCTGGGTCAGGCTGACGCAAGAAAAAAAATTGTACTTCCTCTGAACACACTGGTACTCTATTTGCAATGATTATGAGGTAACATCCTCCTCTGAGTTTTGCTGTGCTGCCATTATTACTCCTACCCGACTGGCTGTTTATATCTGAATTCTGTTGGCCAGTGCGCTGATTTCGCTTTCCACGTTGTTGTGGCTTACTACGTGGATCCTTAAAATCCCCTCCCAAAAATGCCTCGCTTTATCTGTACATGGTAGGTGAAGGAGGATGCGCATTAGGCGAGAAATGCCTGAAATATTTGCCGTTGTAGCTATGCCTCTGGTTGTTTAGGCAAGAAAGCATTCGTAGGGGCATTCGCTGATGCAACGTATTAGATATATCCTTTTCCTAAATTTGTGTTTTCAAAGTGTAAATCTTTTTTGTGAAAAAATGTAAGGAAGTTTGATGGTTTGCTAAAACAAATAAATGGAATTGTTTGAATTTATTTTAAATATTGAGTATCTTTGTTGATAATGATTTGATTAATTTCAATTGTACATGAATTGAAAAAAAAAATTAAACTATTTTCAAATAAATATTATTCAATTATTTATTTGAATTAAATATTATTTAATTATTTATTTGAATACTGTTTTCACATAATCACATAAATTAATTACCATTCAAACTTAATAAAATTTAGAAATAAGCTTTTTTAATAGAAATCATAAAAATAAACCAAGATGTATTAAGATTGCATAATAAAATTTTTGTTATGATTTATTCCAAATAAAATTCAAATATATTTTCATAATTTTTTTTTTATTAATTATAAAAAATAAATTAATATTTATAGAAATTGTATAAGGAAAATCTTATGATTTAATCCAAATAAAATTTAAAATTTAAATATATTTTGGATATTGTAGATGGTGTATAATTTGAATGGGTCTAATGGTTAAGAAGATGTGTTTTTTCTTAAGAGGTCACATGTTCAAATCTAAAAGGGTAGGGTATGTACACCTCAATAGACTTTGTTTTAAGGAGGGTTGATACTTTCGATGATGTTATTACTAGAATGATCCGGACTTTGGAAATAAGGTGAGTGAAATTATTGCTAGAAGGAACTCCCTTGGGAATGAGGGTGAAGGTCTTGAATAATTTTGACTAACAAGTTCTTGTGCTTAATGTTATTTGTAACCTTGTCATCCACTAACATCTAAGCCTTGTTTGAGACTAGAACTAATTCATCAACAAAAATATTTTTCATATTCTAACTTACTTGACCCTCTCCGCCTTATCTCTCAACATTGCAAAAATTTGAGAGCACATGAAATCACCATAAACCAAATTTTATTGGAAATTCTTTATTGCCTAATTTTCTATATTGAGAACTTTGGGCCAACTATTCCATAAAATTCAGGGTGATGGTATGCCCATAAAATATGCTCAATGTCATTTCTATGGTCCTTGTAGTTTGGGAAAATTGATTGCTTTGGATCCCTTCATTTTTGGATCATATTTTGGTAGAATAAAGCTTTATGAGCAACCTCTAGTGAGTTTTGCTTTCATATATCTACCATACTAATACTGAATCTACTTCCAATTCATGAAAAACTGAAGAAATTTGAACTGGAGGTTTATATAGATACGTTCTTAACATTCACAAATGGAAAAACTGATATGATAGATCCGTTCCCATGAGGTTTGTTGTGACCATAAGAAGTATTATGTTCTGGGATTTCCTTGAACAACCATCTCAACTCATATTTCCTTTAAAAAGACTTTTGACTCTATGTATGCATCAACTAGAGAGGAAACTCTAAATATCAATCCATCTTTTTCCATTGGCTCTTAGAAATGAGTAAAGTTCTTCTAAGCCATAATCTTGTAGAATATTGTTCAATTATTAGAATCTACTTAAGTTCTAGAGCTCAAATTTTTGAAAATTTTAAATATGGAATTTCACAAATATCATATGGTCTATATTTGTGTACATTCTTTTATGTTTTCATTGCATTGATATGGTCGTATAGCTTTATGTTGTGGATTATGCACAACATATTATAATTATGTTTTTATGAATGTAGGAATAGTTAAGAAATTTAGATTGTGATTCCTTCAGTGGATTGGGAGGTTAGACCTTTATACATGTTATATACATTTGACATGACTATTAATGGGCAATTTTTTTCCTCGTGTTTTTAACAATTCGACCTCAACTGATTTAGATTGAAAACTTAGTTTTAGAGTACAAAATAAATTCTTTCATGTATAATTATTACGATAGAAAATGTTAATACCATTAAGAAAATTTTATTAGTATTGTGAATATTGCAAGACACTAAAAATATACTAAAATATCTTATCACTATCAAATAAATATGTTTATTTTCTTTGTTGTCATTGCATCTTTACAGTGGGATGTTGTAATAATGTAAGGTTAAGGTTGGTTATCATGCTTGTTTGTTTGGATAATGGATGTTGCTTATCATTAATTTAAGTTTGCTTATATGACAAATACAGTGAATGCATGTTGGCTCCATCATGTGATTGCATTTCTTGTTCAATGCTTAATTGTGCGTGACTTACTTTTATAACATTGGTAATTGGATTGTACTTGCTTGGATATTGGGTTGAATTAACACATGTTGTAAGTGCATTAAAGTCTAGTTTTTTTTTCCTGATTAAAATGCTTCCATTTATCTATTAATATAAAAATATTAATGGGGCATCCTATACCAAACAAAAAGGTTTTCTAAAAGCAACGATAGTAAGAAAATATCCTAAAGACTAGAACCATTTCACTACACCATGGGCTACAAGCAAAAAATGATCATGTTCATGCCCAAAGTGATGCAAACAAAAAATGATAAAGTCCATGCCCTAAGGGCCATAAAACCATAAAAACATAAACATAACACTAAAATAAAGTCTAATTGGTTTCCATAAAGCATGACATCAAGCGGTAACAAGAACCATCCTCGTGTTAGGGGGTAGATCATCATTGTCATTGGGATTTGAACCCCATCCTTCATTGTCGAGATCTTGATTAGGGGGTGTTGATGGGTCGAAATGTCTTGCTCAAGAACAAGGGGTTCACCCTGGTGAGAAGTCCCAATTAGACTGCTCCTCGTTTGGTATAGGGAACACATTTAGATTCTGGCCTGACAATTATTACTAATTTGTGTTTTACCGGTTACGGCTAAACCCACCGTTTGGGGTTTTTTAATCTAATAAAATGAAAAACAACTAATCTAAGATGCATGAATGCAAAATGCAGGTGTCCATAAATACTAATAGAATTGATGAAGTAAACACAGAACCAAACATATCACCACCATTATACCCAACAATAAGTTGACTGTGAAAATAAAAACAGGAATACGAGTAAATAGTTGCAAAACCAGAATTGTTCAAATGATATTAAACAACTAATTATATCTCTATGCATATAGGTTTAGACAAACATTTCTAGAAAATAGAAATAAAAATATGAACTCTAAACACGAGAATAGTCTATATTGTAAAGGACATTCTTACAACAACCCCAATGCTCAACAAATACACAAGAATAGTTCACAATTGTTAAAATTTCAACATGCTCTACACACCATGTTGAACATTCCCTAATTCCAACCTCCTAGATATATTATTTCCTAGTGATTTCCTTGCTTAAATATCTCATCGAATAAAATATACTTGCTAAAATTATTAACAGAATTTAAACAATGGAAGAAAATGAACTAGAAACCAATTTCACATGAAACATACAAGACAATATTTTCTTCCCTTCAAAGATCAAATTATCATTAACAAATATCAAATCTTACAAGGGATCCCTTACTGTGAAAATGGCTCACTGAGAAACATAACGAACTACAGACAACACCTGCAGCTACAGAACCGTCAATACCTACGACTCTTATTGGTTGCGGCTATTGAACTACCAATACCTGTGGCTAAAGAATCACCAATACCTATGGCTCTGATTTGTTGCAACTACCAAATTGCCAATATGTGCGGCTCTGATCTTTCACGACTGTCGAATCACTAATACCTGCTGCTTCGATTTGCTGTGTCTGTCTAACTGCCAATACCTACGACTACAAAACCACCAATACTCACGGCTCTGATATGCTATGGTTGTCGAACTGCCAATACCTACGACTATAGAACGACCAATACCTACGACACCGGTCTGCTGCGACTATTGAATGACCAATAACCGAGGTTCTGATCTACTACTACTATCGAATTGCCAATACTTATGACTACATAACCACCAATACATGCGGCTCCAATGTACTGCGACTGTCAAACTGCCAATACCCATGGCTACAAAATCATCAATACCTGCAGTTCTGATCTGTTGGAACTGCCAATACAAGTGGCTACAAAACCATCAATATTCGTGGCTCCGATTTGTTGCAGTTGTCAAACTGCCAATACCTGCAGCTACAAAACCCCCCATACGTGCGGCTCCGATATGATGCGGCTACATAACGACCAATACCTACAGCTACCAAACTATTCTCTCTTATCCTATGACCTAAGCTGATCTCTAGATGAAAGTCCTTCTTCACCTATCCTAGATCTCCTTGAATCGCAATCCTTCTTGATTCAAGCACTTGAGAAAAAATCCTTCTTTTCCCCTAAGTGTGACCTTGGTTCTCTCCAAGATTGTTGGGCTCTTTTGGTCACTTAGGTGAGAAAAAAGATGCCCTTTAGTTTCCTTGTTAGACCAGCAAGACAACACAGGAAATGATTAGTTGATTAGAGGATCAACAAGAAAGAAAATGACAATAAAAATAACAAAGAAATAGAAGTAAACTAAGCATATACAAATCCAAAGAGATGAATGAAAATGACACAATAAATAACTACCCAAATGGAAAGTGATCCTTGAATTGAGAACACCAAAGGAGGAAAGTGGGACTTATGAATACCCTATTCCTCCTGGGGAGGTGTTGGGATCTAAAGATGTCCTAAACACAACCTTAGTCTAACATTAATTTATCAACCGAGGATTCGTATTTTCTTTCAAGAATGTCAACAAAGTCTATGCACCTATGTAACCTCTATGCATCAACCGAAGGTAGGTGTTGGCACAAACATTTTACTTGTTGCCTACGTAGGGTCTTACCTTCCGTTTTCAATACCTCATCCTCCAAAGATGAACCTATGTTATCTTTGACATGCAGTTGTTTCGTTCAAATGAACGACACTAACTGCAAAGGGAACAACAATCATAACACAGGGAATGACAGTTGTTCTGTTCAAATGAACGACACTAAAATGTTGAGCCGAACTAATGTCGTATTAATTGCGTTGTAGTACTTGCCCAACCATTTAATTTGTCAATCCGAGGTTCGTAGGCTTATGAAGAACACACACTATATGTGCAAGACCGAAGTGGAATTAATCTAATCTAACTCTCCTTAAAGCTGACACACACTTTCAAAATGAAATTGTTGAAGTCAAATTAATCTAAGGAATGAAAAATTACATGAAGGAAAAGCAATACATGTGAAGAGTTTAATGACAAAAAACATATATGTGAGCTCACATCAATGAAGCTATCTCAATTTACATTACAAGAATCAAATGACAAATCATGAAACAATAATGAAAGCATGAATCAAACTAAGAATCCCTTTCTCCAAAATTACAAAACCCAGACTCTACATAAAAATCTAAGGCTAATCCAACTTTCTAAGATTCATTCCAGACTTATGAAATGGAGAGAGAGAACTCTCTTTTATACATGAGAGCCTCGAAGATAAGATAACCATCTCATAATTACAGATCCACTATTCTCTCAACTACTTCCACATTATTACAAAATATGATCCCTTCAAATCCTCACACATATCTCTCATATATACTGGATAAGATATGCCAACCAAATCTCCATGGTCTTCTCCTTGGAATAGGCTTTGAATAACTATCTCCTTGAAATGGTGGAGGAGATATTCGAGAAGTCTTTTTGTATTAACTCCTACACATTACAAAGCTCACACATTTTTGAGATATATATGAAAAACATGTTGAATTTCTAATATTTAATCATAAATTACTTTTTAATACTAAAATGAATAAAGTGAAAAATAATAATATGAAACCCAAATATATTTATGAAAATGATATCATGAAAGGTTAATGGGGCGATGGAATGCGAAGAATGACGAAGGGAAAGGTGGATGAAAATACAACATTTCTGAGTCCCAACAGGAGGGTCCTTGAGTCCCCCAAAAATAGAGATTTACTCACTTATCTATGACTAACAATGGTGAAGAACTTCTTGGTCAAGTTTCTCAAGAGGTGAGAAGCTTACCAAATGCTATGGTTGCTCAAATAGCTCTCAACAGAATAGATGGATTCTTTAAGAGAAAATGGGCAACATAACAATACAATGAATTCCTTCCCTTTTTAGCATACCATGACCATGTATTTATAGGACCATAGAAAGATATTACATAACATGTTCCAAGTGTGAATGGGAGACCTTTTAAGGTACTTCCCATCCTTTCAGTAGCCCCAAAGTGAGATTTCAGGTCGATCTTGAGGTCTTTTCATGGTACACTTTAGCCCAGAAGTGGTTGAGGATCGACCAATTCCATAAATGCGTCGTTTCCACATCAACGTGGGTTTCTTCAGGGATAGTCGCACAGGACACACATAATGCACATCCAACACTTTGTTGATCCATACAAATGTGAACGTGATGGCTTTGGTGGAAGTGTACAAAAATTCATGGGATTTTTATATAGTTTTGGTATATTGTTGAATAGGTTATGTAAATGTTGATAGTATGCTAATTATTGTGTTGTGATGATCTTTCTTCAACCATTGTCTATATTGTTGTGAGAAATTTTTTAGTGATAACAGATGCCCCTTGATGTGTGATGTTAGGAGCATATGTATAGTTGAAATACATCATTGTTTCTTTTGTGGATATGATTTGTGTAGCTACTATTTGAGAAGGACTATAATAACAATTCATTGGAGGAATGGGGATTTTTATCAGAACCAAGTAGTCTCCAAAAAAATGGAATATTAATTTGTTTACAAATGAGGAGGGCATGCCCCATGATCATGTCATGAAACCAGAGTATTATTGAGTGTAACTAAGGTCTATTGATGAAGCGAATATATGCAGTACCCTTGGGGGCATAAAAAAATGACAGATGATGGTTCCGATGAATAAACGAGATCTGAATCGAGGGATAGATAACTCAGAGGCATTTATGTCCTGGTAAATTTAGAGGTCTTTGGTTGTTACTAGAAACTACAATGGTCACATAGTAAGACCCACTATAACATAAAACATTGTTGGAGGTGAATGTTATGGGGGTCAATGACATCATAAAAAATGAGGACTCTTTCTGTGTCGTTAGAGACTTCTCATTAATAAGGGAGTGAGAGCCAAGATACTTCCATATTCCCGGAAACTTGTGACGATGTCGACAGGAAAGGGAGTGCGACTACAAGAAGCAAAGGGCTTCTTGACATCGATTTGATCAAACGGGTGTTAGGAACATAATGGAGGAAAATATGAATGACCTAGTGACATGGATGACATTCAATATGTATGCGACTCAAGAACTGCCCTTGGTTGGGGGAATATGAAATGATGGTAGCAATTGGAAAAACATGATCGGGGGGATGACTAGATATTGGGTGAACTGTGTTGAAGGCGTGAGACTACAAGGCAATGCAATATAGGTCAAAATACAGAGGTTTGGGACATGGATGTCTATGATAGCTGGGATTTTGGACATGGTACAAAATAGCTTGCAGAGAGGTTGATGGAAGTGGGGATGCCCCAACCAAGGGTGACATGGGTTGCAGCGTGCTAAGGAAAAAAGTTCCATCGAATGCAATGGAAGAAACCTACAACACTTGCTGAAATTAAAAATGTACTTTATACAATTACCAAATGAAAAAAAAATAATTGGGTTGATGATACTCATATAGAAACGGATGCCCCAGTGAAGTAATGCTTGGCTTGCTTGGGGTGCAAGTATTTGGGATGTAGCTGATGAAGGGTGGGGGCCCCATGGGTGGGTTTCTGTACCAGATAGATAAATGGAGGATGTACTTGTAGATGGGCAACTGATGTTGGATGAGATGGAGGGATAATGATGATGCAGAGGTGCATCCAAGGTAACCAAAATAATGACGATTAGGGAGTCCAGTGGAGGTAGGTTAGCAATATAATGAGAAGAATTATGAGGCTTATTCTTGGAAATGAAAAACTACGAGGACTCCCAATCCTAAGGGAAAAAGAAACATGAGTGTTGATCTGCAAATGGGAAAATATCTATGGGAAAACTCATGTTGGTGAGAAAGCTACCCGAGGACAGTACTTGAATGCAACAAAGGTAATGGTATTGTCGAGGCAGATGTGGGGATATTAATGGTAAATGGCAGAGGGATGAATGGGATATGAAACTATTTGCTAAGGGTATAAAGGCATGCTAGTGTTGATCGTGTACTTGAACAGACCATAGGATGATCATTTTACTTAGTGGGATGCATATCTTTGTAATAGGTACCTCCACAAAAACCAAATACCCAACGTGAAAAATATTTGATGATAAAGAACATATGATATTTATTTGATAAAAATGAATGTGCATACCTGCGAACAGGGCTAGGAGCTGGCTCCCTAGGTTGTCAGAAGAAAATATAGAACATATGACATAGATGGGTAGATCAGAGAATCAAAATCGTTGTGCCACGCACAACATGAAAAATGGGGTTCCTGGGATCCAGAACAGATGATTGGAATTTTGGGGAGGGGACGTATATATGGGTGGGGTGCCCACAATGCCACCTCATTTGTACATACGCAAGTTGAGTTCCGATTGCTTGTTTCCGTGCATTTGTGAGAAGTGCAAGGGTGTGGGGACATCGATTGGACGTGCATGAGAGTTTGGTGAGTGGCATAAACCTCCTGCATATTTTAGTTATGGTATTTTCTGGGATGGGGGCCGTACAAAGGGTTGTAAGACCACTTTTGTGCTTGAGGATGATGGTCTACAAGGGTAAAATTCACCATCTTGCGCACTGTTGTGTGAGGAAAATATCCACATTCGCGCACAATGTGTGAAAATTTGGCCATTTCTCCTGCGCAACAGTGCACGACTACTAGGTGGACATGCGCGCAAGACCGCAAAAATGTTAAGGTGACAACTGCACAGGCCCTATGTGGTTGTATGGAAAACATATGCGCAACTCTACGTGTCTGTCTGTGAGACACCTACACAACATCAACACCCCTGTTTATGAGACAAGCGCGCTAAGGTGTGTGCCTATTTGATGGGACATGCGTGCAAGACACAAAGTGGATTTTGTGTGGTTGATTTTTTTTGGTTATGTGCGTTGAGTGATCTACTTTTTTGGATTGAATGTAGGTTTGAGAGTACAACATGCCTAGTCACTAGAGGGAGAGAGACTGGGAGTCGCTTTAGAGAGAGGTGGGCGGGAATGCCTAGGTTCAACGTAGATTGGACCAGGTGAGCCCGTTGAGGTTTTTTTATTGTGCACCTATGAGGTCATAGAAGGAGATATTGCATTTTGTGATTGATATGGGGAGGCCACGATGACAAGTGTTTATAGTACGAGGCCAGAAGGTCCACTTTACAGTGGATATAGACCTTTACTTTATCACAGGGCTCCCATTTTGAGGCATTGAGTTGGAGGCCCAACCACAAATTCCTATGGGGGAGACGGTGGAAGATATAGCGGGGAGACATTGCTCACTTGATGATCCCTTGACCAAGGGGTCTATTAGCATAGGTGATATTGAATCACTGTAGACACAGGTATTTTGTGCCCTTATTGTGAGGATATTTGGGTCATTGGGGACCCAACATATTTCTGGGGAAAACCTTGCTATAATGGAGAGGGCGATGGCCGGTCACATTTTTGTGTGGGCGTGGGTGATGCGCTTATGTATGGTGTAGCAGCTAGATCGATCTGCTATGGAGAGGTCGGGGGATTTTTCACTTGGGTTGGTTTTGTGTGCCTTCTTTTGGAGAGGGTGATCTTGTTGTGCCCTAGAGTGATATTGGACCCACCCCCTCCATAATATCCACAACTTCAACGATGGGGACAAATACTAGCCTGCCATGGAGGAGGTGAGTGTGGGCACTATTTTACTGAAAATTTTGAGCGGGTATGGAGGAAGACCCCTCAGATTATTTTGGAGTTCCCCTATGTGGGGATGGACTTCCTCCATCATCCCGTTATGCGCTTGCCTCCTGGGGAGGTATGGGACCATTGAGGTATGTTTGTGTTTTATTATATGTCTGATATTCTTTGAGTTATGTAATGTGATCCTTTATGTGAAAAATACTAATGAGCCTATATATGTGTTTTTGCAGATGTTGGATCGAATGACCGAGAGGATGATTTTTCTCGTGCTGGGGTAGAGGAGGAGTAGGAGGGGGAGGAGAGGGCGAGGATACATCACTGATATCATGATCCTGGGGCGGGTCCCTGACATGCTTCAACCATAGATGAGGTGGATGGCTTAGTCCGAGAGATGTACGAGCTGTGGCAACAATTTGAGATCATGTTACAAGGGATGCCAGGGGACCGTTGGCCCCATATCCAGGATGATTGAATCCTGGAGCAGTGTATTCTTGTGAGGAAGGAGTGGAGATCACTAGCATGATGTGCTGCAGTAGCGGGTGTTGTAGTGATAGGGAAGATCCCCCCAGGAGTAGTGTCCCCAGCTGGTGGGGGAGGGGTACCTCTTGCTAGTATAGGACCAACAATAAATCCTCCCGAAGGGGATTTTACAGAGTTAGAGCCACCCTAGGTGTTGTATTGTATGGGCATAGAACACATTTTTGTATGATTTATGTATAGGAGTGGAGGATCCTATTTTGTGTATGCCGAGGGAATTTTGTGATACTTGAGCCCGACTGTGTGGCCGAGGATATTGTATATTTTTTATGAAACGTTTTTGGCACCATGTTTATATATATGGGTATATATTGTTGATGATGATGTTTATGTTTTTTGGCATATTTGTGATGTGTTTTTTATAGTTTGTTTACTTATTTTGATGTTAATGTTGGATGAACTATGTTGAACTAATTGTAAGTGTGTGTTAATGTAACAAATTCCAATTTGGCACTTGATTAGCCATGGAATCTGCAACTTGGTTTAGACTCCTAGGAATATGTGTGAATGTGATGGATTCAAAATTCTGAGATAGAAGGTTAAATTGCAGGTACTTACGATATAGGCACAGATCATGGACACAATACTCATTATTCAACTGCAACACGATGGGTTGGGAATCTAGGAGAATGCTTAGGTGATGAATATGGAGGTGATTAGCTTCTGAGAGGAGACCAATGACGACAACATACTCAACTTGGTTATTAGGGGCAGGTCCGAGACAAATACCGCTTGAATGGAGTAATACATGTTTCGGGGTATAAATGGCCCAAGTTGCTGAAGCAAGATTCATAGTCTAGCGATTGGCACCATCGACATACCCGATGTGGTAAGTGAATGGATAATTCATCTATCAAAATAAGGACAAAGGGCTAGACATATGGATTTGGGAGGTATGTGAAAAAATATTAAAAACTCTAGGAAAATACAAGAAGAAACCTAAGGTAGAGTGGCTATGCTAAGGGTAAAATTTATTCAAGTATAATCCATTGATAGGGTTTTTTAGGGTATCCCCTTTGAGATGGGCTAGGATGCAGACGCCGTTAGTGAGGAAATGACGAATGATGTATGGTCCTATTGAGCACTCAACACACCCTAAAAAGCCTTATCAAATTTTGTCACTTTTTGTGTACCACTTGTTTTCTGCACTGTCTGACTTGATTTCATTTTGGGAAATGTTTGATCTTTGTTTGTTTCCATGATTCTCATCTCCTATTAAGGTTTGTTTAAATTTATGAAACCTCATGACTAAAATACCTTAAAACATGAATTAAGAATCGACAGCCAAACACTGCACCTAACACGCTCAGTTTCAGAGTCAGAAAGAATTCAAGTAAGTAAAGGAACCACACGAAAAACAACATTCGCCGAGTGTCGATCCTCATCGGCATCGAAAGAAGGAAGTTTTGGTCTACGTAAGATTTTTGCATAAAGGTTCAAGCGATAGCCGATCCCCTTTGACATCGGTAAAATACGAGGAAGGCACACATTAACAAAGGATGTAAAGAAATCGCCGATAGTCGATGCCCAACGCACTTTATAGGGATTGGGGAAAATCTAGAAGGATCACAACAAACATTTCGACCACGATAAATTTATCTTCGATCGTCGATCCCTGATGCATTTTCGGCATCGTGACTTTTTCAAGGGAGCCGATCTGAGAGCACTTGGGTAGGTTTATTGTTGATCCCCGATCCTTGACACTTTTCGACGTCGACAAGCTAGGATTTGGTTTTAGAACGAATAGCTTAAAGAAATTCCCGACTCCGATTAATATGAGCGAATTAAGTCATTGGTCTCGAATGCCACATGTATTTACCAGGTAACAGGGTCGTACGGTCTAGTTCTATCCTGAGTCACACCCCCGAGTTAGCTTTTCCACATCATCACTGTACGGTAATATTGATCAGCGTCAGAGATTTTGCAGGAGGATATCAAAGAAAATGTTCACAGCACAATCCCAACCCCCAATCCACCAGCTGAAAGAGAGGAACAATGAGACATTTGCGACATTAGAGATGATCATATTTTGGACATTTAAGGAGCTATTTAATGCCCTATCCTGCATTAGTTTCTACCCTGTGTGTCGTTTAGACAACAACATTTTGAAATCACCGATAGACCACATTACCACTCGCGCCTTCGCCGTCAACCCACGATGAATTTAAGTTCAAACTTCTATAAAGATTCGGTGGCATCTTTATTGAAATTTCACTCATAACCCGAATTGAATGGCTTATGTGACATGGTAAGATATTCCCTGTTTAAATATCTTGAACCGTTGTGAACAAATTCATTCTTTGCATAAGTGAATTCCAGAGCGTCCGAAGGAGCAAAGAGAGAAACTCGAAGACTGTACTGGCCCTCTTGATTATAAAAAAACCATGTTTAACAAGCCTCAGAGGTATGCATCCAAGCCTATCACTTCGTTGGTTATAATTTATATATGTTCATCCAATTTCTTACATAGTCTGTAAAATCCACTCTAGTTGCAGGAAGAATGCCCTGAGAAATCCAACCACCAGGCGCTCACTGAGAGAACTAAAAATGAAAGAACTAGAGATACGAGAAGGTTCTTCTCCAGGGAC
>ML798200.1:319211-332802 GCA_009831015.1 Picea engelmannii
TCATGTCCCAGACCGGATCATCGTGGGAGAAATCTGTTATCAGACCATCCTGCAGGGCTATAATGCCACATTGGTCAAAGACAAAAAACAAGATTTCATACCCTACGGTTTCCATGTGGGGTTGTATCTGGTAAAGTATACTGATCAAGGAAAACAAGAAGGGCTAAGCCAACTTGAATTTAGATTCCCTACAGGATGATTCTGCAAGCATGATCCTAAAGGCCTGGTCCCCCAACATGCGTCACAAGTATCATCCTCCTGGTCGTATGCTCACTATAAGTTTGAGGATGAAGTCTTCACAGAGAACGCCCAGGACTGGGATGAGGTGGTGTAGAATATGGCCAACCCAAACATGACCAGGTTCAAGGCCATGAGTGTAGATGAACAGGTGGAAACAATAGATCAGTCAGCTCAAGAGGCCCTTAGAGCCAGGGAAGAAGTTAGAGGGGTAGAGACAACATAGGTGCAAAAAAGGGGACTGTTATTAACACCAGATGCACAAATAAGGGGATTTCTCCTGATGGAAGAGGCACAGAGAGTCATTGATCAGTTGTAGAACAAACCAGATCTTGTAGAGATGGCGAGGGTTCCTGTCGAAAACCCAATCAAAATTCGAGGAGGACCAAGTGACCCAGAGTCGATACAAATTGAATAAACCACTGAGTCAGATAACCTTGAAGCTTCAACACCACAGGTTGGATCACCAGGGGAAGTTTCGACTCAGCATGAGATAGCGAGGACATCAGGGAGAGAAAGTACACCAAATCCCTTGTTCGATATAATAACCATCTACGACGATGAGGAGAGTTTAGAGGTCTCACTGGTCACTCCGGTGAATATCATAGAGGAAAAAGAACCTGAGAAGGCATCCACCCTGGGTCCCAATGCTCCAAGTTAGAGAAGTCTACAGAATGAGAAAAAGGTAGAAAGTGCCTTGGACTTTGAGACACTCGACATACCGTGAATCCCAATGGACAACTCTAGGGATGAGCTAGGATCACACAAACAAGGGGAAGAAATTCCACAATAGGAAATCGACATCTTGATAGCCGATTACCAAGTAAGTACTGAGCCTACCCCTGATTCATCAATTTTATCCAGTACTTTACTCCCCGATGAGAAACAAACAGAGGCCGAGTCTTCGGGACATACAAAAGAGGTTAAGGAACCCAGTCTTGAACATATATACACTGTTGGGAGCCTGGGAAACACTCTTACTTGGGGAGAGAAAAAAATCCTCTAACATGTGGATGAGGTTGTCTATATACAAGCCATCGCTTACAACAGAAATAGGAAATCCATCATGAAGAGAACCACTAAGAAGAGGAGGATTACTTTGGACAGTTCCATCCTCATCACCAGAGAGGAGAACTTGATCAACACAGAGCGTGCCAATACATTCGAGCTTATCGATGTAGGGATGGAAATCAATGATGCCACCCTGGATAGAGCAAGAAAAGATGAAGAGGAGATAAACGTTACGCTAAAGGATTTGGAGCATATGCTCCATTTGGCGAAATACTATTAGGACTCCACATAGGCCACAATATTCTTGAGAAGTGAACTCCAATATGCCTACAAAAAATTCACGAGTGAGCGATACCTTTTCATTGCAGGGATAGATGACTTCTAGGAAGACACCCTTATGGCGCTAGAAATTTGAAAAGACATGGAAATATGGTATGAGAAGGCCCACCAAGCGGTGGAAAGAATTGATTAGATCAACACAGTTCAAAATGGCCGAGACGTCGAAGAGAACGGTATTCGGGTGCTAAGGGACAACATCATCGACCGTGTAAGGAAGTCAGACAAATACTAGGTGAATATGGCCCAAGAAACTTAGCGGGAGATCCAATATAAATGGTTCGATTGTGAAAGGAGCTGGACCAAGATCAATCGGGCGATGAGAGACATCGGTCTCCTAGAATTCGGTGCACCCGAGGGCTTTGTCAACTTGCATGACATAGTCAAACTACATGCAAAACAAGAATCATCATGGACTACAGAGGTAACAAAGGTGGCGAACATGGGGCCAGGTCAAGTACAACAGTTCATGGAGCACCCGATTAAGGCTCAGATAATGTTACAATAGTTAAGTGTTAAAGTAGTCAAGTATCGGGCACGTGTAGTGGAGATAAAGGAGATCCTTTTGGCCCCGATGGATCAACACAGATTCCCGTATGCAAACACATGCGAGGAACTCTTCGTTAAATGGTCAGTGGATGAGAAGAGTCATCCACTCAAGTGAATCCATTTGATGACTTTGAGAATACTGAGAGATGAAAGCGCCATGTGGCGATGTTTTGTTTTAATTAGCTTGCACTTTTGATAGTTATTTTTAGTTAATAATTTGATATAAATAAGAGGATCGACCTGTTAGAAGTGGTCGATGGTTTTGGAAAGGACCCTCATTTTTGGAATTGTAAAGAACTATTTCAAAACTACCTTAATTGAGAAGTCCTGTTTAGGATCGGAGACAAGTTTTTGTTTTTTCATCAAAGACGTGTGTGATTGAATCGTAAGGAGGAATTACTTCTGACTTTATCTCATGAATGGATGTTGTAATGAGTAAGAGTTTCTGAATCTATTGATAATTTAGTTGATTCAATGTTTTTATAGTTCTTATCTATAATGATAGAAAGAAAATCATTGTGTTAATGTGTGATTGGTGATTATAGCTAAGGAAACTAATTTTCTTGCCATCATTTTATTGCATGTATGTTTTCTTTTGATAATTGTATCTCAATCAATAATTGAAATACCAACAAGTTGATGTATTAGTACTAGGCTTGTCACAGGTGTGAAAATATTTGTCTGCATTCTTGAGCATGAGGGTTATCTTGAACTCAACCTTCTTCAATAGTTAAGTTTTCCCCTTTCCTTTTACCCAACTGATTTATACCAGCACCTATATTTTATCAGGCCCACCTATAAGAGAAAATACAAAAAAAGAGAACGTTCAAACATAAGGAGTTTTCACAAGAAGATATCATGTAAATCACTATGTAAATCCCATCGATTATTTGGCTGGATCACAAGATCTGGAGAACCATTCCACTATCAAACACTATAGATTGTAATTGGGTCTCAGTGGCAGGGTTGGTTCCTACTGTTGAGTTAAAGGGATTTAGGACCACTCAAAAGAATTGGCACTAGAAGGAGGGCCTGATGAATGAATGGATGACAGTATTTCTGATATAATATTTCACATAGCCTGTAGATTCAAAACAACCCACATGCATGGCTAGTAATTCTCAAGACAAAGCACACACACTGAGTACTCCTGAAATGAGTAACTCACCCCAGCAAGAGGAAGAACATTTATTCCCTGAAATACCTTGTGCTGTTCCCCACAAGGAGTTGAACCAGTTTAGAAGAATCACAAGAGCTTACGCCCGAAAAATTGGAGCACTACCCTTAGCTCCATTACTTCCTCGTAGAAAACAAGTAAGATTACTAGTGGTCGACACCCCTGACCAGGTATTTGTTCACATAGTATAACACTTGATAGATTTCTCTCTCACCGACATTGAACATCCCCTTAATCTACTCCCTGAAACACCGACCGGTAACTGCTCCGAGCCCGACGATTTTTCTGACAAGGAAGGGTTTAATTTAGAACGCTTAGTGTTAGATCCAGACGACATGGAATATACCAATGATCATAATTAATAAAGGGGAAACCCACCTGAGAATAATCAACCTTGGCTGGCCATAGATGCTCTAGCCATCCTCGGACGAGTACATAACCTTTCCCGACATCTAGAAAAGTTACTCCCTAAATTTGACCCTGAAACCTCAGGATTGCCTGAAGACCATATCAAAACTTTCATACTAGCTATCAGATTGATGAATGTCCAACATGAAGATGTATTATTCAGGATTTTCCCCTATACTTTTGAGAATTCGGCCTCCACGTGGTATTTTAACTTGGTTGTAGGGTCCATAACTAGTTGGACAAAGTTTCAAAAGGATTTTTTAGATAAATTTGCAAAAGAAACCACTACAGAAGCTTTGATGGCTGAGTTGTTCACCTCCACCATGAGTTCAAAGGAAAATGTTAAAGACTTCAATCAATGATTCACCACTATCTTGAACAAATTTCAACCCGAAGCTAAACCCACTTAGGATTTGCAAATTGAAGTATACACTAATGCTCTTCCTGCTTCCATTTCCATGTTTGTGAAGAGGGTTGCCAAAACAACCTTAGCTGAGAATGCCAAAACTATAGAATTTCAAATGAAGGGATGTAAAGAAGGCCAGGTCTCATTAGTTAAGAAGGAAGTTCAACCTTCACTCAGGAGAGGACCCTTGTTGACCAGACCCCCAAGGAAGCAAACAGAACAAGGTCCCGAAAAGGGAAGTGGAGACATAGAGGACCTACAACGATTTATAAATAAGTTATCAAACACAATTATAGACATGAAAATAAGTGCAGGGTAAGGAAACCAAGGCCAAAGGCCCTATAAACCCTTTTTTAAAAGAAATCCACCGTTCAAAGAAATTGAACCTCCCCCAACCAACTTAAACATCGATCTAAGAAATGTAGCATTTGACTCTTTCTATACCTATCACCAAGAGAAACACTCTGAAAGAGACTGCCCACAATGGGTGCATGCCATGAATTTGATGGCCAACCAGTTTCTAGACGAGATTTCCTCAACTGAACAATCAAGCGGCTCAACTATGAATATTGTTGATCAGGAAGAAGTTGATCCACTAGAAGAAACAACCATGTTGATATGGGATCCTGACATACCAATTCCTTTCAATGACCTATTTGAGGTTCAAGAACCACCTGTAGAGGTCTTGGCTGTGCAAAAACGAAGTAGGGGTCACCTGATCTCAAATGAAGTTATCACAACCCACATTTCAAGAGGAAAACAAACATCTGATCACTCGAAAGAATATTTTGTCTCCCAAAGAAATTATATAAACTTCCATACCCGAGAATCGCCCAAGCTAGACTACAACATAGTATAATATTTGAAAAAATTGAAGGCTAATATATCGGTCATGGACATGTGTAGAATCCCCCAACAAAAGGACTTTCTGTTACAAGCTTTGAAGTCAGTAGAAACTCCTATAAAAAGAACTAACCAAGGATAAAATCCATTCCTCACAGATCTAAGGAGAAAGCCAACTGTGAACGCTTGCTCTGAAGATAAAAAGGGAAAGCCTTTTGTTCCACCGTTCCTATTGACATTTGAAGTCTTCAACAAAAACCTCCATAATTGTTTTGTTGACTTAGGGGCATCCTCTAATTTTATGCCATTATCTATATGCAATAACTTGAACACAATCCCTCTCAAAAGTGATAAACATGTGATACAACTAGATAGAACCCAGGTGAAGGTTATGGGAGAGCTCAAAGATGTCATGATCAGGATGGTGACACACCCGAAATTTGTTCACATATTTACATCATTGTAGTAGATATCCCATAAGCTTATGGATTGCTACTTAGTCGATATTGGTCTGAGAAGTTAAACCAATACTTTAGTACAGACTAGGCTCACCTTTGGTTGCCATTAAAGGGACACACAAATATGATCTGGATCGATAGGGAAAGATATCTAAAATATACTGTCACTGACCTAGAAACCCTCAACGAACCCTCTTCAGTTTATTTCCTCGTGCTAGGAAATTATTCCTATGACTTCGATTTCGGGAATTTCTCCCCCGTCTCATATGATGTCCCTCTCACTCAAAACTCCGAAATGACTTTTCAAGAAAATTTACCGACGATGGCAGAAGAAATCCTCTTCTGTCAAGAACCTCTGTTAAAAACCACAGAGCAGAGAGGATGAAAGGAGGAAAGTGGTAAGCAAAAAGAAAATGATGGTTTTCACTCACAAGTTTGGAACTTGTACTTTGATGGGTCTAAGTCGCAAGAGGGATCAAGAGCGGGGTGTATCCTCATTGATCCCAAAGCTAAACAAAATTTCCTGTCCTACAAACTAGAATTTGAATGCACAAACAACACCACCGAGTACGAGGCCCTAGTACAAGGGATAAAGAAATCCATAGACTTAAACATTAAATAATTAAAGGTTTTCGAAGATTTTGAAATGATCGTTAGAAAAGTAAGGAACACTATACATTGCAACTCTCCCCACCCAATGAATTATCAACAGGAAGTGCACAGACTAATAGAAAATTTTGAAGCCTTCAACATTACAGTGATCTCCAAAACAAAGAACACACTGGCTGATTCTCTGGCCACTACTGCCTCAAGCCTATCCCCTTTAAAAGACTATGAAGCCTCTCGGTTCAATGTGGAGCTACTCTACAAACTGTCGGTGCCCAACAATATTTCTATTTGAAAGTCCTTTGAAGGAGATGAACAGATCATAATCTTTTTAACCAATCAAGATAATTTTAAAGATCTGGCTATTGACGATGAAGTATTCCAGGAGAAATTAATAGAAATTGATCCCCATGTACAAAAACCTGAAATAGATCAATCGACTGAAAAAACAAGGTCTCACACGATACTGAAAGGAGTAGCCAATTTATAAAACCTTTTTGACTTAAGGGAAAGATTCAAAGGGTCAACGAACACAAAGACAGGGAGTCCCTATCCCATGTATGAAACCATTAATTTAGGAACCCCGAAGAACCCTAAGAATATAAATCTTGGCAAGACAGTATCTAAAGAAGAAAGGAAGGCCTATCTCAAACTTTTAAGATAATATCAAGATGGTTTTTCATGGTCCTACCAAGATATGAAAACTTATGATACTCTTATCATTCAAAACATAATCCCGTTAAAACCTGGAGTAAAACCATTTCAATAGAAGCTCCAGAAGTACCACCCATATCTTGAACCCCTCATGTGTCAAGAGTTAAAAAAATTACTAGATGCTAAAATAATGTTTCAGGTTAGACACTCTGCTTGGGTAGCAAATTTGGTTCTTGTTAGGGAAAAATATGGGGAGATTCGTCTGTGTGTGGATTTCAAGAACCTCAATAGAGCATAAGAAAATGACAACTGTCCAGTGTCACTGATGGAGAAACTCTTGCAGACCATGTCTGGTTCTGATATTTTCTCCCTGCTGGACGATTTTTCAGGTTATACATAAGTTTTAGTTTCATAGGAAGACCGATTGAAAACTACCTTCCGAACCAAGTGGGGAATCTTTGCTTATAAGTGCATTCCCTTTGGGTTAATAAATGCAGGGGAAACCTTCCAAAGGGCCATGGACATAGCATTTCGGGGACTAATCAACAAATCTTTAGTAGTTTATTTGGACGATGTGACTGTGTATTCAAAGAACATAGAAGATCACATCCAACACTTAACCCAAATTTTTAAAAGGTGTAGGAAATACGATATATCCTTAAATCCTAAGAAAACTATCTTTGGTGTCGAGGAAGGGAATCTACTAGGTCATATTGTATCTCAAGCAGGAATTCACATAGACCCAGAATGAATTAGGGCTATAGCTCAGCTTCCATTACCCCACAAAAAAATGCTATGCAATCCTTCTTTGGAAAAATCAATTTTGTGAGAAAATTCACCCCCGATTTCGCTGAAACTATCAAACCCTTACAAAAGATGATCCACAAAGATGTTGAATTTAAGTGGGATGAAGAATGAAAAAGTGCTTTCAACAATATTAAGACTGCAATATCTCAAGCTCCAGTGTTGCGAAGTSCCTACTTTAGAAAATAATTTTCCCTCTACACCTTTGCCTCCGAMCAATCGTTAGCTGCAATATTGACTCAGAAGGATGATGAAAACAATGAGGCCCCAGTCTCATTTATGAGCACTAATATCCAAGGGGAAAAACTAAATTACCCTGTGATAGACAAGCATGCTTATGCGGTGTACAAGGTAGTGAAACACTTCAGATATTACATCCTAAAGAACCACACCAAAGTCATTGTGCCTCATCCCGTAATCCGGTCCCTATTCACTCAACATGAGATGGGGGAAAGAAGAGGGAACTGGATGGCAGTGGTCCAAGAATTTTATCTCGATATAAAACCTACCAAACTGGTTAAGGGACAAGCATTATGTAAACTGACAGCTGAAGCCCGGGACCAACTAAATGAAGACCCCAGATGGGAGAATGAATTGGAATTATGGTGTGGTGAAGCTTCATACGTCTCCCCAAGGTAGGAGTCTTAGCATGAGAAACCAACTTATCTCCTGCATCATGGGACTTGCCCAGAAAACGTAAACCCCAGGGAAAGGATAGCTCTCAATCTAAAATCAACACAATATCGCCTCTTAAATTCGGTTCTCTTCCGCGTTAATTATGATGGGGTACTTTTAATATGTCTCAAACGTGAAGATGCATACAAGGTTCTGAAAGATCTCCATGATGGTCCTGGAGGTGGACACTTCACAGGGAATACCATCTCTCACAAAATAATGAGAGATGGTTATTATTGGCCTACTCTATTCAGGGATGCTCACACATGCGCTAGGAACTATAAAACCTGTCAAATAAGCGCTGGGAGGGAAAAGAGAGCAGTTGTCCCATTCCAACCTGTGGATGTCTCCAGTCCATTCAAGCAATGGGGGTTAAATATCATAGAAAAAATTACACCGAGTTCTTCAAAACATCATAGATACATATTGACCGCCATAGACTATTTCACAAAGTGGGCAGATACCGTCCCTCTGACTCATGTGAACGAAAAGTTGGTGATCCAATTCATAGAACAAAAACTAATCACAAGGTTCGGTATGCCTTCCGTCCTTGTTTTCGATAATGCTGCTTACTTTTCTTCCACCCTATGAAAAGATTTTTCTTTAGACAAAGGAATCATAATCAAATGCTCTGCAAACTAGTATCCACAAGGGAATGAAGTGGCATAATCAACTAATAAGAACCTAGTGAGGATATTAAATAAAATATTTGCAGACAACCAGAGGAATTGGCACAATTCAATTCATAATGCCTTATGGAATGATAGAGTAACATCCAAGGAAGCTATAGGGAATTACCCATACTTTCTAGTATACAAACAGGAATCCATTCTCCCGAACAGACTATATCTTCCATCTCTTTAGATTTCTCAAGATTCTAGAGGACAACCCTTATCAGTTATACAACAAAGAATTGATACCCTCCTCATGCTAGAAGAGGAAAGGGAGAAAGAAATATCAAAGTTATTTTCTCATCATCGGATAGTTAAAAGGTGGTTTGAGAAGCATAAGGCTGAAGAGAAGAATTTTGAAGTAGCAGACTTAGTCCTGAAATGGGACAGAGCGAATGAGCCAAAGGGAAAAAGTTTGAAGTTTCAGAATCTATGGCTCAGACCTTTTCAGGTAGCCAAGAAAATTGGGGTAGGTACATATCGGTTGAAAAATCTGAGGGGGGAACCTAACGCCCTCTCGGTGAATGGCCAAGCCCTTAAACAATATTTTTGTTAAAAAAAAAAATTGTTTTCATGATACTTTGTTTTTAGGTAGGATGATTGTGGAGTTCTTCAGTTTTTGTGTTTCTTGTTATAATACTTTTTGTGATTTTAAAGTTTTTGTTAAGAAAGGCATCGGTTGAACTTAGTTCATGCTATATAACAAACTTTGTTTCTGACTCATGCTTACATACAACACAAGAAGCGCTGGGAGAATTGCGGTTGTTTTAAAGGAGTTCTGTATCTAACCCATGCAAATAAACAACCTTGGTAAAGTGATGAAGTGTCCTCTTGGTGGTCTGGTAGAACCTAAAGGGAAACATGGTAAGCTGGAAAGTACCACATGTACCTCAAGACAGAGCTAGAAAAAATTCACCGTAACCATCTTATTTTGCAAATAAAAGACATCCTCCTCTCCCCACTCCCTCAAAGAATTCTGCCGAAATAAAATAAATTATATCAAATGAGTGCAAAGTAGGAGAGGGTATGCAGATAACTCCTCCATGGCTATGGATGCTCGCTGGAAGTAGAGAAAGGTCTGTGACGTCGGGGTGACTTCGCTAGGGCTATGGACGCTCGCTAGCAGTGGAGCAACATTGTAACACGTAAATGATGATAACTAAAAGGCCTGGTGCCAGTTAATTCTTTAGTTGACTCTTGTCAAAAGAGGGCATGGGTCATGGTTAAAGTAAACAAAGGTGGAATAAAGGTCGAAACCCCACATACATGCCCATATTCTCCAACCAGGGAATTTCAACCACAAGGATAGAAGAGGCTCTGAGAAAAACCAATTAATTTATTAACCAATGTTTTCATCAGCTGAGCCCGAGTTAGGAACACAGATTCTTCTTTCACCCAATAAGTCGCCATTTGTTGAGAACTCAAAACACCCTAAAAATCCTTATCAAATTTTGTCACTTTTTGGGTATCGCTTTTTTTCTGCACTGTCTTACTCGATTTTATTTTGGAAAATGTTTTACGTTTTTTTATTTCTATGACTCTCATCACCTATTCAGGTTTGTTTTAACTTATGAAACCTCATGACTAAAATACATCAACACCTGAATTAAGAATCAAAATCCAAACACTACACCTAACGCGCTCATGTTCGGCTTCAGAAATAATTCAAGTAAGTAAAGGAATGACACGGAAAACAATAGTCGCCGAGTGCCAATCCTCATCGACATCGACAAAAGGAAGTTTTGGTTTACGTATGTTTTTTGAATAAAGGTTTGAGAGATAACCAATCCCCTTCGACATCGGTAAAATATGAGGATCGGGGAAAATCCAGAAGGATCACAACAAACATTTCGAACATGATAAAGTTATCTCCGATTTCTGATCCCCGAGGCGTTTTCGACATCAGGACTTTTTCGAGGGAGCTGATCCGAGAGCAGTTGGGTAGGTTTATCGCCGATCGTCGATCCTTGATACTTTTCGGCGCCGACAAGCTAGGATTTGGTTTTAGAACAAATAGCTTAAGGAATGTCCCGACTTGGATTAATACAAGCGAATTAAGTCATTGGTCTCGAACGCCATGTGTCTTTATCAGGTAAGAGGGTCGTACGGTCTAGTTCTATCCCGAGTTATTTTTTGGTTCCCTAAGTCCTAGTCACACCCCCGAGTCAGCTTTTCCACATCAGCATTGTACGGTAAGATCGATCCACGTCAGAGCTTTTGCAGGAGGATATCAAAGAAAATTTTCACATCACAATCCCGACCCCCGATCCACCAGCTGAAAGAGCGGAATGATGGGACATTAATGCCCGATCCTGAATTAGTTGCTACCCTGTGAGCCGATTAGAAAAAAACATTTTGAAGTCGTCGATAGACCACATTACCACCATTAGCTCCGCCGTCAACCCATGATGACTTTAAGTTCAAACTCCTCTAAATATTCAACGACAGATTTGTTGAAATTTCACTCATAACCTGAATTGAATGGCTAATGGGACACAGTAAGATCTTCCCTATTTAAATCTATTGAATCGTTGTGAAAAAATTCATTCTGTGCATAAGTGAATTCGAGATCATTTGAAGGAGAAAAGAGAGAAACTCAAAGACTTTATCGACCCTCTTGATTATCAAAAAAACAGGTTTAACAAGCCTTAGAGGTATGCATCCAAGCCTGTCAATTCATTGGTTATAATTTATATATGTTCATCTAGTTTCTTACACAGTATCAAAAATCCACTCTAGTTGTAGGAAGAATGCTGCTGAGAAATCTAACCAGTAGGCGCTCACCGAGAGCACCAAAACTGAAAGAACTAGAAATAGACGAAGGTTCTTCTCCGAGGATCGCAAGGTAGTTGGAGTACGCCCGTAGGGCAGAGCCTGTCGTCAAAAAAATAAAAAATAAATCTTTCTTCTAGCCTCCAGCCTTTGGAGACATAGAGAAGAGCATCGACTCCAAGGTAGCGCTCCCATAGTTGGGGGATCTCTTAAAAAAAATTAGTCGAGAATAATTCCCAGAGTATATCCCACACATCAACCCGGACGTGAGGGTGCTGAATGACCAGGTGTTCCCCAACATATAACAGTCGTATTTACACATGGTGGAGAGAAGAAATCCCATGTTCCCCTGCATAGAGGTCCTGAAGTGGCTCATCGAACACACATACGGGCATAAATGCTCGATAAATGATGAGAATGGTGGGTGCATAAGAGATTTCCTCCCGAAAGAAGTCCAACAATACTATAAGCTCAGGGAATCGAAGGAGATAATCAACACAGAATTAGTGGTAAAGTTTTATGAGTTCCATGACACCAACCGGTTGATGGCATCATGGTGGAAAGAGGATAATAATTTCACTAACCGGAGCAATGGGTGGTATGGAACAATTAACCCAAGGGAGACATACATCTATTTGATGGCTCTCATCTGCCGATTATATGGAGAAAAGGACTACTCCAAGTTTTCGGAAGCATGGATGCCTTTGGAATACACAGTCGCAATCACCAGGAGCATCTTCAACTGGGGAGAAATAATCTTAAAACAATTAAGCATCTGTGTACATCATGTTCAGACTCTGAAGGAAGGAGAGGCACCAACTTTCTACATGGCCTTGTATCTTCTCGATGTCATGTGTGCAAGGAACGTCTTCGCTAGCATGAATATAAGATGGCATGTTGTAGAGATCTTGATCCACATCTACTTCAACGTGCCATGGGAGAACAGGTAGAAGAATTCTTACGCACTCATCTACGATGAATTCATCGCCCACATTTATTTTATTCTTTTTAAGAAGGAATGCCCAAGGCTATCGACGAAAGACAAGAAAATGATAGACAAGGTAAGCCATTGGTACTTGGACGAGCGCTCAACCTACATCAGGGTGTTCGGGGCCACCAGAGCACCACATCTCCTTCCAGCTCATGTCCTAGACTGACTTGTCGTGGGAGAAATATGTTGTCAAACCATCCCATAGGGCTATAATGCCACATTGGTCAATGACAAGAAACATGCTTTCATACCCTACGGTTTCCATGTGGGGTTCTATCTGGTAAAGGTTCACTACTGCATTTGGGTCAAATTCTGACGGTGCGTTCGACGCAATTGCCACTTTCTATTGTCGAAAGACCGACAAACCTCGGACCCCCTCAAAAGTTGTTTTACATGACGTCGTTTTTCCGACGACCTAGTTTTCGTCGGTATTGCGACGTTTGAAACGTCGCAATACCGACGTTGCAAACGTGGCAAGACCGACGTTGCAAACGTGGCAAGATCGACGTTTTAAACGTGGCAAGAGAGACGTTGCAAACGTGGCAAGACCGACGTTTCAAACGTGGCAAGAGAGACATTGCAAACGTGGCAAGACCGACGTTTCAAAAGTGGCAAGAGAGACATTGCAAACGTGGCAAGACCGACGTTTCAAACGTGGCAAGACCGACGTTTCAAACATGGCAAGTGAGACGTTGCAAACGTGGCAAGTGAGACGTTTCAGATGTGGCAAGAGAGACGCTTCAAAGGTGGCAAGACCGACGTTTCAAACGTGGCAAGTGAAACGTTTCAGACGTCTGAAACGTGGCAATAGAGACATCTAGAACGTGGCAAGACCGACGTCTTGAAGGTGGCAAGTTCTCATCTATAACGTGGGAAGAGAAACGTTAAGAGGTATCATCTCCGACATGATTGCTATGGGAGCGACACTCCAAAATGTCGCAATAGCGACCTTCTTGTAGGTATTTAAAAAAAAAATACAATATCAGTACTAAG
>ML798200.1:385330-401734 GCA_009831015.1 Picea engelmannii
TTTTTTAAATATATTCACTCCTTTCCACTAACAAACCTTATTACTTTAAATCTCAAAACTTTCCTTTAAAAAAATTCGAGCATGACTTATAAAAAAACCACCCTTGGAACGCACTTGCGCAAATAGTTATTTATAGGGTTTTTGTTTAATTTGTATTAAAACCCAATTTATATCTTTTACAAGTATTATGTTTAATGCTTGCGGCCACACTTGATCGATTAAGTAATTAATGGGTATATTTTTTTGTGGAGAGTCACAACGCTAGAAACAAACCCGGTCTCCTCTATGCATGACAATTCACTATGACAGTGAAATGTGCCTTCTTTACACCTTGAATAACATAATCTATTGAGTGGAATAACCCTAAAAAATAATGCAATGCGATTTCACCTTAAGTGTCAGTAACAAGGGATGGTGGTTTGCCGATAATTATTTATATGGATGTTTTCTGTGGATTTGGATTTTAATGTAATCCGAACAACTTAACAGTAACCCATGGTGGTGCTTGAAGGGTCACGACTTATGAGTCCTTTGATTTGGAAGTTAATGGTTTGTTGATGGCTTCGACAGATAGAGCCAATGCCAATGCGCCCTTGTGACTCGATATCTTCAGATTGGTGTTTAGACAGATAAGGGCATGATTTTTTTATTTGTAAAACGACGATGATTCTTCCTTTTGTGAAGTTCACTGCCTTAAGAAATTGGGCCACGAAGATGCCAATACTTATCACCTTGATGGTCAAATTATGATTATGATGGCCAACAATTCTATTAGCGATTTTTTTTTTGAAAAGGAGGTTATATGGTATGGACATCGGGTGGTTGTGCTATTGTATGAGTATACGATGACTTTGGGTAGGTTTAAATCCAACACAAATACACGAGTGGTGAGTGAGCAAGGATTGGGGGTAGCAGATAGGTAGTAGACAAGTAGCAGACAGGGATCGGGGGTAGCGGACCGGGCTGCGGGGGAGGGAATAGTTACAGGTCATGGGGAATTGGGGAGGGGTTACAGGGATGGTTAGAGGGGGGTTACATGGGAACAAGGAATTTGGGGAAGGCTGTGGAAAGGGAATAGGAGATGGGAAGGGTTACAGTGAGCGAGAGTGGTAGTGGGAGTGATGCGGGTGAGTGGAGAGGGTGGCAAGTGAGTGGAGAGGGTGGGGGAGATGTGTGTAAGGGTCGGGGGGTTACGGGGGCAATGTTTTGTTTTGTTTTTTATTTTTTTAAATTTTTTCTATAATAAATTTTTTTAATATATATTTTTTTGGTTCTAAATAAAAAAAAATATTATTTATTTATTTATATATATATTTTGCCTATTATTATTATTATTATTATTATTATTATTATTTAGGAACCAACAATTCCTATGTGGTCTGTTTGGACGATTACAATGGTAATGGAAAAAAATCTTCTTTTTTTTCTCCCTTTTTTTTTTTGAGAAAATAGAATTTTGAAATGTAGATGGCCAAGGGCCCAGTTATGGTCAAATACCTTGGAGTCGGAGAAGCTCCAAAATGAAGGGGTTGGCTAAAAGCCAGATCAAACAAGGTTTGAATAAATGGCGGCCAAGGGCTGGATCAGAACTTGCTCTGATACCAAATGAGACGAACAAAGTTCTTCACGCACAAATAATCCAAAATATCTGGAATATAGTAATCAAATCCATATGGACAAATATATATGTAATAAGAATGAATAGTAAGATGATTTACAATTGAAAATGAGGGCTCGTTTATATACCCACGCAGGGGTGCCCTTAACCAATAGTCATGTCCTTTGAGACATGTCCTTCCATTATTAATAATAATTGTTTATTAATTAATTATTATGTTATGAATATCTATTTGTATGTATATTTATGTTCATAACATCATTTGCCGAAGAAAATGAATCTTCAAAGAAGACTAAGCAGGATAAAACTAACTTCTTCTTATAAGACAAGGTAACATTACTCCTCATAGTTCTTGTACATACCATGTTTACATAGTTTCTGTACATATCTTGCATATCTATCTCTTAGAATATAAGATGTTCAAAGAGAAACTACACCTATGGAAGATAAAAAAATTGAGGACTTGCTATCGTAATGACTACAAGTCAAGCAATACACATGAAAGGATGAAGTACATCAACAACCCCTGGTAACAATGTTAGAATATAGAAGATGGTGTGCTTGTTTTACCATTGACGATACCCTCGTCACCCAACCATAGGACGAAGCCACCCTCCGAGCACCTTAACCTTGACTGAGAATTTCTCCGGAAGAAAACCCTAGGCTAGATAGCCAAACAAAGGGTAGCGCACCTTTCCCCAAGGATAGCGCATCACAAAAAGCTGATTAGATAGTCCAAACCATAGCCAAGAGATAGTCCAAGCCAACATCCAAACTGCTAGTTGCAGCAGCTGCACCTGCAAATCTCCTCCACACGTGTGCACCAATATCGGAACTGCAGTGCGCACCAAACTGGGAACTGCAATTCTGAGATGCTGTCAAATGAGAATTGGCGCCCTGTATTTATACTGGTTCTGCAAGATTTGTTGGGGCCGACTTCTACTTTTGGATATGTGTCTGTTCAGTATATTATTATTATTTATGGCTGACTTCTTCTCTTGGAGGCTAATAACCTAATATAAATTATCTTCTTGAGCCGACAAGACTTCTAGGGTTATTAGCCAACTCATTAGGGTTTTATCTTTCTTTCCAGAGTCTTCTATTCTCACCAGGTTCACACGTGGAGGTAAATCCCTCCTGCAACTACCATAATATTAACAAACAATTAATGTGGAATCTATTACATAAGTAACAACTGCAAGATAAGCTGAAATCAGAATGAATCTTGAAGAAACCTAGAAGAAGTAAAGACATAAAGAAGTCAACAATCTAGAGGAAATTGGAGAAAGACTTATCACACTTTACAGAAGGCAATAAGGATGCAGACAAAAGACTGGACTCTGATAGATGGAGGGAGCCAATTATATATTTCCAAAAGAAGAGCATGCATTCATACATGAAGAAAGGATTAGGAGGGAGCTACTCCTATGATCCATTTAAGATGATGAACTATATATCCATGGTAGAAGCCATGAAAAGTAGTGCGTGTTCAGTTTGACTTTAGAAGAAGCCTTCTTTGAAAAGAAGCCTTAAATTATCCATGGTTGTCCATCCACATCCATGATCTTATGATGCAAGAAAGAAGTTGGGACATTTAGGGCATGGAATCTATAGAAAAATCCATGGACCCAAGAGCTAAAGATAAACATGAGGAAGAACATGAAGATTCCAAGAGAGAAGGAAAATACAGAAAAACCATTCATTGTATCGAGAATCACAAGACTACCAACCTGATCTAAACTCACTAAAAGAAATCAAGCTAAGGAGTTGATGAAGGACAATGTATGGAAGACTTATGAATGCGAGCATTGCGAGGTCCAGAACTAGAGGTTATCCCATATGGAGGGAGAAGACTATGATGATTGCTTGTTCCAGTAAACCAACCATACCTCTACATGAGCCATTATATCGTCTGCAATATACATGGGTTGGAGTTTACATCATATGAATGAAAATACTATTCTCCATAATAATTGAACAAAGAGCGTATGTAGAGAAAACTCAAGGCTTTGAGGTATATAAAAAAAGAGACCCTTGTATGCAGATGAAAGAATCCAACTTGGTGGAGAACCTCCAATGCACAACAGAAGCGTGGTGACAACTTTCTATAACAAAGATACTGTATCAGAATGGTTACTCAAAAATCAAGGATGATGGATTGCCAATCCATGACAAATATCTCATGATGATAGAAGAAGTACCACTTGGATATGTTCCAGATTGATCCTTTCCATGATGTTATGAGCTAGCAGGAAACAAAAGACGAATCCAACAATGATATACTATATTGATCAGAGATTTATGAAGCCTTCAAATAAAACCAATGTTCTAGAAAGACTGAAGTACATTGAGATCAAGAATTACATTATCCATGATAAAGTCCAAAAAAGAGAAGTGATTATCCAATATATATATCTCCACAGATGAGAAGTTAAGAAAATATTTTGGTAAAGCCTCTGTCCAAGATGAAAGAGTTTGTGTACTCAAGATGGAGCTCATGGAGATGACTTCCTTATTGAAAAAGGAAGAGATGACTCCTAGGTTGGGAGGGAGAATTGATGTGTTATTGACTTATGGACAATCATTTTTCAGTTCGAAAAATGGTCAAGATGAGCAATTCCTTTCCATTTTGGAAAGTGGTTTGAGATTTGTAACGGACAAACATTTTCCAGTTCGGAAAACGGTCCAGATCAAACAGTCATTTTCGTAATGAAAATAGTTCGATGGATTGACGATGTAGCATAAACAACGATTCTTCTTGTGGCTAGTGTGGGGGAATGGTCTAGGAAATTTTCTCTTCTTGACGATCACTCTTAGTAGTGGAAAAGAAGATCGGTCTACCTCGCCGAACAATCATTCTTTCGAAGCTCACAGTTGTGAGAATTTTCAAAGAATGGTCCATTTTGGAGGTTGGTGCAGGACAATCATTTCCTTAGGAAATTGTACGGACAATCATTCCCTAGGGCAGATTCATTCTCTCCATGTTGCACTTTTTTTAGTGCCGGAGGAATGGCCTAGATAGGTGAATGGTCTAGGTTCAACAATCAGGGACATACATTCCCTAGGGAAGACTCATTCTCTCCAGGTTTCACTTTGTTTAGTGTCAGAGGAATGGCCCATATAGGTGAATGGTCCAGGCTCAGAAATCGAGACAATTGTTCTTTCTTGATTGAAAAGAATAGTCCATATAGCTCATCATTGATGTTTTACCTTATCAGGGCAGATGCTCTTCTAGATCTCACAGATGTGAGTGGAAGAATGGCCCAGAGAATTCAGTTTATATCATAACAATGTTTTATGTGTAGGTTGACATCAGATGATATGATTATTATGGAGATTGTATGTCTCTGTACAATAGATGTATGCTACTGTGGTGGATTTGTTCCACTGATTGTGACTATGTGTCATTGATCAAGTATCTGTGTGCTACTTGTTGTGATAGTGTACCACTGAATTGTAGTTGTGTACTAATATGGATAGATACAGTTGTTTTCTATTGAATGACATTGTTCCGATTTCCTTGAAGACTATCAATAGTGTTGGAAATGATTATCAACTAGACGGATGATCAATTGACATAGATTTCCCAAACACAAAATGGTCTAGGGAATTTATTCTTCTAGGACATATGTCTGTATTAGAAGAATGGTTCTTGTGTCACTCCGTGGAGTGAGTGACTTATCCAACATCATGTATGATTACTCAAATGGAGTATGGTTTCGAGAGATGATGCAATTGATGACACTCTTGGCCCTTGAACAAGTTTTGAGGAACACTTGGTCATATTTGACCATTTTTGGACTTCAACAGTCTATCAAAGATGGGGCACTAGGTGAAGCAGAGATCACGGGATCTCGACCCACTTTTGGGACCCTTTTTAGGGTTTTGGGTTAATGTAATGGGAAAGGGATGTTGGCCCATGGGTTTACCCATGTTTTAGGCCTATTTTGTAAAGTATAAATAAGTAGCTAAGCAATGTAAGAAAGGAGAAGAAGATAAGCTAAGTGCTAGTAAAGGCTTTGTGTATATTATGTGACCAACTTGTAGAGTTGAGTGCAAGTGATGTAAGTTCTGAGTGCATGGATTGTAAGAAGGCTCTGTGCTAGATCTACCCGGGGAAGGAGGATTTGGCGAGGTGTGCACAGATCTCCTATCGTATGCGGAGTACAAGTGTGAGTTCTGTGCTGTAACCTGATTGACCAAAGATAATAAAGAAGAAGAAGACTTTGTGGATGTAGACCCAGGGTGGGGGTGAACCACGGTAACTCTGTGTGTTATGCTTGGTGCTTCGACCTAATGTGTTGGTTTCTTTCCATGTGTTATGCTTTGATATGATTATTCTATGTGCTTTTCTATGATACTCTTAGATAGATCCACTTTGCTTTGTGCTTCTTAGATGTATGGGTGTAGATATGACATATATGAAAGTGTTGAGTGCTAAACCTATTTTACTGTTGTTAAGTGCTAACTTAACCTAGATCCAAGTGAATGATGTGGTGCTCTGTGCCATCTGCGTAGTGCCTTGAGGGTTAAATAATGATGAATGATCTTGGCTAAAGTGCTTTCTAAGAGTAAGAATCACAAATCTGTGTCCTAGATAAGGTTGCAGACACCTGAGTCTTGCAACCACCCCTACCTCTACCTTAGGTGAGACTTCATCTGCTTCACAGGTGTTTCCGAAAGGGCCGGTAGTTAGGTATTTGTTGGTGCATTGTTGAAGCATTGAACCCTGGGTCTGCCCCTTGTGCCAACAGACACTAATAGTGATGACGGTGCTCATGATCTAATCATGAGATAATCTATACGACTATGTTGATGCTACCAGGTGAATGGTATGTTTGTGCTCAATACCATTACCTTCAATACCTCCCTAGCTAGGAGGGAGTGTTGATATTATGGTAGCCGCATGAGGTATTTACCTCCATGTGTAAACCTGACGAGACTAGAATATTCCAGGAAGAAAGAAGAAACCCTAATTAATTGGTTAATAACCCTAGAAGACAATTCAACTCAAGAGAAAGACTTGTATTAGGTTATTAGCCTCCAAGAGACGAAGTCGGCTAAAGGAAATGTTATATACTAAAGAATTAGTACCCAGAATGAGAAGTCGGCCGAGGCAGTCTACCAGAATTAGTATAAATATAGGAGTCCACTCTTCATTCTAGCTAGTATTCTCAGAACTACAGAAGCAACACTTGTGCGCATTGTAGTTGGCCAGTTTGTGCACAAGTTTGGAGGAGAGCTGTTGAAACTAGTAGATTTTGGTTTTGGCTTGGAATATCTCTTGGTTATGGTTTGGACTCTCTGATCAACTCTTTTTACTCTTGCTTGGTGCACTATCATTGGAGAAAATGTGTGCCACCTTTGTTTGGATATCTAGCCCAGGGTTTGCTTCCTGAATGATTCTCTGTCAAGGTTAAGGTGCTCGGAGGTGGCTTCAACCTATGGTTGGGTGAAAATATTGCTATATTGTCTATGGTTAAACGAGCAGATCCATTACTTTCTAACAGTCCAGTGCTCCTTCCCAGGTGTCAACATGTATCTTCTCAACACTCCCACTCCATGGGAAATTTCTGGTTGAGTGAAGACCACCACATACATTATAATACCAACAACACTTACATAGGGAACACTTTCCATGTCCTCTATTTATTCCTGTGTCTTTGGACATTGTTCACTGGTTTGTAATCCTGCATGTTGAAATGTTTCAAAACTATTTCAAATATTCATCTGGTTCAACTATATCTTTCTAGCTGCTCGATCTCTCTTAATCTCCATTCCTAGAATGAAGTTAGCTGAACCAAGATCCTTCATGTCAAACTTGGAGGACAACTTCTTCTTTACCTCGTTTATTGTGTCTATGTTGTTTCCAATCAACAACATGTCATTGACATACAAAGCTACATATATGAAATGACCACCTTCTTCTTTGGAATATATGGAGTGATCAACTTTGCTTCTCACAAATCCCATACTAAGGATGTATGTGTTGAACTTTTAGTACCACATCCTTGGTGATTGATTTAGACCATAAAGGGATATTTTCAGTTTACACACCAAATATTGGTACTCTAATGGAAGTTAATTTTGCAATAGGGGAAAAAATCTCACCAAAGTCGACTTCTTTGACTTGGGAATATCCTTTCGCTACCAGTCAAGATTTGAATTTCTCAACCTGACTTGTTGCATTCATCTTCTTATTGAATACCCATTTTCTACTGATAACATTTCTTCCACTAGGTAACTTGACTAAGTCCCATGCATCATTCTTGTGCAAGGATTCCATTTCTTCGACCATGGCGTCCTTCCATAGTTTTCCCTCTACTGAGTTGATTGCCTCCCCGACTGACTTGGCATCATCAATGATGGTAGTTAACACAAATGTGGAATGAAATTTTGGCAAACTATAACTTTCGAATGGTTTTCTTACTCTTTCTGGTCTCCTTAAAACCAGATTTGGTTGTTCCACCTCTTCTTCTGATTCAATCGACTCATCTGAATAATCTTCTTCATTATTTAGTTCAAACCACACATTCTCATGATTATTCTCGGTTTGAAAAATTTCCCCAGGCTTGAACTTAAGTCTGACTTCTCTGAAGACCACATCTCGACTGTACATTGTTCTCCTTGATGCATGATCCAAGAGATTATATCCTTTCATTCCTTCTCTGTATCCAATGAAAACACATTTGAATGCCTTCTTGTCCAGCTTGCTCATTTTTTCCTTGGGAACATGCACAAATGCATCACAACCAAATACTTTGAGATGTGAAATTGAAGGCTTCTTACCCGACCATACCTCATTTAGAGTTGTGTTGACTAGCGCTAATGAAAGAGACATATTCAATAGATATTTTGTAGTGTCGACTGCCTTCGCCTAGAATTCTTATGCGAGCCCAACACCATTGAGCATGCTCCTTGCCTTGTCCATCAACATTCTATTCATTCTCTCTACAACTACATTTTGTTTTTAGGTATATGGTGTGGTATTTTTGTGTGCTATGCCACACTCCTTGCATAACTGATCAAATTATTTTCCATAGAATTCACCACCGTTGTTAGTTATCAACATCTTAATCTTCTTATCTATATGGTTTTCAACAAGATATTTAAACTCTTTGAACTTATCTAAAACCTCTTATTTCTTCCTCAGGAAATATATCCATGTCTTCTTGGAAAACTAATCTATGAAGGATACATAATACAAGGATCCACCAAGTGAAGGCACTGCAAAAGGGCCAAACACAACACTATGAACCAATTCAAGAATCCCATTTTCCCTTGTCACTCCACACTGCTTGCAGAACTGATCAAATTATTTTCTATAGAATTCACCACCATTTTCAGTTCTCAACATCTTAATCTTCTTATCTATTTGGTTTTCAACAAGATATTTAAACTCTTTGAACTTATCAAAAACCTCGGATTTCTTCCTTAGGAAATATATCCATGTCTTCCTGGAAAAATCATCTATGAAGGAGACATAATACATGGATCCACCAAGTGAAGGCATTGTAACAGGGCCAAACACATCACTATGAACCAACTCTAGAATTCCATTTTCCCTTGTCGCTCTAGATGGGAACCTCACCCGGCTTTTTTTTTTTCCATATATACAATTTTCACAAAAGTCGACTTATAAATTACACTGAGGAAAGTCTTCGACCATACCTTTATTATGCATAGCTTGAAGTCCTTTTTCTCCAATGTGTCCCATCCTCTTGTGCCATAGCATGGCCGGGTTCAATTTATGATGACTTGTCGAGTCGGTTTGAATCAACTCAACCCGAGTTGAGTCAAGTCATGTCGACTTCAGGGACAACGATGTTGTTGCATCCAGTTGAGTCGACACTTCCTAACAACTTGTATATGGTTCCAATATGAAATCCTTTCACTAAGACCATTGCGCTTGTGACCATCTTGCATGAATCCTTTTGAAATAGAGTATGCATGCCAACATCACTCATCTTATTGACATATATTAGGTTTCTTTCCAAACCTAGAATGTGTAGCACACCTAGAAGGGTTCTACTCCTCCCATCATGTAGTATCAGTCAAACTCTTCGCTGTCCAACACTCCTAGTTTTTGAGTCATCCCCCAAGAACACATCACCTCCATCATATCGTTCATACTCGCAGAGACATTCTCTATGTGGTGTCATATGATATGATACTCTTTATTCAATCAATAAAACATCTTTATTCGACTATGTACTGGTCGACGTTAGGTGCACATTGCCTCCTTTATCTGGAGTTGTCTTTCTCTTAGTCGACTGCTTCTTATCGGATCCTGTACTGAATTCCATCTCCCTCGAATTGCAGTCCTTTTTGTAATGCCCATATTTACCACATTTATAGCATCTTCTTGTTGACTGAACCACATATTTATATCTACCCTTCGACTTAGACTTTCTACCGGAGAATTTTCCTTTATCTTTGTCAACCGGTTGACCTCTCACCACTAAATCATATTTGGTAAATCCTTCCATGTTCTTCCTTCTCATTTCTTCTGACAATAGAGATGCAACCACGTATTATAGTGCTAATGTGATTGTATTACTCCCTATAGCCATGACTAAGCTATCACAAGAGTCTGGAAAAGAACATAATAGGCTAATACACTTCTCCTCCTCAATGATTTTAATATCCACAGAAGATAATTGGATTATAATGGTATTAAACACATTTAAATGCTTAGTCACCGATATGCCATCACTCATTCTCAGAAGATACAATTTATTTATGAGAAACAACTTATTTAACAAGGATTTTGACTAGTACAAGCTTCCCAACTTGTCCCACAGTTTATTGGATGAATCTTCACCTGAGACATTCAACAACACTAAATCTACAAGCCAAATTTGAATCATACTCCTTGCTAGTTTCTCCCATTCTTCTGTCGACATACCTGCTGGCATGGTACCTAGACAAACTGTTTTCCATTGTTCTCGACAAGGAGATCTTCAATTTTAAGCTTCCAAAGCTCAAAATTCTGGCCATTGAATTTTTTGATCTCTATTCGTGAGCTTCTCACCATTCTTTAACACAATCTTTAGCACAATCTTTAAAGGTTTCTAAATTATGACTCTTACTGTACCTAGGGTTTAGCTCTCAGATTCAATATAAGTAAATCAAGATATGATACCACACGTCAAAGATTAACTTATCTATGATACCACATGTTAGGAAATGAGACACACTTCCGGGCTAAACCTAGCAGAAGAGAGGAATAAATCTTTAATGAAGAAAGTAAATGACACAAAAAGCACACTGTACACATATATTTTACCCTAGAAACCCAAACCGGGAAAACTAACATTCCTTGAGCATTCTGCTCCCTATTGTATTATTCATTCAAAATAAAAGGTTACATGTCTAACCTTGGTCCACACCTAAGACACAATCAACATCATACCCTCTTGCTTACGCAAGAACAACCCTGTAGCCAATGCGGCTTACATCTACATGACCAACAACCTTATCTAAATATTTATCTGAAGATTAGTTATCTTACGATTAGATTTTACAACATTAAAACATGCCTCTTTATAGGATTTACAACAGGAAAACCCCTAAAGAAATTGTGCCAAAAAATGGTTACAAATCCATGTAGATCATTGACTACAAATCTTGCAAATCTCGGGATTCTATTACAGTTGATGGGTACTCTATATGTACTAATTACCTCAATTAAATTGTCAACCCGGGGTAAGTAAACTTAGAGTTGTGGAAAAGTATGAGCCAAGGAAGAAATAAATTCTAATGGAAGGATGATCTAGCTAAGGAGATAGTTTACCCTAGGGATCAACACTCTTTTTAATTTACAATCCTACTTTTTAGAGAAATGACTTTTAAAATCTTCTTAAACAACAAATTCTATATAACACAACCTTCAATTAATGAGCTTCAAGCAATTCTATAACTATGAACTATTTGACCTAAGTAGCCTTAAACAATCTAGGACTATGGACTATTTAATCTATCTCTAAATAAGAAAATAACAAGTAATCTATTTCAAAGTTATTTAATCTATTCAATCTCTCTTTGAATAAGAAAACAACAAGTAATTTATCTCTGAATTATTTGATGTATCTACCTCTGAATGAACAAGCAAGTAAGCAAGTAAGCAATTAATTCTATGAAAACTATCTTGACAAGTGAACTCTATTCTTAAAGTAGAAAATCACAACTATTTCTATCTCGCAAAGAATAAACATCAGTCTACTTAACTAAAAGCAAGAGTGTTGTGACAATATTCAAATGTGATGATTGTGTCTTTGGTGGCGAATGAAATTACGATGGAATATAACTACTAATGACAATTCAAGTGGAATTAACTCACTGCTAATTTCTACATAGAAGTGTAAAGTATGGATAAGGAAATCTATAGAAAGTTTTGCCATCATAAAAACAACACTAAATGTTCTTGGAATCCATATGATCTTTAAACATTGTGCATAAAAGATTCAACATCAATCATTCACTCTATCACACAACTGCTAGAAAGTACCCTGTTCAAAATCACTAACTCAAGCAAAGCTATAGACTCATAATTAACACTTAATTAAAAATCCTAATTCAAATTCATAACTAGGATGACAATATTAATACTCTATGAAAACCTACAAACTCTTGACTAATGCTAATTAGAAATCACAACTCAAATTCATAATTGAGATTTCATTAAAAATCATAACCTAAAGCTAACTAAACTACCATTGAAAATCATACTCAAAATCAACTAAGATGCTACTGGAAATCATAACTCTAAATCCATTTCTATACTATCATGCTGAAGAAAAATTAACAAATGAAACAAACCTATGGAGAGTATTTGAAATTACAGCTTGACCAATAAACTCTATCTAAATTAGTACCTAAACCTATGCAGAGTAATTTACAACTAGGGAGAAAGAGACATAACAATATATCTTGACAACTTATACAACTTGCAAACAAAATGTTAGGAATATAAATATCAACACACAACCATGGACGTCCCTCTGTGATGTACACAAAATTCATAAAGTAATCTGCAAATAAGAGAATATGTACAAGAAGGTGAATTAGACAAACGATCTGCAATTAAAAGATATACACAACAAGCAATTTGAAATTAGGAAATATACACAGTAAATACGCAATCTCGAAATCTAAGAAGTGTGAAAGGAACTACGTAAATGAAAATATATACTGGTATAAACAATCAACCATACCACTGGTGCGCCCCCCAGAAGGTCGTGGCAACACTTCAACAGGAAAATACAGTCATGAAGCTAACGCAGTATTGACATTAATCATAAAAACAGAGTATATAGAAAATTGGAGATAATGTCTGTGTAAATAATAAAATTCATGTGTCCTCTTCATGTCATAGACAATGGTATTTATAGATGATTACATAGCTTGAGAGGTAAACCATTGGAAGGGTCAAATCTCTCTAAAAACAATAAGTTCATTAAATTCATTTGAACATAAGCATCTTCCTTAACAGTCTTGTGTGCTCCACTTAGTGGCCGCTGCAACTACCCAATCTGAGATGCGTCGAGATTCATAGATGGAGGGCATGAGGGGGCATAAAACCCATATCCTTTATTCATACATCAAAGTCTGCCAATGTGCTAACCACCAAATCCTATGTGCTCTGAGTGCCAGATTGAGTGCCAGATGGAGTCTGAAATTGAGTGCTGAACGAAGTGTCGAACGAGAGACTAGATGGAGGATCGGATCATGATTCTGACCTGTTTCAAGTAAACCAAAACGTTAGATATTCATAGTCAATTAATTGAGATGAACTAATCATAAAACCATTACAAAAACGATGATTATACATACCTTGTGCGATTCCATGGAGAATTGATGTATAAATCCTGATAATACCTTAAAAACGACTAAATGAGAGCATATAATATATAATTTCATATGAAAAAAGGATTTGGCCATTGGAAAAAAATAGTCAAAACACCAACCCAACATTACCCCCATGCCTAAGGATTTGCAGGTCCCTTTGCAAACAAAAATGGATCACCTGAAATAACTATACTCTTGAAGGAGGGGGTGAATTGGATTTAGAAGTTTCTCCCTCTTTCCTTGGGGACTTTGTATTAGGAATTTTACGATGTTTCAATTGCATCTAGAGACTGTTATTGGCGGTGGTCATTCGATCAACCAATCGTTGAAGAGAATTCACTTTTTCTTGTAGTACAATATTGTCATGATGCAGATGCCTATCCATAGTTTTTCGTTCCGCCAATTGTTGAAGCAACTGATCATTTTGTTGTTGCAATTTCTCAATAACTTGGGTGTGATCAGATGGCTCAAGAGAATAAGGCTTGGGTCCCTTTATGGATGTAGAAGGTATATCAACTTTAGAAGACGATGTAGGTATATGGGAGGAAGGAGTAACAATGTTTTTGTGAGGGAGACTAGGTGTAATATGTTTAGATTTGACCTCTTTATCGGGCTTGGACTCCTCTGCAAAAATTCTCTGAGTATTTTATGGGGTCTCTCATGATTGGAAGACAATTGAATAGGATCCAAAGTGCTTGGAGGTTTTATATTAGGTTTTCCACTCATACTTCAGGTGCTTCTTTGAAAAGATTCCCCCTTGAATTGATTATATCCTCTCCTCTTTGTAGGGACTGAAGGAAAATCTTGCTGAAATGCATCTTGTAGCTTCTTGGGTTGAGGATCAATAGGTATTGAAGGAAATGGGGAATTATCAACATGTTTTTTGATTTTCTTACCAGATGAGGTTGCAGGGGAATCAATAATTTTCTTGGCCTTTTTATCGGAAAGGGAGAGTGTTTGAGTTGGAGGGTTTGTATTTTTTGGAGAATGAGGCTTAGGTGGGGTGAAAACCCTTGAATTGACTGATCTCTTTCTTATTTTGACTGTGAGATGGGGATTTGAGAATTGATAGAGGAATTCGTCCCATATCTTGCTCTGTTTTGTCACTTTAGCTATAACAAGCAATTTAATGAGGTTGTGGTGGAATAAGTTGTTGTGAGGGTTGGACAAATTTTTATGAACTTGGGAAGACATTTTATCAAGGATTTTCAGGAAGTAGAAAGGAAAATTCAAGGGTTTATTGAATTGAAAATGGGCTAACATACGAAAATGACAAGCTTTAAAAATAGAGTACCTACCTTCACAAGTGATGAGCCTTGTAATTACGATCAGGGGGTTAATAAATTCATCCTTGATCTATTCTTTTGAGTACCCTTTGGCTCTAGAAAAAAAATGAAATTCAGACTTGAACACTCTGTTATAACTTGGACATGGAAATTGATGGTGTTTGAACCATCGATTCCCAACCCGTGGCAATTTCATGGCTGAGGCAATAGATTCCTCAGAGACCTTACATGATCCAATCTCCCATCGAACCCAAGAGAGAATTGTAGTGATATCCCATTGTCCCATCCCTATAGACTGGATAAGAATGGTCCCCACCCTGCATGAAGGAAGAGCTCTCTACACTCTACGAATTCCAGAATGGCTAGTAGCTCAGCATAGGAGGATGGCTCATAGCGGTTGGGCATGGTTACAGAGCGAGGAATGAGTAGGAGAAAGAAATCGGGCAGAGGGTGAGCGCAAAACAACAAACATAGGATGAGAGAAATGGTAATTGGGGCAGAGTACCCAGTTTTTAATGCAACTGTGGTGGAAATGGTTCAATTCATGGGCGAATTCACCATACACGATTGCCATGTGCGACTATGATTGCACTGTGTTTTAATTTTGAATGGTGTGTACTTTGGAGGAAAACAAAATCATGTGAGAATTAGATCAATGTCCAAGTCTTCAATTTGAACATTTGATGATAAAAATGCATTAAAATTTTTCAATTCGATTACCAAAATGAATTTTGAAAAATATACCATTCAATCTATCGAACTTACCATGACAATGGGTGTAATTAATTCAAATGATCAATTATTCATGCGATCGTGATCATTTACAGTATATACATACCTCACCTGATCCTCCATATGACACTTCATCCAATCTTCTAGATGGCACTCCATCCAGTCTTCTAAATGGCACTCCATCCGGTCCTCCAGATAACACTCTATCCGGTCCTCCCGTGTAAGTGGGAATTATCCCCATCATAATGGGCGTTCACCCATAGCACTCAACTTGGACAATTTCAGATAGTCATGTTGAACAGGGCCATGGATCATGGATAGGATGAGTGTGAATAGGATTATCCACTTTTGATTGCCTCGTCATCGATATATAACAATATAAAACAACTTGTTCCTCTTTTCATAAGTGTGTAACACAGATATGTAGTGAGCATTTAACAATTTGTTATTGATCTGTAATTGTCTCAAGGAACCAGTTAAGAAGTCTTCCATTATATAAACATAAAAATGCATAACAGGCTTATAACATGCACAATGATGTCAACAATATAGAATTTAACATACTAATACAAACAACTGCTGATATAATAGCTTAGGATATCATAAAAACAATATGACATAATTTTTAACAGAGATTCTACGTCCTCTTCTCATGGATTATAATATATATGGTAGTGTTTATCATTTGTCAGCTCAGGAAGCCCCTCCCCCACTCCTAAGTATTGTGACACCTCACAATCAAAGATATAGGGAACCAACCAATTCTCCCAATAGCCTAAGATTTACAATTTTCCAAGTGTAGAGATAAATTTCACACATTAGTCTGACGAGATGGTTAAAATATGGCCCCACTTGTAGGACATAACATCCTACATATAGTTAAGAAGAGGTAGGCAAGAGAGTCTCAGGATTGTCTTA
>ML798200.1:419156-449019 GCA_009831015.1 Picea engelmannii
TCCTTGGTGATTGTATTAATGATGGACACTGTCTTGGGAGAGAATTCTAATTGTCTCACAACTACTGGGGAGGAGCCTTCTCCTACTTCTGATTCTTGCATCTTAGGGGCTCTTGGCGATTTCCTGGTGGAAGGCTTCTTCGGAGGCATTGTTCTTTCAATTTAAAAATTCCTTTTGAACATGTGTACAAAGTAGTGTTGGGTGAAGACATATAACAATGGAATGTATGAAAATCATTAGCGGATACATACCTGTAATGCTTGCTAAGATAATTGCTTAATACTCACTGAACTTTGGGCATTTATTCCGGGTTGTTGGATTCACTCTTCTATTTGTTCTGAACTTCTTGCTACGCAGAATGGGACCATGCATAATGAATCGAACAAGATATAATTGGAGAGGTATTACCAGTCATATCAATCAGTTAATATGAGTAATAAATGTAAATTCAAAATAAATTACCCTTGAACTTCTATAGATAAACCTTAACTGGTCGATGGCGGAGGCACAGAGGAGGATGCATTGTATCAGTGGGTTTAACAGTTCCTTTTTGATTCATGCATGAATTAGTAACTAATGCACGATCTACCAATTAACTAATAGCTTTGAATGTGGCGTATTTGACACATACAGAGGTAAATCGTCTCGTCACGTCACATCACCCTGGCGTAGGGATTGGGGATCGGCTACTATATGAGGGAATACTTATATTTATATTCTCTTGATAGAACCTCTGACGTCGATGATATCAGGGTTGGTAATCAGAAAAAAAAAGAAGAAGTACGCAACTTCTTAGCAGGCCTTCACTTAATGGGCCTTTATCGTTGAAAATTGTTTCGGGCGTCGGCGGTTGGTGATGTTTACTCCTTACCTCTACGTGGTGCTTACTATTACACTTTTCTTCCGAAATCGAATGGATCGATCTTCAGAGAAATCCTTCCTGGGATTGTTCGTAGGAAAGAAACGATTTCATCGGCCGACGTCGATGAAGGTCGGTACTCGACTATTTTGACTTTCCAAACGATTTTCACCATCTTACAACTTTTACCGATGCCGAACCTTTGAAGCACATTGGGGAAACTTCTGGGTCGTCTATTCCTTGAGTGGTTGTCAAGTCCTCTTTATGGTTAAGATGAATCTTCGTTACATGTTCAAATAAACTTTAATTAATTCAATCAGGAAACGTATAAGATTAAGTTAAGGTATTAGTTTCATAACTGAAGTGAAGATAGTCGATGAAAGAGATTGAGTGGTAGCCAAAAAAGAAGAAAAGTCATAGACATTTTTTTTAGGGTGTGTTGAGTGCTCAACAAAGTATTTTGGGTACACCCTCCATTAAGCTTCATCTAAATTTCTAAAGTTTACAACTTATTTTACAAGGGTTTCTAGGAGGAATACAAGTGTGTATACCCTCTTAGATTTACCCTACATTTGATTGGCATAACCTAGGAAGTAAAAGGGATTACACCCATAGGGTATTTGTTGATCTAAATATTTATTCCAGGACTCCATTCACCCAATTTTAAAGGCACTAATATGAATATTTTTCATTGGAGAAATAAAATAGCGTTTTGGGAAACATGATTTTTTTCCATTTCAACTTTCTGCAATTTGGGTTTTGTTGCTTGTGCCTAGCACACCTCTTAAGCACTAGGGCATCCCCTCTAAAGGGGTATTACTTAATATTGTTAGAAAAATTCATCTACAACCATCATGGCTACAGATGTTGATATTATGGTAGATGTGGGAGGTATTAACCTCCATGCGTAACCCTGACATGAATAGAATATTCTGGGAAGCAAGAGGAAACCCTAAATAATTGGACATAACCCTAGAAGAAAAATCGACTAAAGGAAATATTCAATATTGAGTTTTTAGCCTCCATAATGAGAAATTAGCCTAGACAGCTAAGGAGGATGAGTATAAATATAGGACACTAGATCTCATTTGGTACACACAACTCACAACTACAGAAATCTAAGAGTGCACACTATAGAAACTGAGTAAGTGCACAAGTCTAAAGAGTAGTTGCAACTACAACTACTGTAATTGTATTCTCGGTTTAGGCTTGGACTTTCTATTGGTTATGGTTTGGAATTTCTGTCTTTTGTGCTAGCTCTGGAGAGAGATATGCTACATTGATTGTCTATTAGGCCTAGGGTTTTCTTTTTGAATCATTCTTTGTCAAGGTTAAGGTGCTTGGGGGTGGCTTTGGCCTATGGTTGGGTGACAATATTGCTATATTGTCTATGGTTAAACGAGAACATATATTATTTCTAACAGGTTATGGGCCCACACTATATTCAGACAGTCTAACCACTGGAAGATAGATTGGGATGATTTTCTCAGTTACAGTTGCAGTTGCAGCCAATTTTTATTGCAACAACGAAACCCTAACCCTCTTGTTGAGGCACCTTAAGTGAATATATTGACCTAATTTCTGGATATCTTAGTGCTCCATAACCTAACGCACCTCCTGGTACTCTCAACAAGCTAATATGTCAAGTGTTATTTTTTGGACAAAGTCAAAGGTTGACCAAGTCAAAGCAGTCATGACTTACTCTATGAAGTCAGAAAACAAGTTAGAAGGGGCTTCTAACTTCAGAGCATGGAAGACAAGGATTGATCTCATTCTTGCCAAGAATGAAGTGTTGGATATCATGAAAGGAAAGATCGTGGAACCACAGTTTTTAGAAGGAAAAGAGAAGGAACCTTAGAACATTGCACTTATGGAGAAGTTCAAAGACAATGACATCAATTCCATGAATATCATAGTGGACTCTATAAAATACCACTTGATACCCTACATCTCTCATCTTGACTCATCTAAGAAGATGTACGATTCCCTAACTAACCTATTCTCTGTCAGAAACATTGGACAAGTAACGAGTCTGAAGAATGAGCTCTGTGACATGAAAATGAATGATGATGACAACATAACATCATACCTTGTGAGAATATCTCAGTTAAAATATCAACTAAAAGCTATTGAAGAAATCATTTCAGAGAAGGAACTGGTAAATATAGTACTCAATGATCTTGCCAAGACATGGGATGCATTTTCCGCAAGCATGAACAAAATAAAGAAGTATCCCACATTTGAAGAACTCTAGACTTGTTGTTCACAAGAAGAATCAAGTATTAATGCAAAATAGAAACCCCAAAAGAAATATGATGATCAATCTTTCACAACAAGGTTCAAGAATTTCAGAAATAAGAAGTTTGGCTCAAGGAAGAAACCAAATAAAGAAAAGGATATGTCAAAGATACAATGCTTCAACTGTCAAAAATATGGTCACTATAGGAACCACTGTCTCGAGTTAGGAAAAAGGAAGGAAAAAGATGAAGCAACAGTTTCCAAAGAAAGGGAAACCTCAAAGAAAGTTAAGCAGGATAAACCATACTTCTTCTTCTAAGTCAAGGTAACAATATTCTTCAAAGCTCTTGTATATATCATCTTTACAAAGTTCTTGTACATATCATGTATATCTATTTCTTAGAAGAAAATATGTTCAAGGAAAAAAATACCTATGGAAGAATAAAAGGATAAGGATTGCTATTACGATGACTACAAGTCAAGAAATACACATGAAAAAGATGAAGTATGTTGACAATATTTGGTAATAATTCCTATGGAATCTATTATATAAGTAACAACTACCAAACAAGCCGAAATCAAAATCAAACTTGAAGAGACCCAGAATAAGTCAAAACAAAAAGAATTCAACAATCAAGAGAAAATTAGAAAAAGACTTGTGACACTTTGCAAAAGGAAATAAGGATGAAGACATAAGTGTGGACTCTCTTAGACGGAGGGAGATGATGACAGAATTCCAAAAGAAGAACATGCATTCATGTATGAAGAAAGGATTAGGAGGGAGATAATCCTAAATGATATAATCCATTGAGGATTATGAAGTATTTGTCCTTGTTCCCATTGAAAGTATCAGCCATGATAAGCAACACATGTTCAGAAGAAGTCTTCTTCGAAAAGAAGCATCAAAGTATCCTCGGTTGTCCATCTACATCCATGATCCCATGATGAAATGAAGAAGTTGTAATCTTCATGGCATGTAATCTATATAAGACTCCATGGAACCAAGAGCTAAAAGTGAAACATGAGGAAGAACATGAAGATTCCAAGAAAGAAAGAACAACCATAACAACCAGTTATTATATTGAGAATCTCAAGAATACCAACTTGGTTTGAACCCACTAGAAGCAATAAAGAAAAATAAATGGAAGTTATGATGAAGAACAATATATGTAAGAAATTGTGAAAAAGGGTTATCAATGGAAGCATTGCTAGATTCATAACTAGAGGTTCTTCTAGAAGGAGGAGAAGACTATAATAACAATGTGTTCCCATAAACCAGATATACCTCTATCTGAGCTATTATATCTCTTGATATATCCATGGATTGAATTTTACAATAGGTGGTTGTAAAATACTGTTCTTCCCAATAGATAATTTGAGGAAGAAGCTTATGTAAAAAAATCTCAAGGTTTTGAGGTACACCAGAAAGAGACACATGTATGCATATATAAGAAGACCTTGTATGGATTCAAACGACTTGATGCAGAGTATCTCATATACAATAGAAGCGTGGTAAATTTTTTCTATGACATAGATAGTGTATCATAATAGTTATTCATAAGTATGGGATGATGGATTGCTAATCCATGGAAAACTCTCATGTTGAAAAAAGAAATACTACTTAGATATGTTTCAGTTTGAGCCTTGCCACAATGTCATAAGCTAGCATGAAACAAAAGTGTTAAATTTAAACCATGATATATATTGTAATCATCAGAGCTACATGAATCCTTCATAGAAAACCAGTGTTCCACAATAGACCAAAGTACATTGAGATCAAGCATTACATTCTTCGTGATGAAGTCCAGAAAAATAGAAGTGGTTCTCCAATATATCTCCGCAGATGAGTAGATAGCATATATTTTGGTAAAACCTCTGTCCAAGATGAAAAGTTTGCAAGCTGGGGCTCATGGAGATGACTTCCCTATTGAAAAAGGAAGAGATTAATCCCAGGTTGGGAGGGAGCACTGATGTATTATTGATTTATGGACAGTAATTTTTCAGTTAGAAAAATGGTCCAGGTTGAGCAGTTCCTTTCCAATTTGGAAAACGGTCTAGATCGAACAATCATTTTTGTAATGAAAATGGTTCTATAGATTGTTGATGTACCATAGACAACGATTTCCCTTGTGTCCAGTGTGGGGGAATGGTCTAGGAAAATCATTCTTCTTGGAATTCACTCTAAGTAGTGGTCAAGTAGAATGGTCCACCTTGCCGGGAAGTCATTCTTTCGAAGTTCACAGTTGTGAGCAATTTCGAAGAATGGTCCATTTTGGAGGTTGGTGCAGGATAGTCATTTCCATTAAGAAATGGTTTGGAAAGTCATTCCATAGGGAAGACTCATTCTATCCAGGTTGCACCATGATTAGTGCTGGAGGAATGGACCAGTTATGTGAATGGTCCAGGTTCAACAATTAGGGATAGGCATTCCCTAGGGTAGACTCATTCTCTCTAGGTTGCACTATGACTAGTGCCAGAGGAATGACCCAATTAGGTGAATGGTCCAGGCTCAGAAATTAGGGACAATTTTTCTTCTATGCTTGAGAATAATAGTCCAGATAGCCCATGGCTGATGTTTTACTTTCTGAGGGAAGATTCTCTTCCAGATATCACAGATGTGAGTGGAAGAATGGTCCAGATGACTCAATTTATATCATGATATTGTTTCTATGCAGGTTGAAATCAGATGATATGATTTCTATGGAGACTGTATGTATTTGGACAGTAGATGTATGATACTGTGGTGGATGTGTTCCACTGGTTGTGACTATGTGTCACTGATTAAGTAGTCGTGTGCTACTTGGTGTGGTTGTGTACCACTGGATAGTAGTTATGTACTACTATGGATAGACACAGTTGTTTTCTATTGAATGACATTGTTCTGATTGCCATGTAGACTATCAATAGTGTTGAAAATGATTACCAACTAGATGGATAGTCAATGTGCTAGTGGACAAACATTTTCTAGGCAGAAACTGTTCTAGGACATTTATTCTTCTAGGACGTATGTTTGGATTAGAAGAATAGTCCTTGTAGCCCATGGCATGGCTTCCAACATCTGTTGGAATAGTTATTCTTCTAGGACATATGTCCAGATTATAAGAATGGTTCTTGTATCACTTTGTGGAGTGAGTGACTTATTCAATATCATTCCTGATTACTCATATGGAGTATGTCTTTGATAGATTATGCAGTTGATGCTATTAGATTATATTGATAATGATGAGGGTGCTCGTGATCTAATCATGAGATAGCTTGTATGGTTATGATGATGCTACCGATTGAATGGTATTTTTGTGCTCAAGACCATTGCTTTCAATACCTCCCTAGCTAGGAGGGAGTGTTTATATTATGGTAGCTATGTGAGATATTAACCTCCACGTGTAACCATGACAAGAATAGAATATTCCGAGAAGCAAGAAGAAACCCTAAAGCATTGGAAATAACGGTAGAAGACAAGTTAGCTAAAAGAAATATTTAATATTGAGTTTTTAGCCTCCAAAATGGGAAGTCGGCCCAGATAGCTAAGGAGGAGCAGTATAAATACAGGATGCTAAATCTCATTTGGTACACATAGCTCACAATTGTAGAAATGTAAGAGTGCACATTGCAGAAACTGAGTAAGTGGGAAAGTATGGAGAGTAGCTACAACTGCAGCTAGTGCAACCTGTATTCTTGGTTTAGGATTATACTTTCTATTGGTTATGGTTTGGATTTTTTACCTTGTGTGCTAGCTCTGGAGAGAGATACACTACATTGATTGGCTATTAGGCCTATGGTTTGCTTCCATAATCATTCTCTGTCAAGGTTAAGGTGCTCAGGGGTTGCTTTGGCCTATGATTGGGTGACAATATTTCTATATTGTCTATGGTTAAATGAGCACACCTATTATTTCTAACAACAGAAACCCTAACACTCTTTCATTTATAACTTTCTTTTCAATTGTCAGAATTAGCTAAGAGTTTGCCACTTTTATCTACTTGGTCTAGTGCAACCTTTGGGTGGATTATTTGTGAGTTTTGGTGGTTTAATTTACTGTTGTAACAACAATTTTTCTATAGACATGATGCTACAAACTATCTATGCAAACACCTTTTTATTACAACATTCTTTCATTGCTAAAGTCTAATGCTAGCTTACTTGAACTAATCTAGTTGTTTCTAGTTTATCTCATGCTCTTTCAATTAGACTTTTAGAAAATTGTTTGCAACATTCATTATCATTTTTATTGCTGATATATACTGCTACTAACTTCTGCAATTAGGGTCAACAATCTTATCTTTCTTGTCCATCATGTTTTGGGCTTGTATCTTCGTTTACTTTGTGTCTCGGGTGGGTACAAATCAACATTTGCAAGGTCTACTACTTCTTGGAAACATTGGATACCATCAAGACCTTATTCAATCCTTTCTCCACACATAGAAAGTTGACATATAGGGGAATCCATTCATACAACACACTTTCAATCTCATTTCCCCCTAGGGTCACCGAGATTCCCCCCTTGAGGTGATACTATCATCTCGAAGGTGACGAGAATACCTTCCTAAGGTGACAGTGGGTAGGTGTTCTCAAATTTGTCACCATTTTGTGGTTGGGTTGGGATTTTCCCAACCTATAACTTGTGCGATAACATTTTGGCATTGTTTCCGAGGAGGATTTGGAGTCCTTTTACGAACCCTAACGACACTTTGGAAAGCTATCCCAAATCCTTTTACATATATTTCTTGTCGGATCCACCTAAGGGACATTCCATTTTTTGATGATCTCTTCTTGAAGCTCATCTGGTGACTCCACCTTCCCATAACCCTTTCTCCTTGAAGCCTTTCCCCACAGGGAGGTTCAAACCTTCCAAGGTATACCAAAGAATACTTCCCCTCAAGTCTCCCGTTGTCAAAAGAATTTTCCATGGCACCCTTCCCCTTGCTCAAATGGCTCAACCTTGGGAAAATACCTCTACAAACCCCTTAACATGGCCACCATCCTGTGATACCCCAACGCAATGCCAAAAGAGTCAAACAAGTGGTTGTCAAAGTTCCCAGAAAATAATGTAGTGACTGCTCAAGATCATCTCTACACCATAGGTTGAGATATGGATAATGTAGACATTGAGCATGAGGATGTAGATATGAATATATTGGCTTCATCATTCACTGAAGAAGTTGTTAGTTGGTTCAGAGGCTTTCCAAATAAATACCTCACATCCTATGAATATTTTTCCAAGTTATATAAGAGAATGTGGTCAACAAAGAAATGCAAGATGCTTGTATCTCAATACAATCAGATAAAGAAAAAGGAGAATGAGACAATGAATGAATTCGATACCAGATTTGACAGGTTGTACAACTAGATTCCGACAGATTTGCATCCTACAACCACATCACCCCGTCTCCTTTATGTGAATGCTTTTGAGAAGTTTTACTTTATTTTGAAGGACAAGAAGTCCACTTCTTTTGCATAAGCCAAAGAATATAGTTTCAAGATTGAATAAAAACTCCTTGACTCAAGGTTATATCCTTTTCAGTATCCTCGTGTCAAGGTATAAGAAAATTCTAAGGCTTCCAGTGGCAGTGCTCCTGATCCGATTTCCCTCTTGACTCAAAAGATAGATCATATGAGCACTAAATTTTCCCAAGTACAAAACTAGATCATGGGTCATTTGACCACTGTGGAAAGAAATCAATCTGAACCCAGACCTCATTTTACCAGACAACAAATATATTCCATAGGTCGGAAACCAAGGCCTCAACAAGAGGCAAATGCCCTTGACTCTCTGAAACTAGTTGGGATGGTTGAAAAAGAACACAAAGCTTGGTTTCTTCCATGCCAATAGCCTCACATAGAAGATGAGTGTTATTGAAGATATGAGGATCCTTTCAACAATTTGAAATTCATGGATATGATCTGTAGTTTCCAGGAGGAACAAGTCACACATGAACATATCAACAAAGCCAGAAGATAGGTTGAAAGAGAGGGGAGAATCCAAGACTTAAATCAATTGATAAACAATGAAAATAAGGAGTTAAGGAAGAGGGAATATTTGAACTACACTAGAAGAAATAAAGCTTCATCCCCTCCATCAAAGCCTCCCACTCCTCCTCCATCAACAGAGAAGGTGGTCCCACCACCTCCACCTCTAGTACATGATTTTATTCTTAAGACAACTCCTACAGATGAGATTCAATTTAATATAGATGTTGCAGCCATGTTTGGAAAAATAAATATGATGGTATCGATGATAGATATGTGCAAGATACCTTCTATAAGGAGGGAAGTCTTGAAGTTATTACTACTAGAAAAACATGATTGTAGAGAAATAAAATAAAAATAAATGCAGAAATAAAACATAGAAGATACATAATACAATAGAGACAAAGATATATGTGTTTCACCCAGTGTGGGCTATGTCCACCAGAGAAATTTCTAGGTCCTTCCTTTTTATTAACCAACAAATGAAGGGATACAACATACAACACACCCACTGTAACTTCCTCTTCTTTCTCTCACAATATCCTCTCTCAAAGTACAATATTCACAAAGATACATAGCCGCAATACATTTCCGTCATAAAAGAGGGTTTATTTGTAGGAAAAAAAACCCTAACATAACTTCTACTATCATATCTGCGACCTTATAACGAATGGTCCAAATTTAATATGAAATTACAATATACATTTACAAGGAAAATTTTCCTTCGGGGGCTTCGCCCCTAAACCCTCAATAGAGAATGTTGTCCCCCAAACTCTTGTCAGGTCCTCACTTGCCCCCTGACCTTGCAGGAGGGGAAATCCCCCTTGAAAATCCCCCGCATGGAGGGGTGTACAGTCTTTCAGGGTGTAAAGTCTTCATGGGGTATAAACACAGCTGAAAACAAAAAAACTTTATATCAGGAAAATAATTAGGCTCCACAACAAACAATCGCCCACTTGGAGACTGATCTCAACAACTCCACCATTGTTGTATCTACTGGACTATGATCCTTCTTCGACCTGGAAAATTTCTCATCTTCACCTTCATTTTGAAGACCAACTGAAAATGAGAAGGAAGTCAGTTTCTCCCTAGTTACTCCCTTTGTTAACATGTCTGCAAGATTCTGGCTAGTGCGTATCTTTTCCAACTTCAAATGTCCATCTTCCAAGATGAATCGTATGAAATGGTACTTGAGATGTATATTCTAAGTCTTCAAATGGAATGCTTAGTTATTTTCAATATGAATGTCACTCTCACTGTCACAGTACAACCTGCTATTCTCTTGCTTCTTTCCCAATTCCTCCATAAACCTCTGTAACCAAATCATCTCTTTAGTAGCCTCTGTAGCAACAACATACTCTGCCTCTTTTGTTGAAAGTGCAACAACCTTTTTTAGTTTTGAAATCCAACTTACTGCTATTCCACCTAAAATAAAAACATACACTGTGGTGTTCCTCCTGCTATCTTTATCACATGCTATATCTAAATCAACATATCCCTATTGAACAATTTATGAACCTCCAAAAAATAATGCATGAGTAGCAATACCTTTCAAATACCTGAGAATCCACTTTACTGCCTCCAATGTTCTTTACTTGGATTGTTCATATACCTACTCACAAATCCCACTACATGTACAATATTTGGTCTTGTGAAAACCAGTGCATAGATCAAGCTACCAACCGTTGATGAATAAGGGACCCTATACATGTATTCTATCTCCTCCTGTGTCTTGTGACACATTTCCTTGGTTAATTTGAAATGGCTGGCCAAAGGTGTACTAACTGGTTTTGCATTCTTCATTCTAAACCTCTCCAACACCTTCTCTATGTACTCACCCTAAAACAATGTCAATTTGCGGTTTTACTGTCTCTTGTTATTTTCATACCAAGGATTTTATTTGCAGCACCCAAATCCTTCATCGCAAATGAATTAGCTAATTTCTTCTTGAGCACATTTATATCTCGCGTATTAGAACCTACAACAAGAATGTCATCTACATACAATAGCAAGATAATATAGCTTCCATTTTCTATTCTTTTAAAATAAACACAGTGATCAAAATGACATATACTATAACGTTGTTTTGTCATAAAGCTGTCAAAATTCAAATACCAGTGCCTTGGAGCTTGCTTTAGGCCATACAAGCTATTCTTCAATATGCATATCAAATTTTCCTTCCCTTTGACCTCATACCCCTGTGGCTGCTGCATATAAATCTCTTCTTTCAAATCCCCATGGAGAAAAGTTGTGTTTACATCTAACTGTTCAAGATGAAAATATTCTACTTCCATAAGACTTAAAATAGTCCTAATTGAAGTCTATTTATCAACATGAGAAAATATTTCATCAAAATCTATACCTTTCTTTTGTGCAAACCCCTTCACAAAAATTCTAGCCTTGTACCACCTTTTGCCTCCATCTTCTTCCTTCAACTTGTAAACCCATTTATTCTGTAATGCTCTTTTTCATGTAGGAAACTGAACCAAATCCCAAGTCTAGTTATTTTCCAGGGAAACCATTTCCTCTTTCATGCCTTGCTCCCACTTCTTTTTAGTGTCTACTTGCATTGCCTCTTCATAACATTCTGGTTCACCAGAATCAATCAACAATAAGTAATACAATGAAGGAGAGTATCGTTCAAAGGGTCTACTTAACCTGATATATCTTCTAACAACACTTGCAGGAGTTTGAGGTACATGTTGCTCCTATTGTTGTACATTTTTATTTTCTGGTTACCTTTGGAATTTCTTTTTTAGTGATCTCATCAAGCACTGTGTATTTTGGTTTTTCTTTTTCCTGTTTCTTTCCTTGCAATTGATCTTTGTACATGAACTTCTCATTGAATGTGACATCTCTACTCCTAATGGTTTTGTGATTTTCATAATCCCATAAGCGATAACCAAAATCATTAACACTGTATCCAATAAAGATACACTTCTTGGATTTTGCCTCGAGCTTTGTTCTATTTTGTTTATCAATATGGACAAATGCTTCACAATCGAAAGTCTTCAAAAAAGAATAGCTTACCTTTTTACCTGTCCATGCCTCCTCTGGAATTTCACCATCCAAAGAGCTTGAAGGTCCTCTGTTTATTAAGTAAATAACAATATCTACAACATCTACCTAGAACAGTAAGGGAAAATTAGCATGCAATCTCATACTCCTTGCACACTCCATGATTGTCCTGTTCATCCTTTCTGACACACCATTTTCTTATGTTGTTCCTGTAACTGTCTTCTTTCTACGAATCCCATGGTATTAGTATTAATAATCAAACTCCTTGCTGCAATATTCACCTCCATTGTCTAATCTGAGACACTTCAACCTTTTTCCTGTCTCATTCTCAACCAAAGTTTTCCATTTCTTAAAAATACCAAAAACATAAGATTTTTGTCGAATGCAATAAACCCAAGTTTTTCTAGTTGCATCATCAATAAAAGTAACATAATAATGAGAGACACGAAGAGATGATACTTGATATGGTCCCCATACATCTGTATGTGCAAGATATAACCTTTCACTCTTCTTTTCTTTTCCAACTCTGAGAAATCTGACTCTCTTATGCTTACCATAAACACAATGCTCACAGAAATCCAAATTAATTTGTTTAAGATCTGGCCACACATTTATTTTKTGAAGTATCTGCATCCCCTTCTCACTCATGTGTCCAATCCTATGATGCCACAGTTTTTGTATCCACTCCTGTAGAATMTGGAGAGATAGAAGAGTCAATATTACCAGTACATGAATACAATGTACCTACCTTCTCTCCTTTTKCTATCACCAATGATGCTTTGGTGACCTTCCACACCTTATATGTAAATATGGATATACAACCTTCACTTTCCAAATTCCTTGTTGAAATTAKATTTTTCCTTAGATATGGAACATGTCTTACCTCTTTCAACAACCATTGGTTTCCATTCATTTTCTTTATTTTTACCTTTCCCATTCCAACAATTTTGCATGGTGCATCATCACCCAAATGAACCTGTCCAAAATCACTTTAAACATAATCTAGAAAATGTTTCCTATGGGGTGTGGTATGAAATGAAGCCCCTGAATTTACTACCCAAGACTCATAAATATTATCTACAGAAAGAATCAAAGAATCTTGTAACACATCACATGTTACATTTGCTTCCTGATTTTTCTCCTGCTATCCATCTCTTTGTTTATTTGGAGCTTTGCAGTCTTTCTTTATATGTCCTTTATTCCCACAATTCCATCACTCTATATTTCCCAGTAAGTATTTGGATCCACCCTTCCTAGAATTCCTGTGGTTCTTTGATCCCTTTCCTCTATCCTTTTGTCTTCCCCTGTTCTCCATGTTTAATGCATTACCTGATGCCTCACCTGTGATTTTTTGTCACATTTCCTTGCTAAGGATAACACCAACAACATCATCAAATTTTAAAGTGTTTGAACCATAGACATAGTTACTTACATCCATGACCAAGCCGTTCCAACTTTCTAACAATGAGCACAATATTAGAAGAGCCCTGACCTCATCATCAAATTCTTCTTTTACAGAACTTAGTTGATTAGTAACCATATTAAATTCATTTAAATGATCCGCATAAGACCCACCTTCCGACATATTCATATTAAATAATATGTTCATTAGAAATATCTTATTGAAAACTGAGGGTTTTTCATATAGTTTATCCAATGCATCCATCAATTCCTTCATTGTCTTTTCTTTCGAAATATTGAAAGCCACCGATGCTGCTAGACTTAGCCGTATCATTCCAAGTGCCTTTCTGTCAATAACCTCCCATTCTTTTTCCTTCATGGATGTCAAATTATTTGCTATTCCACACAATGGTAGGAATATATCCTTTTGATATAAATAATCTTCCATCTGCATCTTCTATAACTGGTAGTTTTGGTCGTTAAATTTCTCAGTCCTAAACTTTTCATCTTCCACCATTGCTCCCACTTGAACCATGAACCCTCTTTTCCCATGAGTTACTTTTTGCTCTGATACCAGTTGTTAGAAAAACAAAATTGTGGAGAAATAAAATAAAAAAAAATGCGGAAATAAAACACATAAGATACATAATACAATAGAGACAAAGATATACGTGGTTCACCCAGTGTGGGCTATGTCCACCAAATAAATTTCCAGGTCCTTCCTTTTTATTATCCAACAAATGAAGGGATACAACCTACAACACACCCGCTGTAAGTTCCTCTTCTTTCTCTCACAATATCCTCTCTCAAAATATAATATTCACAATGATATATAGACACAATACATTTCCCTCATAAAAGAGGGTTTACTTCTAGGGAAAAAAACCCTAACATAACTTCTACTGTCATATCTGTGACCTTATAATGAATGATGCAGATTTACTATGAAATTACAATATACATTTACAAGGCAATTTTTCCTTGGGGGCTTCGCCCTCTAACCCCCATCAGGGAACACTGTCCCCTGAACTCTCACCAAGGGCCTGCTTGCCCCCGGACTCCCCAGTCGGGGTGATCCACCCCCTGGACCCTGTAGGGGGGGTAAGCCCTCCCTGCAACTCCCCCGCATGGAGGGGTGTACAGTCTTCCAGGGTGTAAAGTCTTCATGGGGTATAAAAACGGCTGAAAATGAAAAAATTCTGAATCAGGAAGATAATCAAGATCCACAACCAACAATTACAGGTGTCGACCAAGAAGGAATACCCTCCTATCATTTTGAACGTTATGTATCTCGATCGAAAAAGGGACAATATTCCTTCCTTCTATCTCTCATTAGGAATGAAGGGGTAAGATAAGGGCTGAGATATGGATAATCTAGACATTTAGCATGAGGATGTAGCCATGAATCTATTGGATTCATCATTCACTGAAGAATCTCTCAGTTGGTTCAGAGGCCTTCTGAATAATCACCTCACATCCTATGAATATTTTTCCAAGTAATTTAAGAGAAGGTGGTCAATGAAGAAAGACAATGGGATTCTTCCAACTCAATTCAATCAGATAAAGAAAAATGAGAATGAGACAAGAGTGAATTTGATACCAGATTTGACAGGTTATACAGACAAAGTTCGACAGATTTGCGTCCTATAGCCGCATCATCCCATCTCCTTTATGTGAATTCTTTTGAAGGTCAATTTCTCTTTATTTTGAAGGAGAAGAATCCCACTTCTTTGGAACAAGCCAAAGAATACAGTTCCAAGATTGAATAAAACCTCCTTGACTCAAGGGTATATCCTTTTCAGTATCCTCATTTCAAGGTAGAAGCAAAGTCTAAGGATTCCAATAGCAGTGATCTTGATCCGATTTCCCTCTTGAATCATAAGATATATCATATGAGCACTCAATTTTCCCAAGTACAGAACCAGATCATGGGTCATTTGACCACTATGGAAAGAAATCAATTTGACCCCATACCTCATTTTACCATACAACAGAGAGATTCCACAGGTTGGGAACCAATGCCTCAATAAGAGACAAAGGTCCCTGACACTCTGAAACTAGTTGGGATGGTTGACATAAAACAAAAATCTTGGTGTATTCCATTCCAAGAGCCTCACATAGAAGATGAGTGTCCCTGAAGAGATGAGGATCCTTTCGATAATTTGAAATTCATGGATATGATCCATAGTTTCGAAGAGGAACAAGTAACATAGGAGCATATCAACAAATCTAGAAGATAGTGGTAAAGAGAGGGGAGAATATGAGCCTTAAATCAATTGACAAACGATGAAAATAAGGAGTTAAGGAAGAGGAATATTTGACATGCACTAGAAGAAATAAAGCTTCATCCCCTCCATAAAATCCTCCCACACCTCCTCCATCAGTAGAGAAGGTGGTCCCACCACCTCCACCTCTAGTACATGAGTTTCTTCCTAATCCAACTCCCACAGATGAGATTCAGTTGAATATAGATGTTGCAACCATGTTTGGAAAAATAAATATGATGGTCTCGGTGATAGATATGTGCAAGATCTCTTTTGTAAGGAGGGAAGTCTTGAAGTTATTATAGGTGCCGACCGAGAAGGAATACCCTCCTATCATTTTGAACATTATGTATTTCGATCGAGAAAAGGACAACAATCATCCCTTCTATCTCTCATTAGGCATGAATGGGCTCCTCTTGAACAAATTTATGCTTGTTTCCAGGGATTATGCAAATTTCATGTCATTGAAGGTGATGGAACAACTTGGTTTGAAGACAACCAGACCATATGGAAATGTATGTGGCAATGATTCTAATAGGGTCAAGGTTTATGGGTTATGTGATAATGTTGAGGTATTTTTTATTGATTTTCCACATATCAACCTCCTCATGAACATAATAGTGATTGATGTTCTAGATACTTGGGTGATTCTCTTATCGATGAGTTTGTCTGCTACCCTTGGGGGTATCCTTAGCATGGAACTCACCCATGCACACATCCCCATAGTACATGGCACTTTTGAGGTATTATACACCCGAGAGAGATATGGCAAGCATGTGACTAATCCTAATGGTCCTGACTACACAAGTGAATATGAGTTTGATGAAGTCTCAAACACCATTGAGTAAAATCCATGAGAATTTCCCTTTATGAAGGAAGACTCCATAGAAATGCTTCTCCCAAGGACAAATGAACACAAAGAAAAAATTGAAAAATTTCAAGGGAAAGAGCTAGGGTCTATCCAAATATTGAAGAGAGAATACAAAGAACGTGAAGAAGTCATAAAAAGGAAGTCAATGAAAAACCTCCCTCTTATCCATACATTGAGAATATACCTTACATCAATTTCAATGAAAGAAGTCTTGCGCTCATGTGGGACAAAAAAAGGGGAAATCCCAGGTATGACTAGAGGGATGATAGATCATGGCTTGGCCCTTACATCATCAAGAAGAAGTCTGATAAATAAAAGTACTATTTCACTTCCTTGGATGGGAGAAATATGCTATTACTAGTGGATGGATCTCTTCTCTGACCTTATGTTCAAGTCACATGAATTCTTCAGGGCCCCAGCCCCAGGTAAGTAGGTAGGTCATATTTCTTTCCTTGCATTTGCATATTGATTTCCCATGTTAGTTTAGATGCATTTCATATTTTATTTTTCTCTACTTGCATATTGATTTCATGGTTAGTTCATAAATTTTTGAAAAAATGCTAAAATTTTCTTTTCTAGATTAGTTTCCATTTTTGGTTTTGATGCATATGGACAAAGGGTGATAGAACCACCCTAGAGTTTACAGTTTTTTAATTTCAATGTAGTCACATTTCTACCAAGAGATGTTGTGGTTCTCATGCACTCTACGACAAGCACATGTCCCCAAGTAGGAGCCAAATGATAACCCCATTTTGTGGGATAACTAAGGAGATGATGCCTCGATGCCCTCAGGTTGCAGATATGGAGTGACGAGAGACAACATGACTAGAAGTGTCCACTTGCACATATGGAAGCACTCTCTATCACCACATTTTGGATCCTCTGTCAATGCATCCACCACACCAGTTAGCTTCTGGAAGGAATATGGGTATTGATCCATGCAGTACAAGTAAGGTATTGTGGTAGGTAATCACCCTAATATTTGAGGCATTTAAACATGTTGTATTTGAGTTTCTTTTGATTATATGATGCCTACTTGGACATTATGATTTTAACCTAGTTTCACCTTGGTGAGAGTCATAGGTTTCCTAGTAAGTGGCCACGCTTTGGGGAAGGTTTGCAACTGGGGGTCCCTTGAGGGGTTATTGTACCATTCCCGACCATGCTTACCACTTTCCACTCATTACACTCCCATCATATTTCCCTCTTCTAGGCCCTTTGAATTTAGTGACCCAAGAAGGGATTGCACCTATTTTCATGGGAAGAAGGGGCTGAAGGCCTAGGGGGATGGTTGCTGACAATATTAACCTTGTATATTCTTTCCCAGAGATCTCGAGTACAATGAAAATTCTCTCATAAGAAAAACTAATGGGACCCGTAAAAGAATGACTAATAAAAAAATGCCAACCATGGAGGAGGATGTGTGAGCACTGTTTTTATTGCTTAGGTAGAAGCCCCACACATGTTTCCAACTTGGGGAAGCATGATGCGACCAGGGTAGATTCAAGGTGGGCACATTTTTTCATGCTTAGGTAGAATCCCCACCTTTTCTTCAACCTAGCCCTTACATGCCAAACGCCTTTCCTAGGAGGGGAAAAACGTCACTTCTTGAGGCTTGACGTCACCTAGGGCTAGGGTTTGTGGTGATGGAGTTGTTGCGCATTGACACTTGGCATGATTTGACCATAGGAGACATGGATTGACCTTAACACATGAGGAAGAGGCTCTAGGAGCCCCAACGACCTCCATTTTCCTCTCCAACAACTTGGTCCAAATGTCAAAACAACCCTTAAAGGGGTGACATCATCTTGTTTTAAGGTTTCTAATGTGCAAAAGTGAAAATTAAATATCATTATTTGTGTAAAGGGGTAAGATAAGGGTTGTTGACCCCTTATCTTATGTTTTACCCTAATTAAGTGGAAAAACTATGTCATATACTTTTTGTATAATAAAGATCATGTGAATATCATTTCATAACATAACTCTCCCTCTTGTGATAGGATACTTGGCTGAAATTTTCTCTATTGTTGGGCATTATGGTGTTTCTCTCTTATGAAAATGATTTTATGGTGTATCTCTTGATGAATGGATGGAGCTAGATGATGCACACCTCTTGGATTCTTGTTCTCTTGATCTTGAAAGGTGATTTGCTTGATGAAAATAGGGTTTGATGTCTCTCTCTCTCTTGGAATTGGTAAGGAAAAATATAAATTGCTATTTATTTATTACTCTTTCTTGGTTATGGTTGTTTAAAACTCTAGGAGGAATATGTTGGATACACCCTCCATTAAGCTTCATCTAAATAGCTAAATTTTACAAGTTATTTTGCAAGGGTTGCTAGGAGGAATACAAGTGTGTATACCCTCTTAGATTTACCCTAAGTTTGATTGGCATAACCTAGGAAGTAAAAAGGATTACACCCTTAGGGTCTTTGTTGATATAAATATTTATTCTAATACTCCATTCACCCAATTTTAAAGGCATTAATCTGAATATTTTGCATTGGAGAAATAAAATAGTGTATTGGGAAACATGATTTGTTTCCATTTCAACTTTCTGCAATCTGCGTTTTGTTGCTTGTGCCTAGAGCACCTATTAGCCACTATGGCATCCCCTCTAAAGGGGTATTTCTTGTTGCTATTATAAAACTTCATCTACAACCATTAAGGCTTCAGAAACCCTAACACTCTTTCATTTATAACTTTCTTTTCATCAGTCAGAATTAGGTAAGAGTTTGCCACTTTTATCTACTTGGTCTAGCGCAACCTTTGGGTGGATTCTTTGTGAGTTTTGGTGGTTGAATTTACCGCTATAACAACAATTTTTCTACAGCCATAAGGATGCAAAATATCTATGCAAACACCTTTTTATTACAACCTTCTTTAATTTCTAAAGTCTAATGCTATCTTACTTGAAGTAATCTAGTTGTTTCTAGTTGATCTCTTTCTCATTCAACTCAAATTTTAGCAACTTGTTTGCACCATTCATTATCATTTATATTGCTGATATATACTACTATTAACTGATGCAGTTAGGGACAAAAATATTAACTTGATTTTCCATCATATATTTGGGCTTGTTCGTTTTCTTTGTGTCTCGGGAAGGTACAAATCAACATTTGCAAGGTCTACTACATATTGGAAAACTTGGCTACCATCAATATGTTATTCAAGCCCTTCTCCACACATAGAAACTTGACCTATAGGGGAATCTGTTCATACATCACACTTTCCATCTCATTTCCCTCTAGGGTCACCGATATTCTCCCCTTGAAGTGATTCTATCATCTCTAAAGTGACGGGAATACCTGCATAAGGTGACAGTGGGTAGGTGTTCTCAAAGTTGTCGATATTTGGTGGTTGGGTCGGGCTTTTCCCAACCTACAACTTGTGCAATAATAGAACCAATTCACATATATGAGGGGAATGAAATATTTAGTTTCAATCACATAAACCTGAGTGTCTAGGGGTGGTTGAAATGATTCTTGGGATAAGAAGAAAGATATATGATACATGGCGTCCCATGGGTAATCAAGTGTTGTCATGGCCTCTAATATATCTTCATCATATTGGAAGATGTGGTAGAACTATGGGTTCTCAGAGGTCTAATTGGGTGGATGAGATGTGTTGGTATCCAAGGTTTGATTAACATCAGTGATGGTGTTGACATCTATGGAAGACATATGAGATGAGGATGGGTGATCATTAGTTCCGGCCGAGGTAAGTGGACCTGTAGGATGGGGTTGAGGGGTTTCACTGGATGAATTGAACCATATATCCATACACATATATGGGGTATGGGGGATGGGAGGAGGAAGAACCTCATGAATGGGACTTACCGGTGAATTAGGTGGATTTAGTGGGAAGTATTTTGATGGTTGAGGTATGAGAATGACCAATGGGGTCAAAGGAAAAAGGCCTGGATTTGATATTGGTACGATATGGCCCTCTTATGGAGGTATTGTCAAGTTTGGGTCATTAAGGGTTTGAATTGGGGTGGGAACATGTGGTAAGGAAGACATATGTTGATCCTGGGAAGAGATAATCAAAGGGAACACATATGTGAAATGGTTTGGTTGATCACACAATGCTCAAGGGAATCTCATCTGTTCATTTACTGATGTGGAAACACAATGAATGTTAGTAACATTAGTGGTGGTAGGTGGTTGTTGCAAGGACATAGGCAATGTGTTTTGGTGTATTGCTGCTAGGGTCTCTCGAAAATTTGGTGAAGAGACCTTTCTATTTGGATGAAGAAGGTGTTGTTGTCGCTGGTGACACTACTAGGGTAGGAAGTAATGGTGTTGTTTGTGGAAGTGGAATGGTATTTTTTAACTCTAGAAAAGTGGGGTAGATATTGATTGGGTGTTCGACTGTGGTGCAAAGTGCGCATGGTGGTTTGAATCAAGGTTGAGGAGGTAGGGTAAAATATTTTTTTTTCCTGGTGCCTCTATTGTTGGTTTTGTTTCCCCCTTTGTTGGTATTAATTTACCTAAATGTGTGACCGGTTTGTAGAGTTGACGTTTGTGGCATTGATGTCATGGGAAACACCTCTGGATAAGGGGGAATGGATGGGAATGATACCATAGAGAGTGGCTCTAAGTACCAAATTTGGATGGTTATCACCATGTTTATAAAGGTGAGGGTAGAAACAACCTGGTATGCCGAAACTCTTGGTAGGAGGTAAAAGAAGGGGATTTGGATTAGGGCCCGAGGAACACTTTTCCAAATAGGTGGTGGGGGTCTAATCATTATATTTTTTTAGGACCGGGTTGTGAATTGGAAATAACCGAGGTATATTGGGGTATGAAAGCATATGGGGTAAATTGGGGGATCTGTACTTCGAGGGAAGACTCAACGAGGATTTCTACACCATCTGAGATGACAATACAAACCCGTGCTTCTCCTGTGGGTGAGGGAGAAGGGGGATATCCTCGATAAGAACCCACAAGCGATGGGTCTCGAAAGATTCCCAGTCCATTGTCAACGAAATATTAGATATTAGAACTAGATTGTATGAGGTGGATGACATTTTCTATGTTCTCTGAATGATTGGGCTCATAGTGAGTTAGCTGGTCAATGGTAATGATATTCCCATTGTGAGGGAAAATCATGGTGTTGAATATGGAGGATGCGACCACTTTCATGGAATACATGTAACTTCTCCCAAAGAGGATATTGTAAATCCAACGGGGCATCGATGAATTTGATATATATGATAATGGTTTTTCCCCCAAGTTCTACCATAAAATGTTGGTAGAGGCCTTCTGGTTGTGATGGGTGACCATCATATTCCCTAAGGGTAATGGTGGATGGGACGAGTTCTAGAGAACTGAGTTATTTCCATATCATTTTGTACATGATACATGTAAAGTACCCTTCATCAATGATGCAATGATGTATTGAGAGGTTTCAAATCTTGATTGGTATTTGGAAAGCTACCAAATATGGGAGGTGTGGTTCACTATTATCCAGATAAAAAGTGATCGAACGGGTATCTGATTGGTCGACTTCACCTAAGGTTGAAAGAAGGTTCTTCCTTTGTGACAAATAAGTTTGAAGGACCTCCAAGATGGACATGGATGTTGGATATTGAGATAAGTCATCAATTAGGCTATAACTTAGTGTCACACTTGCATGGGGGCTGTTTACATTCCTATGTAGTGGTGCATGGGGGATGCGAGTAGTAGTTTCCATGCTAGTGTGAGGGATAATCAATGGTCTCCCTACTGATAATGGGGGTGAATATGATGTAGTCAACATAGATTCGGGAGGTGTACCATACTGCCGTTTGTGAGTCTGAAGGAGAATATCCTCTTCAGTGGTGAGGAGGATGGGCCAATCAGCGGAGTTACCAAATGGAGGCTAACATGGGTTGGGATTTTCCCCCATCTGGTGTGGGGTAGGGATTGTTGTCTATGGGGTGTTAATGAATCCATGTTGGGGAATTTGGCTCTATAGAACCACTGGAGATTGGAGTTGCAGATAGTTTTGTGGTATCTGCGGGGGACCTTGTGGTGTAGGGGGTGTTTCATATTCATGGATTCTTTCATCTGTTTGTAGTCAAAAATTTGAGGACAATGATGAGTATAATTTCCATACTCACTGCATAATGCACAAGGGAATTTGGTTCAAATATTTTTATTCTTCTCCTATCGTTGTTGGTTATTATTGTTTCCCCCAATATTGGTTTGATTTCTTATGTTCTGGGTGCCCCCTGTGGGAGGATTTGGCTGTTGGGGGTTTCCCCCCTGTCCTTGGTTGGTTCTATTTCTATTATTTCCTTTCTTCTTGTTGTTGTATTGGTTAGGAAGATTGGAAGTATTTAACTGTTCAAAGGTTTGAACTTGTTGAATAGGGGAAGGTTGAACAAAATTAACACTAGCATGTTGTTGACCATGTGGTGGGGAAAATTGTTGTGGAGGGAATGGAAATGGAAAATATGGATTACCTAGTGGGGGAGGTCTATAAGGAGTGTATGAAGTTGATGTCCCTCCTCCCATATTTGGATTATAAATTGGGGCCATGGATGGGCCGACCACTGATTTCTGAACCTAACTTGTGGGTGGTGGAGGGATGTGTCCCCCCATCGTAGGAGTTGGTGGCACTATAAAGGGGAGAGGGGATGTGGGGGGAGGCTAATATGGTGTTCCTCCATATGGTTGGGGGTATTTATTGGCCCCAAATATGGATACCTATTGAGAGTATGGGTTAAAGTCGGCCATTGATCTATTCAACCCATCTACGATTTGTGAAGCTCCAGGTTTGTCTTGACCAAATGGTAGAGGATGAGGAGCATCGAGTAATATTGTGTAGAGATACCCCAATTGAGAGTAGATTAGGTCAAGCTGTTGAGATTTGGTTATGGATTTGTATTCAATTTGGGGCATGGTTGTGGCCACATATTTGGCGATGATGGGGACTAGTGATTTAAGGAACAATTATAGGCATTGTTGAGGGGTGGTATCTGCCTTGCATATGTTTCTCCATTGATTCCATTCATGGATGTGGTCTAGGATGTGGAAATATGTGGTTTGCTTGAAATCAGAAAGGATTTCTAGGAATGTATCATGTCATACTGGAAGATGAAAGAAGGATAAGAAGGATTTTGCTAATGTTTCAAAGGTCATGTGAGACCCTAATTTTTCATCCACATACCACTTGGTAGATGGGCCTGTGAGAGTACTCTGGAACAACCATAATAAACAAAAATATGTTGTGACGTTTTTATATGAACACCATAGGTGGAAGGATGGACATGACATGATTTGCAGGATCCTAGCTATGATTCCCCTCAAATTTAGGGATATCAGAGGGAAACTTATTGGGCATGTTGGGCCAAGAGGGATTATGTAAAATAGGGTCATTTGTGAGCTTGTTTAGATATAGAATGTTCAGAGATGCTAAGTATGGTAAGTTGGGTGTAGGTGTAAGCATGGTGTTTAATGAATTGGAGGTAGTTCCTTGGGAGGATGGTTGGGAGATGGTACCTTGTGAATAAGGTTGGGCTCCGCCTCCTTGTGATAGAGGATTAGTGGGTGGATTTTTCTGGGTAGTGGTGCCAAACAAAGTGGACCCAAGCAAATCTTATCCTAAAACAATGACACTCATTGGTGTGTGTGCTGGTTATGTTGATGTGTCAACAAAATTGGGAACACCTCCCAAAATTGGAGGGAGGTTTCTCAAGCGTCTGGAATGATGGGGATGCTATAGTTCCCATATGATTCTGGACTATATGTGAATGTGTGCATATGGTAGTGAGAAAAAAAAAATGAACATGTGCTTTGGTAAATGTAGACCATCTCAACAATGTTTTAATGTTGCATGTAATAAGAAAGTGGAGATCAAACATAAACATGTAACAATGTAAGATGGTTTTGGGTTTAATCCTCATGGGGGAATAAAATAAATAGCATGTGTCCTAAAATATCTACCATCCTTCCTTTAGAAAATAATCGGGCCTTCCAAAGACACTCAATAATGGGGCATGAATCCACTGTAAGAGGAGCTAGTGAAGGTATGAATCAATCAGTTATAATGAGGGGTGAATGGGGCATATCCCGAAAGTACTGGAAATATTTCCCAATATCCATTCAAAAACTGATTGAGGTGCGATTGCAGCCCACAACCGCCACTTGGGTGTAAAACCTAGATTTAGCCACTAATCTACCTTGATCAAGAATGACATTTAGAGTTTTGGCCTAAGAAGTGGGTCACGAGCTAGATTATTTCCAAGGGTTGGGTGACCCAAGGAGGCACATACAAAAAAACCATACCTCGATATTTGAACCTTCATGAGTATCTTTATGGGACTGATAAATCTAATCAATGGAATAAAAACTTAAACATGTGTTTTTACAAGTTTGGTGAAAATTTTAATTCATTTCTTTATTTTAATTGAAAAAGTATGTTTAGGGTAATATTTTGAAAATTATGCTTTGATATTAGACTATAGCTAATTAAGTTTTCCCAAGGTTAAACCTTGATCATAAAAATTCAAACATAAAAATTTTACTTATAGGAGAAGGTATAGTTAGAATTGAAAGAAAATCAATCTCAAAGTATACTTATACATGTAGGAAATCCAAATTTATTTTATTTCAAAAACAAATATAATCCCTAATGTTATTTAACACATTGATTCCCCCCACTTAAAAGCAATTAAGTAATTAAATATAGATGGTGAAAGGAAATTCATTAATGATTGTCCCCATCTTGTCCAAAAGGAGATGATGAAAGGAAATTTAGAAATGATTTCCCTCATCTCAAACAAATGAAATTATAAATTGAGGTGGTGAAAGGAAATTCAAGTATGGGTATGCAAATAACTTCATCAGGGCTATGGACCTCTGCTGGAAGTGAAGCAATACATGTGATATCTGTAAAGGTTATTTCTACATATCTTTATTAATCCTCTGTTATTAATTATTTTTTAGTGATTTCTATATCATGATCTGAATAGGTTTATCTAAAACAATTTTAAATATAATTTCAAGCCTTGAGTAAAGACAAAATCAATTAGAACTCTAGTCTTTGAGCTAAATTTAAACTGATTACCTTAGACAAATCTTGAGTAAATTCTAATAGAGGAAATCTTTATTACCCTTTCTTGAAATCTTTATTCAAGCATGTATCAATTTTGATTGTTGACAAATTTATCAAATTTTAATGTAAGATTTATCATAAAAAAATGATTTAGTTTTAGAGAATAATGACTCAATTGCCCAATAATAAAGGCACTTGATCTACATGTTTTTTCGTTCCTCACAGGGAGACACAATCCGCAGATGGAGCCTAATGTTATAATATAGGTTAAATTTTAAATAAAAATTCAAAACATTTTTATTAGAATAGACTTTTGAGTTGTATTATAGATAATTTATTTAAAATTTCTTTAATTGTATATAGGGTTTATTGTAAATATTTTTTATAAATTAAAGTTATATTGCCAAATATTAGTTTATATTTTGTTATATATTTAGAACTAAAATGTATTTATATATTTAATTTTATATTAATTAGAAATAATTGTTTTATTAAAATTTTATAGTATTATAAACTAATTAAATTATTATGTGCATGTATATTTCAATGAGCATAGAGCTATCCTGACAATCAATGAACCTCATTGTGGAGCGTGCCCATATTAATGGTCATTATCCCTTCACGGCCCCAAAGATTGCATTGAAAGTTCCAACGTGACATCATGTCAGACCACCGGGATGTTGGACCCTTGACTTCTTGGATGGGAAAGCTTTAACAATACCAAGCCTTAGTCTAATCCAGTGCCATGTCAACCACCAATAGAGCTCTAAAAAAACCAACTAGCAGTTGCCACTTTAGCACCAAAAAAAACTAATAGAAGGCTGCCACGTAGCCATGGGACCCAATGGATACATCAGGCTGACATCATGTCGGACCACTAGACCCTGAGAGTTCACCGCATCCAAAGAACAATTCATATGTGTAACGCCCCATATTTTGGCTTTAGGTAGTTAGAACTTTGATTTTTCTCATATTAGTAATTCATTGCTTAAAAATTATTTGGAATAAAAAATGTTGATATAGACATGTGACAAGTGTACATCTTGACCTATTCATGTGTTGCATACTACCATTTACATTGTTATATGCTCATGATGATGATAACTCTTTGATTTGTTTAAACATGCAAATCAAGATGTGGAATTTAGGTACATGGATACCGATTCAAAGTTATGTTGTGAATGCATAACAGATGAAAGACATGATAAAAATAAACATACATTTCTTAATTGAACGTCAATACAAATATGGATTCTTATATAAAATTATGATGTATATACATGGATATAAGTTATTGGTGAACTAACCTACAGGTTGATGAGCTATGCGATAGCCAAATGACTACATTGATGAGGTAACATGGATGTCATAGACATCAAGAAGATAGTGTATGCTATAAGTTATAATTATTATTTAATTTATGATTCAAAATATTGCTATGATTTGTGGTAAGTGTGGTTTTGACATAACACACAACTTTCCCAGAGTGGTTGTTTGATGACGTGACTCTAAGAACAGTAGTTGCACAATAGGGATTGATGTAGGGTGTTGACCCTAGTTCTATAAGGAAGGGTGGAGGTATTTCCCACCGTTTATCCTCCGAAACCTAGAGTCGTGGGAGGGTTGTGTGAAGTCACGTTCCCCTAGACGTGTGATGGAGACTACTAGTTTCTTGTTGGGGAAGCTTGGTCGAGATGTATGACACTTCCGTTTACAGGTTCTATCTGGAGTTAGGTCAATATAGTTGACGCTCCAGCTTAGTCCAATAGAGGAAAGGATATGATGGAAGACATAAGTAAGTTAGGAAGGAAGGATGCTTCGATGTTAGTTGAGAATACTGATTGGGGATTGGAGATGCCACTGTTTTTTACTCACTTGGTTCCTACCATGTTTAAAAACCTCTTCTGGTTCCTTATTGATATTTTAAGTGTGATACTGAGTTATTGATGAATTGGTGTAGTTTTGTTCATTAAGATTATTAAATGATGCATTACTTGATCTGTTGTCCTACATGTCTTGGTGTGATCATATAGGAACTATGCACTAGAGACAATGGTTGTTTATCGTTACCACATGCATGAAATATGTGTCTGCTAGCTATGCACACATACCCTCCACATGTACACTAGTACAATTAATTAATGTATTAATTATTAAAGTAGATTATTAACTATTTATTTGAATATTTATTGATTATGTAAATTATATTGTATACAAAATATCTAGAAGAATTAAATACATTATTTGATTTTGATTGATGGTTGGTATGATGGATTAAATGAGAATGGTGGGTTGCCATGTACATTTTGAGGAAAATTGTCAAATTGCATTTATTAGCTAGCATGAGAAGAAAGACTTTGCATTTTATTTTATTGTTGTTTAAGGCAAGTCATTTATATTTTAGTTCTATTTTAATATTTTCCCAAAAATCTAGATAAGGGAGGTTGATGGATAATAATGAGGGTGGTTGAGGAGACTTGGGGAAGGGTGTATGGAAACTTGATAAATAGGGAGAAGAAGTGGTGAGGAAGGGAAGGGTGTATGGAAACTTGATAAATAGGGAGAAGAAGTGGTGAGGAAGGGAAGGTTTTTGGACCATGATGAGAGGTGGTGATGGTTTTCTTTGAGCATTTTGTGCTTTGTTGTTCTTGGAGTCACGGACACGAAGGGCCAAGAATTCGAAATGTTTCTTGGAGCTAGGAAGTCAGCTAGGCTCCTAGTTGGCTGGGAGGATTCTATTTTTTCATTAGGGCAAGTGGGAAAAGAATGGTTGGAAGCATCTTCCTACTACTAACAAAGCTACATTGCAAGTTATGAGCTTCAACAAACCATGGAGGAGGTATTTTCATTTGTATTTTGTTGTACTTTTGTGTTAATTTTTAAATCTTAGAGTTAACATATTACTTATTTCATCATGTTATTTATAGTTATCATTGAGAAAATGTAAAAGAGTTGTGGAAACAAAAATCAATGAAATTATGTTAAATCAAAGTTGTTAATGCATATGTATTTAATGAGTGATTAATTGCCTAACATCCTAGATGGGTGTTACATTTCCTTCTCCTCCTCTATCTTTTAGAAATTCAGAAATCCTTCAATAGAAAATGAGCTCTCTCTTCCAAGTCATCTCCTTCTTCCTTATCCTCCTCTCTCAAATCCCCCTCATTAATTCCCAAAAACCTTATCCCCCAATTAATTCCCCAAGCCTTATTATGATCCTATTCCATGTCAACCGCCAACAAAGCTCCGAAAAAAACAACCAACAACTACCACTTCAACGCCAAAAAAAATTAATAGAAGGATGCCACGTAGCCATGGCACCCAATGGATACATCAGACTGACGTCATGTCAGACAATTGGACCCCAATAGTTCACCACATCCAAAGAACAGTTCATATGAGCCCGATCTAGTGCCACATCAACCTCCCAGGTGGCATGCCAACTCAGATCCAGTTAACGAGTGCCACATGTACACCTAGAAACAACCAATGACATAGGTCAACTCCTCACAAATGTGTGACATGTGTCATGTAATTTTTTACAGCTCACTGCCAATGTGGACAAATCTAGGACAACTACATGTCCATATTATGTCAGCATGATGTTTTGGGCCTGAATCATTAAGGTTCATAGTGCCCAAAATCATTAAGTTCCATAGCGCATCAAATTGATGGTTGTCAATCGTTCATGAAGGAGTATAGATCAACAATGGAGATTAGATCCGATACATATCAAATCAATGGGAAAGATATTTTTGGATCACATCGAGACAAACTGAAAGGCTAAGTCTGAAACTCTTTCGACAATTCAGGTACCGACACACGTCAGCCAATGTATGAAACCAACCAGGAGGTGCCACGCCCATCGGGCTCTTGGCTATCAGATCACAGTTGCACCACATATTAATCTAATCCAGTATCATGTCATACTGGGTTATCGACTACCAAATCATCAGGATGTTGGACCCTTTCTAAATTTATTCTCATGATCCACTAGTACATATGACCAAATTTGCGACGATTTTTCGTTGATATTGCCACACTTATCTGTCGCAATTTCCACAAAAGCCAAGAATTTTTTTCGTCGCTATATCCACGATCCAAGTGTGCATGGAAACATCGAAGAAATTATCTCTCCATGTGTCATCACCATCAAGATCAGTTTACCCTATGCATCGTCGCAATTACGACAAAATTTTGT
>ML798201.1:9924-39411 GCA_009831015.1 Picea engelmannii
TTAGTGTATCTTTTGTATTTGGGTACCTAACATGGCCTCGTTTCTGGGACCCATTCTTTATTTTCACCATAGTGATGTTGAGGGGGGGGGTGTTGGAGTTACTTCACACACACCTAAGATTTCTTTTTCCTAAGGTTTTTCCTTTTTTATTATTCATAATTAGTCATTATCCAGTATCCTATATTTTAGGGGAGAATATTCCACATGGATAATATTCTCTTTTAGTTGACACTTCAGTTTGACTAGTTGAGTTGAGTTTAGATGTTGCATTGGTTTTGTCACCATGCAACTTTGGGATCATCACCATGATAATTCTACCTTGCCTTGGTATCATCACCAGACTAGTGCATTATCCTTGATTCCTTGAGTTAACTCCTCACTACTCTTTTTTCAGTCAGTTAACTGAAGACTAATTGACTAGTTAACTGAACTAGGTGGCAGTTCACTCCTGTAACTGCCTGCGAGACTAGAATAGGTGGTAGTTCACTCCTTTAATTGTTGGTGTGTGTCCAGATCACTCTAGAACACCCCTATGGAACATTGGTTCTCCTCCAGTGCGCAATCATTGAGTTATACAAAGTATATCATGTGTAAATTATTCATTATTCACAATGGTTAATCAAAATTCTTTCATTCTTTCTCTCCTTCTTCTTCTTTCTCCAATTCTCTCTGAAAATGTGTGTATTATTGTTTAGCTAGATATATTCTATGAAGTTTCAACACATTTTTTTAATTATTTTCTTTTTGCAACAACTTAACCCATGATTAACTCCTAGTTAAAACCACTTTGACTAGTCAACTTCCTCCAGGAGCTTCTATAATAATTTGACTTCTTTGACCTTCTAGGGGCTTCTAGATAACTCATGAAGGTTCTCCAACTTCACTAAGCCATATCTCCTCAACCGTGAGGAACTGTGTGATGTACCTATTGAGGGGTCACAAATCCCTTTAACTCAACAGCGGGAACCAAACCCGCCATGGAGGCCCAATTAAACTCTACAACATTTGATGATGGAATGGTTCTCCAAATATTTTGATCTGGACAATTTATTGATGGGATTTACATAGTGATTGACATGATATATTCCTATGAAAGTTCCTCCTTCAGTTTAAACGTTCTCTTTTTGTATTTTCTTTTATTAGATGGGTCTGATCGAAAGATGTGTGCTAGTATAAACCAATTGGTAAAGGGGATTCTTAACTACTGAAGAAGGCTGAGCTTGGGATAACCCTTGTTCTCAAGAATGCAGACAAATATATTCACACATGTGACAAGACTAGTACTAATACATTAACTTGCTAGTATTTCAATTATTGACTGAGATACAATTATCGTAAGAAAACACAGACGCAATAAGATGATGGCAAGAAAAATAGTTTCCTTAGCTCTAGCATTAATCACACATTAACACAATGATTTTCGTTCATCATTAGAGACAAGAAATACAAAAAATATTGAAACAATTAACTTATCAATAGATTCAAAAACTCTTGCTCGTTACACCATCCATTAATGAAATAAATTTGGAAGTAATTCCTCCTCAATCCAATCACACAACACCTTTGATGAAAAATAAAAATGTGTCTTCGGTCCTAAATAAAACTTCTCAATTAAGGTAGTTTAGAAATAGTTCTTTACAATTCCAAAAACGAGGGCTTTCCCAAAACCATCAACCTTTTCTAAAAGGTCAATCCTCTTATTTATAATTAATCATTAACTAAACATAGCTATTACAAGTGCAAGCTAAGTAAAACAAAATATCTCCACTTGGCGCTTTCATCTCTATGTTCTTAAGAATCATCAAAAAGTCTTACTGAAGTGGATGAATCTTCTCATATTCTGACCATTTGATGAAGAGTTCCTCGCATGTGTTGGCATATAGGAACCTGTGTTGGTCCATCGGGGCTAAAAGAGTTTCTTTCACTTCTACTACCCGTGCTCTGTACTTGATTATTTTAACACTCAACCACTGCAAAAATGCTCGATCCTTAATCAGATTCTCCATGAATTATTGTACTTGACCTGGTGCCATGCTCGCCACCTTTTCTATCTCTGTTGACCATGCCGAGTCTTGTTCTGCATGTATCTTGACTATGCCATGTAGATCGATAAAGTCTTCGGGTGAGCCGAATTCTGGGAGGCTGATGTATTTCATCTCCTTATTAATATTTTCCTATCTCTTTTTAGACTTGGCCCACTTCTCTTGAATCTCCCGCCGAGGTTCTTGGGCTATTTTTACCCAGTATTCAACCGCTTTCCTGATCTGATCTATGCTTCTATCCCTTAGTACCCGAATACCATGCTCTTCGGCATCTCGGCCCTTTTGAACTGCACTGATGTAATCTATCCTTTCTACCACTTGATGAGCTTTCTCATACCACCTTTCCATATCCTTGTAGGTCTCTAGTGCCATAAGGGTATCCTATTGGAAATCGGCTATACCTATGGTGAAAAGGTGTCGTTCACTTGTGAATTTTGTATAAGCTTCCTGGAACTCACTTCTCAAGAACATCATGGCCTGTGTTGAGTCTTGATAGTATTTCGCCAAATGGCACATATGCTCCAACTCCTTTTCATCCCTCCTTGCTCTATCCAATGTGGCATCCGTAATGGCCATTCCTACGTTGATAAGTTCAGATGTCTTTGTGTGTTCAATGTTGAGAAACTTCTCCTCTGTCATGATGATAATCGATCTCTAGTGTGATCCTTATCTTCTTATTGGTCCTCTTCATGATGGATTTTATTTTTCTATCATAGGTGATCACTTGTATGTCGTCGAACTCATCCACAGGTTCGGGGATTTGTTGTTATCCCTAGGTTAGAGTATCCCCCAGGCTCCCAATTGTATGTATCTGTTCCAGGATCAGTTCCTGAACTTCTTCCATATGTTCTGATGTCTCAACCTCCATTTGTTGTGCACTGGTTGGTGAGGTATCGAACAAAATTGAAAATTCAAGGGTAGGTCTGGTACTTACTTGGTAATCGACTGTCGATGTGTCGATTTCTTGTTGTGGAAATTCCTCTTTCTGACCACCTGATCCCAACTCATCCCTTGATCTATCCATTGGGGTTCCCAACAAGTTGAGTAGTTCAGTTTCTAATACACTTTCATCCTCATGGTTTCTCTGCAGAAGGTTTTGAATTGGAGCATCAGGACCTGGGGTATATGCTCTCTCAAGTTCCTTTTCCTCTGTAATTTTCACTGGAGTCACCAGGTAAACCTATGAACTCTCCTCATCGTCATAGATGGTTATTAAGTCAAACAAGGGGTTTGGTGTACTTTTCCTACCTAGTGTCCTTGATATCTCAAGTTGGGTTGAAATTCCCCCTGGTGATCTGACCTATGGTGATGGAACTTTAGGGTTTTCTGGCCTGGTGATTTCTTCAAGTTGTATTGGCTCTAAGATACTTGGCTCTCCTCTTCTTGTGATTGGGTCATCAGTGGGGATCCTTGACATTTCTATGATATTTAGGTCATTCTATAACTGATTAATGATCCTTTGTGCCCCTTCTAGGAAGAGAAATCATCTTCTTTATGCCTCTGTAGTCTCTACTGCTCAGACTTCTTCCCTAACTTTGAGGGCCTCTTGAGCCAATTTATCTATTGTCTCCATGTGCTCATCCATGCTCATATCCTTGAAACTGGTCATGTTCAGGTTGGCCATCCTTTTTACTACCTCCTCCTAGTTTTGAGCACATTCCGTGAAAATTTCATCTTCAAATATTTCATGCGCGTATGGCCAACATGATGATACCTGTGAAGCATGTTGGGGGACCAGGCCTTTAGGATCGTTCTTGCGAAATATACCTATCGGGAACCTAAATTTTAGCTGGCTCAACCCTTCTTGTTTGTCTTGAGAAGTTTCTTTTACCAAATAAAACCCCACATGGAAGCCGTAGGGTATGAAAGCCCGCTTCTTGTATTTGACTAGCATGGTGTTATAGCTTTGCAGGATAGTCTGATAGCAGATTTCTCCCACAATGCACCAGTATGGTACATAAGAAAAGAGTAGATGTGGTGCTTTGGTGGCCTCGAACACCCTAATATAGGTTGTGTACTTATCTAAATACCAATGGCCTACCTTCGCTACCATTTTCTTGGATGTTGCAGATAGTCTCAGGCATTCCTTTTTAAATACAATGAAATAAATACGAGTGATGAATTCATCGCAAATGAGTGCATAGGATTTTTTATACCTGTTCTCCCATAGTATGTTAAAGTAAACATGAATGGGGAGCTCTGTAACATGCCAGGTCAAATGCATGCCAGCGAAGACATTTCTTGCATAGATAACATCGAGCAGGTACGAAGCCATGTGGAAAGTGGGTGCTTCCCCTTCTTTCAGCGTTTGAGCCTACTGTACATAGATGCTCAATTGCTTGGAAATTATTTCTCCCCAGTTGAAGCTACTTCTGTAGATCACCACTCTGTATGCCAAGGGCATCCATGCTTCTGAAAACTTGGAGCATTCCTTCTCTCCATAGAGTTGGAAGATGAGAGCCATCAAGTAGATGTATGGCTCCCTCAAGTTAAATGTCCCATACCAGCCATTGCACTGGTTTGTAAACTTCTTTTCCTCCTTCCACCATGAGGCCATCAACCGACTCGAGTCATGAAATTCGTAGAACTTCACCATGAAGTCTATGTTTAGCTGCTCCTCTAGGTCTCTACATTTGTAGTACTTATGGAATTCTGTCAGGAGGAAAAATCTGACACACCCGCCATTCTCATCATTGATCAATCATTTATGCACGTCTGTATGGTCGATTAGCCACTTCAAAACCTCTATCCATGGAAAAACCAAGGTTTTGCAAGCTACCATGTGCAAGTATGACTGTAGGATATTTTGAAACACTTGGTCATCAAGCACCCTTACATCGGGGTTGCTATGTGGGATACATTTCGGGTACTCCTCCTGACTGATTATGTTGAATAGGTCTCCCCACTGTGGGAGCATTACTTTGGATCCAGTGCTTTCTTTTGTATCCTCGAAGACCAAAGGTTGGAAAAAATATTTCTTCGTTGAGGTTTTTACGACTGGCTCTTCCCTTGGAGCGTACTCCAACTGCTTCACAGTACTAGGAGAAGAACCTTCACCTGTTTATGCTTCCTTTAGCTTAGGCGCTCTCATCGAGCGTCTGGTGGTTGGATTTCTTGGAGGCATTTTCCCTACAACTAGAACATAGTTAGAGACTATGCAAGAAATTAGATGCATATATAACAAATCACGACCGTCGAATTAACAAAATTGAACACATACCTCTACTGCTTGTTTAACTTGGTTTTGATAATCTCAGAATCAACACAGTCTCGAGACGTTTTCTTTGCTTCCTCGGATACTCTGGAATTAAAACTTGTGCACATAATGAAATTGTTCAAATCCATTCTAGAGATTTAAACATGGATGAACTTACCTTGTCGCATCAGCCATTCAATTCAGGTTATGAGTGTATTTCTATAAAATCTTCCAGATCTTTAAATACGTTTAAAATTAAAATCGATCGTAGGTTGACGACGCGAGTGCGGGTTGTAACGTGCCTTATCGGTGATTTCAAATCATTGTTGTTCAATCAATGCACAGGGTAGAAACAAATGCAAGATGAAACATTAACTAGTCTATTAAATGCCAGAATCTGATCGTATCTCGTGCCCAAAAACCCCCATCATTTTTCTAGTCCGGCTAATCAATCGGGGGTTAGGGTTTTGCTTTGAACATTTTTCATTGATATCTCCTTACAAAAGCTCCGACGCCGAATGATATTTCCATATAGAGATGACCTGGAAAGGATGACTTGGAGGTGTGACTAGGACACAGGAAAACTAAAGATGACTCAAGGTGAAACTAGGCCGTACGACACCAATATCCAAAAAAGACACGTGGCACTCGAGACCAGCATCTTCGTCTACCCATGTTATTTAGAATCATGACTTTTCTTAAGCTAAACGTTCTAAGACCTAATCCTATCTTGTCGACGTTGAAACGTATCAAGGATCAGTGATCGACGATAAACCTACCCAACTGCTCCCAGATTGACTCTCTCGCAAGTTTCTCGATGCCAAAAGTGTCTCAGGGGTCGACGATCGACGATATATTTATCGCATAAAAATATCGATTGTTTTAACCCTTCTAGATTTCCTTGAGCCTGAGAAAGCACATTGGTCATCGGATTTCGATGGTTTTTTATGTATTTTGTCAATTTCTATCCCTCCCATACTTTGTTGACGTCGATGGGGATTGGCTATATCTTGAATATTCATGGCGAATAACTCACGCAAACCAACTCTGCCTTCTACTGATGTCGATGGTGCATCAACGATCGATGATTAGTGTAAATGTGTGGACACTTTACCTACTTTAATTTTTCCGACGATGAACACAAGCGTGTTAGTTGCAATTTTAACTGTAGATTCTTAGTTAGGATGCCAAGTTATTTTAGACACAAGGTTTCATTTAACAAGTTCAAACAAACTTGACTTGATTGATAATAGTCATGAAAACAAAACAAAATAAACCATCCCCCCAAAGTGAACTCAATTTAGATAGTAAAAGAAAACAAGCGATACCCAAAAAGTGATAGAATTTCATAAGGATTTTAGGGTGTGCTGAGTGCTCAACAGTACCATACACCACCAGAAATGGAACAACATGTATTATCCATCTAGAATAGTCTCACCTGCAAATTGATTGATCTCTATTATAGTATTCCTTAACCAAACTTGAGTTCCTTAACCACACTGCTAGGACTACTCAACCACCTAATCATTTGGGCTTGCAAAGTGTCTTCCCATGAGGGATTGCACCATAAGGGGACCACTTTGACAAATTTATCCAAGAGTGTCTTCCTGTGAGGGCTTTCAGCACAAAGGGACTACTTTGGAGTTCATCCATTTCGTTCTTCCTATCAACCATGACATGAAATCAATGATACAACTTCCTTTGATATCAACCTTGACATCAATGACAACAAATCACTATGAAACCACTTGACATCAATCCTTTTACATCAACGACAACATAATCCAATAATCAATAAAATCAATGTTACAACCTCCTTTGATATCAACCTTGACATCAATGACAACACATCACTATGAAACCACTTGACATCAACCATTTGACATCAATGACAACATAGTACAACAATCTCCCCCTTTGGAATTGATGGCAACAACAACATTGATGTCAACACCAATCATTGATGGAAATGATGATGTCAACTCTTAGACATGGGAATGCTCATGCCCCCTCTCTGATCATCGCTCCTCATTAAAGTTTCTATGTCTCCCCCTTTGACATCAATGACAAAGGGTATATCTCTTTGGGGCTGCTCCCCATGACTGAATTGTCCCTGAGGTTTCTCTCCATGCATCTAATGAATATCTCCCCCTTTGAAAAAGGATATCACTCTGATGCAATGTTGTTGGCATGGCTACCAATGCTCCCTCTATGATCATCTCTATCATCTCTCCTCCTGGAATCATACTTCTATAACCAATCATGGGAAAAATAATAACTCTCCCTGTGGGTATGTCTCCCCCTATCTTATCTGCAAGATGTTGGGTAATCACTGTGAACAATATGATACCATTGTAATATGCTTCTACTGCAGATGTTGATTCTCAACAATACTACACCATGATATGTTGTTCCTTTGACGATCCTTAGACCTGTCCATGCATCATACAATTATCCATCAATATGTACCTCAATCATCAACCAGTGCATCAACCATACACCAAACCTGTACCACCACAAGTGCATCAACTATGCACAACACAACCTATCTCATCAATCTCATCAACCAAATCAGATCTATTCACCAAGATCAATTACCAAGACAACTCTCAACCATATGAAAAATATCACCAAGATGGGCATCAACCAATACTACTTCACAAACATCAACATGTACCGCAATCAAGATGTGCTTCTAGAAGTATATCCATACATATATGCCACATCATCCATGTGCCAAATATAAAGTGCCTCTAACAACGTACCAAGTATGTACCAATCATGCTTTAACTATGGATCAAGCTATTATTTCATCAAGATGTACCATCATCACCATAACATGTGCCAACCATGCACATCAACCATATACCATACATCATATACCATGAAATGTATCTCAAACATATACTAAATATATATGCCAATGTAACCAAAAAGAGTCCTTTATCAATGCACCAATACCAATAACATCATCAACCATAGAACATGTCAACCATGTACCTCAAACAAGTGTCATATCACTCATGATATGCTTCAACCAACTACCATAAACCATGTGCCAATGTATCCAAGATATGAACTAGAAATGTGTCTCAACAAGTAGGACTCAATCAACATGCACCATATTTTCCAACTCATCAACTAAGTGTCTCAATCATGTACCCAACATGCACATCATCCAAATGTTAAGATATTCAACAAGTAGGCCTCCAAAAATACATCACACCATCATAAACCATTACATCAAACCATGTGCTGAAACTTCACCAACAATATGCCCCAATATGTATCTTCAAGCATGAACTAACCATATACCAAGATTACCAAACAAATTATTCTCACAATACATCTCAAGATATATTAATAGAGGTCACATATGTACCATCCATGTACTACAATAGATCTACCTCAAAAACATTCACTACAATAAGTATAATGCAACAATAATACCTCTATACATGTCCCACGAATATGCCTCAATAGATCAATGATGTATATTTATCTAGTATCACATTACCCATGACATACCTCATAAATAAAGTGCCATAATCTTATTGATAAATACCTAACATAACCAACATTGTACATTAACATAAATGCCTCAATCCACACACTAGAGTTTGTACCATGCATCCAATATAGGCCTCAAGAACATGTTCCAAAACTCAACCATATATCATCACCATACATTCATCAAACACACATACAAGTAAACCTTTATTCATGAAAACCTGAAACATACCATATCAGACCCTGCATAAACTATGTTGTATCATCAAACCATGCTGCAACTCATTTGTACACCCTTTTTCAAAGATTTACCTCATGTACGTAGATTTTATTCATACATATCGCATATGTACATGACCTTTCTATAAGTCACCTCATGTATGTACGTGTTGGAAGCAGGCTGAGTCAGAAAGAAAGGCTATTTTGGGAAGAAAGGAATGCATGAGGAAAGTGACAACTGGAAGGAAGAGAAGCATGCGCACATGCATGGAAGACCTAACGACATTTGGGTTAGGGTTTTTGTAATACATGGTAATGGATGATGAGACAATACCATATATAAATAGATACCTAGGATGTCTAGAAAAGGGGGAGAGTAGTTGTGGTTCATTTTAAGGAAGAGTCCTGTGTTGGTAGAGCGTTACTCGCATGAGAAGGAGTAACTAGTTTGTAATACTCTATCATACGACCCAATTTTGTAAGCTATTGAGATGTAGAGGTTCCGGAGGGTAGATATTGAGGGTTAGATCACAGGCTGAGGAGGTTGGTGTGGTCTAGTCCACCTCATAATAGATCTCGAGCTGACTAAGAATGAGTTGTAAAGTGCACGGTGCTGTAGTTTTGGAACTACCATAATAAAAGAGCTTGAGAGCCATATATTTGTGGATGTAGCCCAGGAGGGGGTGAACCATAGTAAAACTTGTGTTATGTGATTGAATGCCTGTATCTGTCTTACTGTCTATGAGTGGATGTTAGAATGATGTATGAATGAATTAATGAATCTGATTATGTTACATGCATGAATGAGAATTCTTGTATATTGCTTTAATAATTAAATATAACTCTCAGGGCGTACTTCACATATCTCCATTCAGTCACGGACTACAAACACTTGAGTATTGCAGTCACCCATTAAGAATATCTCAGGTGAGACTATGCAGTACACCTTGTGTACCGTGTTGCCTTTTGGTTTACCAAGAGGGCCGATAGTTTTGGAGGCTTTGTTGGACTTCTAGTAGACCTGAACCTGGTTCAATCATGTTAAAGGTATACATCAAATATAGGAAACCAACAAATGGTTCTATTGCAAGTTGGAACAACATAGGATTTAGTATATGGGATCTATTAAAGATCTGCTAAAAGAAGGTAAGATCTGCAGAAGGCGAGTCAAAAGAATACCAAATCAGTGACAAGAAGGTGAGTAGAATGCACTACCAGAAGGGGATATTGAGACCATGGAATCCCACAAAAGAAGAGATTGAAAGATGGCTAAAGACAAAGGAGCTAGAGTTTGTGCAGAAAGATAACAAAAACCCTAGAGTAACACCGCGCAAATATCTTGAGAAGTATGTGTTTACTGATCTACATGAAGTCTTTTTATGTGATTTTCCACACTTATTGCAGGAGTGTATATTGAGGTTGAAATACAACCATGCAACCAACCGGATCCAATAGTTAGAGTGGACCTCAGTTTAGATTTAGCAGTTACAGTAGGTGAATAACAAATTCACCCGCGCAATAGATTTTTGGCTCGACAGTATTGTAGCAGGATTTATAATAGAATTTGCAGTAGAAACATCGAAGTCATACAATGCATCAGAACAAGAGTTTCTACATGGACCTCGAGGAAGGTATATTAGATCGTTGTATACTTCTATTAAGATATTTCTATATAGCAAAGGTGTAATGACAATGGATTCTGACAACTAAACTTCCACGCGTGCATGGGGGAAGGGGGGAAGCACTGACAGAAAAAGGAGAAATGGAAGGAGAAGTGGACAAGGGAAAAAAGGAGGAAGCCTTGGACCCAATCATGATGGATGATGAACAAATCAAGCAGATCATGGCGATAGATGGAAATACGCACAGTGGAGTACCCTACCAATACAAGGTGAACACAAAGAAGAGATCCATAGCCATGAGGGAGGGCTTGAAAGTGATGAAGAGGAGGTAGAGGATCTTTGGGCTATGGAGAAGATTGAGGAAATCCTGCCGCAACATATGAGAGGAAGACGAGAGCTCCAAGAGCGGGAATCGAAGGCAACAATCCTATCCATATTAATGTCAGTGTGGAACCCATGTGCGACTGACACACCAAAAAGCACACCACCGTTTAGACAACTAAATTTTGGGAGAAGGAAGATAGCAGGAAGTTCATTTACACAAGGCACAACAACTGGGGGAGTCAGTTCAGGAAGCATTAGTTAAGTATCTACACTGCGTGAAGGTTGTAGTTCAACATTTAGGATGGCAGGACACGATCCCACCATCAGGTTACCAGAATTCAAAGGAGAAGCATCGGAGGACCCAAAGAAGCACTTGTTTATCTATGCGAAGATCTAGGAAGCAAAACATATCATAGATGAGGACACTAAATTTGCACAGCTAGCGATTACACTAAGGGATCACGCACGGGATTGGTATATGAGTTTAGCCACAAAAAATCCTCAAGGGACAACCAAAACAATTGCGGATATCAAGAAGTTACTAATAAATGAGTTTCAGAAGCCAATTTCATAGGACCAATACATGAATGATATGATAGATATTAGACAGAAACCAGGAGAATCTGTATGGGAGATTGACTAGAGATTCAAGCGACTAAAAGGAAAGTTGAAATATCTCATGACAGATATGCAACATACACACATGTTCGTCAATTCACTACTACCACACTTGAAATATCCATTGCGACAACAAAAGTTTCAGACATAGGTAGAGGCTCTGCAGGCAGCCCTGCAACTAGAAGAAAACAAATATTAGAATACTGATCCAACCATCGAAGAGATGAATGAGGATATGAATAACTTAACATTCCAACTAAACTAGAACAAAATTAAGGACAAACGAGAATTCGTTTGGTGTACCACATGCAGTACAGAAGGACACCATAAGAAAGAATGTCCAACATTCGCACAATACATGGAATAAGGAATGCCAAATCCATTACCAAGAAGAGGACTATGGTGCGGAATATGTAAGAAACAGGGCCATGATCCATATCACTGCCCAATGATGCAGAAGTACCAGACAATACCAAAGAGTTCATATTGCAACTTTTGCAAGTCAATAGGCCATGATGACAAAGACTGTAGAACCATGGAGTTGGTGAGAGAAAGGACATCAGATGCATATAGGGTGCAGGAAGAAATGATGACTGGGAAAGTTGCACCTCAGTTTAACCAAGTACCAACCCCATACAACACTGTGCATCAACAATATAATATTGTGCAGTAACCATATAAAACAACACAACCACAATACGTCGTACAACCCCACTACAATACCTCACAGTATAACTAGGCACCTTAGTATAATGCACTGAGAGGGGATTGAGATGGCTACAGAGGTGGAAGAAGAGCAAGAGGAGGATTTTGAAGAGGTAGAGGACCAGTATTATGTCACAAATTTCAACAACTAGGACATTATGCAAGATAATGTCCACTTTCACCAGCAAATTGTATGTATTGTCACACATCGGATCATGACACAGAAGAATGTCCTACATTATTAGGGAAGATCCATGAAAAAAGGAATCATAACAATTAGAATGTTCAATGGATTTCAGCAAAAGAAAGGGGTAAAGCGAGAAAAATCAACATAGTTACGCCCAGAGGAGATAAAAAAGGGAACAACGCAGTACGACAAGAGCTAGTACAACATCAATGGGTGAAGAAGAATGTCAAACCAAGGAAGTAGTTTGATGCATAGAACGAGAAAGAGAAATTTAAGCAAGCCAGAAAAGAATTTATGATCCTGAAATTGCATTGACTTCAACCACCCAAAATAATAAGGAAGTACCAGAGTACGAGATGCCTCCATCATTAGATCATACCAAATAAATGCAGCCCCTAGGACAAGTAAGTACAATCAAATAATTTTTGCAATCATGTGTAAAATTACTAAATGATGCATCCTTTGTCAAGATATTACAAAGTATGTTAGAAAGATGTAGCATAGAGACAGAAGGAAAAATAGAACAGAAAAAAGTCAATCACCTACATACAAGGAGAAGAACAAGTAGGGAGTTCAAGCTGAACGCCAACATTGGATATTTCAACATGGGAGATATTATACTGGATCTAGGATCTGAAGTCAATGTATTACCCAAGAAGACATGGCAATGTATGGAAGAGACCACATTAGGATATTCACTGGTTCAACTGAAACTAGCAAACCAACATAGATTTCTACCAATTGGGAGACTAAAAGGAGTTAAAGTAGACCTGGATGGGATGCGCACTAAAGCAGACTTCGAAGTGATAGAAATAGTGGATGACACAACACCATATCCAACATTGCTTAGCTTGGATTGGTCGTTTGATAACCAGGCCATAATCAACTTAAAACCATGGAAAATGAAATTTGTTTCAGGAGAATACAAGGTCATTGCGCCATTAAACCCATCGTAAGGGGAAAGGTTTGTAAAGCCTACTTGCTTGGACTTGGAGGAAATTATCCAGTTGTAAAGAACAACTGTGCGAGATGAGGATTACGTAAACCCAACTATAGAAGGGATACTCAGTTGGTGGAGCATTACTTCATGTGCGTCAGACTCAGATACAGTTTTAGAGAAATGGCAACAGAGGCTATACGAAGTTTCCACAAGAAGATGCGCAAGAATAGACCGCACAGTAAGATGGGTAGGTACGGAGATAAGGGAACCACCAAGTTTCCATGGGGTAAATGATCTAGAAGCATTCTTGACACATTACGAAGATGAAGTGTTATAAAATTAGAGACTCTTAGCACTAGATATAACACTCAAGGCCACACTTGCAAGATGGTGGGGCGCACACAAGGAAACAATCAAAGACTGGTACCAATGTAAGCGATTACTATGCATAAGGTTTGGCATAGAACAAAGAAGCAACTAGAAATATAAATACGATGGACATGGGGCACCAACGGAACACTTGGAGAAGTGCAGATCATTGTGGAAAATGACACCCCCAGAGGAATGCCCTCATCATTTTGTACATACCTTAGAGGGAATCCCAAAAAACTGGTATAAGGACCAGGAACTGCGCAGAGGAAATACGAGTCGGATAGTACTCCAATAGAAATTTACAGTCACTTTCTCATTTGAACATGAGAAACCCAACAAAGATGCAACACTTTAGAAAATAAGAGGGGTGATATTCATTAAGGAACCAAAACTTGAACTCATGATAGAAGAACAACATCAGAACAGACAGATAGTGAAAGAGTTCCTGTCAAGGTACCATGTGTAGGAAGAAGAACCAAATGAAGATGATCCACACGATATTCAGATTGAGGAAGATGAAGGAGAAAGAGAAGTAGAAGGTCCACCTATAGAATCAAAAGTAATTGTTGCACCGATCAAGGTGAATAAATTCAACATTGGGACAATTGAGAATCCCAAAATGGTCAGCATTGGGGACTACTGGGATGAGAAAACAATAGAAATCATAACAGAGTTACTATGTGAGTACATCGAACTATTCCCCACAACATTCACAGAAATGAAGGGCATAAAAGGAGAGCTAGGTGAAATGAATATACCACTCAGAGCTAAGGCAAGACCGATCAGATATTGACCATACAGACTAAATCCGATATATAAGAAAAAAGTCAAAGATAAGATCGATAGGGTGCTCGAAGCTAGAATCATAGAACCTATGGAAGAATCAGAATGGATAAGCCCAATGGTAGTTCAGGAGAAAAAAGAAGGTGGGATAAGAATATGCATCGACTTGAGGAAGTTGAATGATGTGTGCCTACATGACCCATTCCCTACACCCTTCACAGATGAGGTGTTGGAGAACGTAAGAGGATAGGAAGTTTATTCATTCACTGACGGATTTTTAGGATACCATCAGATCAAGTTAGAACTAGAAGACAGATACAAGACCACTTTTTCTACAACATGGGGATCCTACCCGTACATGGTCATGCCGTTTGGATTGAAGAATGCACCAACAATATTTTCCAGAGTAGTCATAGTTGCATTTAAATAATTTATCCACTAATTTCTAGAGGTATACTTGGATGATTGGACAATCTATAACATGTTGAAAGACCATGTAGAGGTCTTGCAGCTAATGTTAGAAATATGTAGGCAGTTCCACATATCATTAAACATCAAGAAGTGCATCTTCGAAACACCGTTTGGGATACTATTAGGCCATATAGTATGCAAGCAAGGTTTACTGGTAGATCTTGCCAAAATTGTAGTAATCGTTAACCTGACACCACTAAAAATAGTTCGTCAACAAAGAGAGACATTGGGACACACATGATACTATAGAAAATTTATAAAAGGGTACGCGCAGATCACCATGCCAATGGAAAAACTATTAAGAAAATATACAAAGTTCCAATGGAATGAGGATTGTCAACACGGTATGGATACGCTGAAAGAAAAAATGGTCACCGCATCAATACTAGTATTCCCAGACTGGGAGAAGACATTCCACATACATGTAGATGCATCGTCCATAGAACTTGGAGCTATTCTGGCACAACCAAGAGTAGGAGAATTGGATCATCCTATAGCATTTGATAGCAAAAAACTGTTAGAATCAGAGCAAACATTTAACACTACAGAGAGGGAAGGCCTAGCTATGGTCTACGCCCTTCATAAGTTCAGACACTACTTACTAGGGAAACATTTCAAGATGTTCATAGACCATTCAACGCTTAAATACCTAGTCAACAAGCCAGTGTTTGGGGGGGGGGGGAATCTATCGATGGTTACTACTGTTTCAATAATTTGATTTTGAAGTAATAGTCAATCCAGGGAACCTGAACGCAGGACATAATCACCTGTCAAGGGTCACGAACAGGGAGGAACCTACCAATTTAGAGGAAAAATTTATGGACGCACAATTATTTTCAGTCCATATCGCCGATGAATACTTCGCAGACATAATCCAGTACTTGAGTACAGGGACTGTGCCACAAGAACATAACATCGTGCAAAAGAAAAACCTAGTAGTCCAGGCTGCAGATTATCAGCTGATTGCAGGACACTTGTACAAAATGGGCGCAGATAACATCTTGAGAAGATATGTTCTAGAACATGAAAGACCAAGGATTTTAGAAGAAGCCCATGAGGGAATAGAAGGAGGACATTACGTAGGAAAATATACCACACAGAAGGTATTGCGTGCAAGAATATAGTGTCCAACCATTCACAGAGACTCAAAGGAGTACTGCCAGAGATGCAATGTATGTCAAAGGGTTGGTAAACTGAATAGAAGGGACAAGATTCCCTTGCGACCACAAGTAACTTTGTAGGTATTCGAAAAATGGGAAATAGATTTTGTGGGACCAATTAACCCACCAGAAAAGAGGACAAGAGTAAGTTACATTATCACCGTGACAAAATACTTGACAAGATGGGTGAAAGCAACACCAGTCAAAGATTGCAATGCAGAAACAACAACACACTTTCTATTTGAGCAAGTGATCACTATATTTGGTTGTTGAAGGATCTTGATGAGTGACCAAGGCACTCACTTCATTAACAACACTATTAAGGCTATGACTGTGGAATTTGAAGTCCATCAGCAAAAGAGTACACCATATCATCCACAAGAAAATGGAACAATAGAAGCCTTTAACGAAATCCTTGAAAATGCACTAACGAAGATCTGTAACATTAATAGGGATGATTGGGACCTAAAAATACCAGCAATATTGTGGGCATATAGGACCACTTGAAAAACGTTGACAGGACACATGCCATTCAGATTGGTATATGTACAAGAAGAAGTGGTGCCATTAGAATTTATGGTACCCAGTCTGTGTGTAGTAGCGATTACGAACATGACAGAATGAGGCGTAGTACAGGATAGGTTGAATCAACTGATGATCATGTAGGAAGATAGGATCCTAGTAGGGTTCCACCAAGAATTTCAGAAAGCAAGAGACAAATCTTGGCATGACAAACATATCAAGAGGAGAAATTTCAAGGAAGGAGACATAGTGTTGATGTATGATAGTAAATCCCTTGAGCATCCGAAAAAACTCAGAATGCACTGGTTAGGACCATATGAAGTAAAAATTGTCACAGATGGAGGAGTTGTATAGTTGAAGGACTTAGGAATCACAAAACTCAGAGGGATGATCAATGGGAGCCGATTGAAGCTGTACAAGGACAATCGACCACCCACAACTTGAAAGTCACCGCGCAGTAAGAAAAATATATATATATATACAATGAAGGACATCAAAAGGTAACAATAGAGGCATAGTGCGTCGAAGATAGAAGGAGAACGTGCCGAAAATAGAAGGAGAACACATGCTTGCAAATGATATCTTGATGGAGATAAGGAAAACGATCACTACAAAGAGGAAACAAGTGGGAAAGGAATATATGCCAAAAGAAGTGGCAATTGATAAAGGATATCGAAATTGAATGCCAAAAACAACTCACAAGACACCGCATTAATCACACGAATTGGCGATGGCAAGGGAAATCAATGGAAAGTACGAAGGAACTGGTGGTTCAATTAAAGCATAATTGTGGTAACGTCTCTGAAATTCTTCACACGACACTGATACAAAGTAGGGACATGGGAGCGGAAAGGTTAGTGCGAAATTGGAAAAGGCATAGAGCGATAGAGAATATGAAGAAGATAGTGAAGGTTGCAGAGGCTATAGAGGCCACTGAGCTCGACGAACAAAAACTTTACCACCATGTCACCACCCAAACAGGGAGAACCAAGCCATACTGCCAGATGATCCCGAAGTAGTACCAGAGCACAATCACAACCACAAGGAAGCGAACAACAACCATCTCATCCCCCAAAAGTCATCAATGTGGATGAAATCCCGTCACTGGATACAACACCAGGAATCCCCAGACCCATTTTGGAGGAAACCCAACAGACAACACCAACGGGCATGGACATTGATATGCCAGAAGAGGGACAGGGCCGACAGGATGAGGACACATGCAACAAAGTACAACCCGAAAACCCTATAGAAGCCCATAGAGTCAATGGGACGACTCCAAACTAGGAAGAAATGACCACACTGGAAAGATCACAGATGTTGGCGCAGGGTCAGACCTGGGGTTCAACGCTTACAAAAATGCACCAACAAGACCCTAACTACTGACCCTTTCGGCAACACCTGCGAAGAAAATGAAGTCTCACTCGAGGTAGAGGCAGGGGCGGTTGCAGGACTCAGATGTCTACAACCTTAGCTGGGACACAGATCTGTGACTGTAACACCTTAACTGAGCACTTAGCAGTTATAGTTCATTGATATTCATCCTTATCTTACAACGCAGCTAAACCCTAATAATAGATCAGCACAGTATTCACATAGATCCAATAGATTCAAGCACTAAGCATACCAACATAGATCAGATCTAGTATTCATCCACATTATTAAGCACTAAGATAGCATATTAGATCCTTCTAAGCATATATTAGTGCACTAAGCATTCAATCACATAGACAAGAGAACAACCATAAAGCACAAAACAACCACAACACGGGATATACATGGTTAACCCCCACCCTGGGGCTACGTCCACCAACTCTTCTTCTTTATTTCTTTCTTTCAATATTATACATGTGTAGAGACATGATATCTTACTCCACAGAGGATAAGATATATGCATGAACTCCACTAGATCCTCCTTCTCTGAGTTACAACAGAAAGCCTCTTCACAGTCTCTTACAATCACTTGCACTTAGCTCTGCAAGTCTCACAAAGTATGCACGAAGAATTTACAATCACGACTTACACTTAGCACTTAGCACTTAGCACTTGGAAAAGTACCAAAAGACCTTCTCCTTCAACCAAAAAGAACCTAAACATGGGTAAACCCATGGGCCAACATCCCCATACCCATTACATAAGCCCAAAACCCAAAAATCCCTAAAAAGGGGTCGAGATTCCACAATCTCTGCTTTGACTTGTGCTCTACCTTTGATAGCCTGTCGAAGTCCCAAAACTAGGTCAAACATGGCCAGAGATCCTCAAAACTTGGTCAAAGGCCAACAGGCCCCCAACACTCACTTTTGACTCATCCCGAGTCACTCTAGTCTGGGTAGCTCTGCTTCAAAAGCCTTGATCTTGGCTCGAGCTACTTTGACCTATTGCTGTTCCATGACCTCCTGCTTGGTGAACTCTTGGATAACTGCTTCATTGACAGGTCCCTCTAAGCATTGTTCAATTGTAGTGACAAGTTGCTTCCACTGCACCTCTACTATTTCTTCTTGTTGCTTTGCCTCCTGTAGTTGGGACTCCAGTGCCTTTAATTCAATATCCTCAGTGAGTCGCTCATAATTTTGGGCACTGTGATCACTTATTTGTTTATATTCCATGGCAAGGGACTTTATTCTTTCAATTGCACTTCGAGCAGTTTCTTCTCTTTGATCTTGTACATCCGGCGGAGTGTTGGGCACTGTTCATAGCTTTAAGTCTGTTATTATTTGTTGTAGCTGCTAGATAGATTCAGCAAGTTGTGCTACTGGATGCTCCACTCAGTCTTCTTCCTTTGGCTCTAAGCCCGTCACAGAGAGAAGTTCTATGTTGACTGTTTCTTTGACTCCAAGTTTTTCTGCAAGAAACTGTTCTTTTTCTTGTTTGACCTATGCCCTCTCTTCTTCAAACTTGGCTTGAAGGTCATCCTTTTCCTTTTGTGCAACCTGGCGCTACTCTACCATTTATTCTTGGTCTTGTTTCAGGGCCGTTGTGGCCTAGTCTTTCTCAGCTTGTGCTTGGCAAAGGTGAGCTTCGGTCACATGAGCTAGTCTGCGGAGTTGAGCAGGCTCATATCCCAACTCTAGTTCTTCTGATGGTGGAGGTGCAGTGGATACTGCGTGGATGGATGGAAGGGCATGTTGTACCCCTCTGAGTTCAACCTCGATTGTATCATACATCTCCTCTTACTTGGCTTCATGTTTCTAGAAGATGTCCTGCGAGGGATCTTCTACAACCGTGATGATAAAGTCAAAGTCATCTACAGTGAGCATAGTCTGCATATTAGTCAAGGTGGCTCTGGATTTCTTTCAGGAAGTGGGTTTCGTGGGAGAAAACTTCCTTTTCTTCAAGGGATCAACCTCATCAACAATATCCCTAGGTCGTGTTACTTCACCCTGCTTCTGTTGATCTTCTTTTCCATTTTTCTCTTCTACTTTGTCATCACCCCCTCGGCCAGGTGATATTGAAGAAGTTCCTTCCGATGTGTTGCTCAAGTTTTGGACCTCTTCGGTCTTCTTCCTTCTGCTAGATCCAAGAATATCCTTTACTTCATGAGTGGTCTCAGGGTTTTCGATTAGTTCAGGGTTTGACATTTCTGCGGGGTCAGTAGGGATGAGACGTTCTGCAGACCAGTCCTTGGTTATCTCTTTGAGGTCCTCCTCTGTGAGCTTGTAGTATGACTGAAGCTCTTCTTTATGCTCATATGTGCATGCGGTGATATAAATGAAGTGTCGATCTGCATGGAACTTCATGAGGGGTCAAAACCAATGCAGGGTGTTTGGCATCATGCAAGGGACATCTTTGATAGCCCTCTTCAGTTGGAGATAATATGTATGAAAGACCACGTTCGACTACCACTATTTTCCCATATCAGTTGAGTACTAGAGCATGGTGAACTTCGCAATAAGCAAATCAAATGACTCAATGTATGGGAAAGTCACACCTTCCGCTATCCCTCAAGTGGTAAATGTGATGAGGATCAGGAGCCAGCTAAAGTGGAACTCATAGCCCTGATCTCGAGCTTCGCGACATTCTAATTCCAATTGATTGACCAAGTACTTCGCCCAACTCATCTGGAGTCCTTCTACACATTTCCCGGCAAGGTCAACAACGAATCCTGTGACCTGTGTAGGTCTGTTCTTTCTTACGAGCTTTCCTGTGATCAGCTGGTAGGCTAGGTGCACTACACCATTCTAGATGGAAGCTACCTTGTAGCCTCACATTCTATTTTTTACATCTCCATATGTTTCTTTGATCTTCTGTGCTAATGCATGATCTATAGCCTTCCCTGGGTAGAAGTCTTGCGGGTCGGGTCCCTGCATACTCAATCTGGTGATGCTATGGATCAGTGTGGGATCAACTATGATGCGTCGGTCTAGCCATAGGTAGCCACCATGGTAACATGAGAGAAAGATATTAACACACGCATTAACCTCCTAGTGCCTTCCAAACTGCGGTATCTTCATTACATTCAAGAGAGTGGATTGCATGAGGTTCATAGTCCATGGCTGGGGGATTCTTTTAGAGTTCTTCCCCTTCGTCCTGGTCAAGTATTTGTAAGGAGTGAGCATACTATGGTTCTTTCAGTCTCCTAAGTTGAAGTTGTTCAAATTCAATGTCGCGATCTTATCCTGTTGTGTTTTAACTGAACGTATCCCCTTCGGGAGGTATGTAGTAACCATGGTGTAATCAAAGTCCCTCGGGACACTGTCACAAATCACCGCGTCGGCCAGAGGTGGGATGTATTCAGATAATATGGTCAGGATTAACTTCGCATTTTCTAGGTCATCTCTGTGCTTGGTTCTCTTCTCTGCTACCGTTCGGGATGGTCCGGATCTGCAAGCAGTCGATAAAGAGGCTTGTACTCCTCTCGGCGAGGACACTTGAATACCTACAGAAATTACTTTCTTGGCCATGAGATCAATGAGAACTTCTTCTATTTATGTTCTAAGACTTTTGCGACTTTCTTTGTGACACTAAGCTCGTCTGACATGCACACTTAGATCGGATAACTTGGGTATATGAATGAGTGCACAATGCAATGGAACAGGTGTCGATCTCAATAAACACAGCATGGTAGCAATGAGTTGTCTTGGATACAATTTGTAAAAGTGTTCTTGGTGCAATAGTCGATAGACTAAGTAGACACAATGTAACAGATCTCTCCAATGGATAACAGGTTTTCCATCAATGCGGTTCTATCCATTGCAGCATGGTCCCAATGGTTTGATGGCAAGTCTTCGGGCCATTACCTTTGTTCTAATTGTTTGGGTCATCAAGCTAACAGTTATAATGTTTTCAATGACTATATCACTTTTCCATGGTGAAGTGCCATGTTGCGCTGTTATGATATCCCGACGAAGTTCCAGTCTTGCAAACCTTTCTTCTACGAAGTCCCCTCTGGAACCTTCTGTAACTTTTCTATATTTTCTCTCTTCTTACTGAGCTTTCTAGCCTTCTTCCCGATGATCTTCGTCTCGATATTCCTTTTTCCATTCTGATTTTTATCTCCTTTTGGCATAGTAACTTTGTGTTGTTGATATGCTTTCATAGGTTCGGAGGGTAATACGTCTTCTCTATCTGGGGTAGGTTCTTCGGTCTTCTGTGAGTCTTCCTGTGTTCTTTCAACTTTGACATCCAAGTTTCTAGTTCTAAATAGCTTCGATCCATTCTCATGTTCTTCAATCAAGTGTGTTATCCTCCTAGTCATGAAACCTTTTAATTCTTGCTTCTCTACTCTAAGACTTCCTCTTCTTTTCTTCTGGCCTGATCCTTTTCAATCTAAGGTTTTCCTAGTAATATAGCAAATGGGGCATTGTTCTCAATAAATTTAATAATCTCAAAATATTCCTCTGTTGAAGTTCCATGAGCACTCATAGATATCTGGGTGAGTTTTCCACATAGGTTTATCATCTTTCCTCTAAATAATCCTATTCCTCACAATGAAGGAATCATAGCAGGCTTTCCTAAAGCTTCCCAAGTTCTTTCCATCATGATATTCACCTGTTTTTCCTCATACATAACACAATCAATGTCGAAGTCTCATATTCCTGCTTCTATGCATTATTTTTCTTTGAAGATCTTTGGTAAGTTGATATTTATGTGATGATTTAGGGTTTCTTTCATTTGTAGCAATACATTCTCTGATTATTTCTGGGGTTCTGTTGTGGTCTCAATTTCGTGACCTTCCTCAGGGTTTTCTTGTCTCATATTCATTCTGTCAAGCTTAGCAATCATTCTAGGGAAATCTAAAACTTCATGATCCATGGCTTTGCAATAGAGACAACTAGGTCTTCTACCAGGGCATTCCTTAGCAAGATGTCCTAGTCTTCTTCAATTGTAACAAAGGGTTAATCTTCTTTTTCTTTGAAAGGATCCCCAACCTTTCCTGTACTGCACATTAGGATCATAGTAGCTAACCTATAAAAAATTATTTCTAGGATCCTGCATCCATTTGTTAGTCCAAAAATTCTTTCTATGCATAGGGATAACATATCTTTCACTATTTTTGTCAGATCTACTCATATCAAACCTTATTTCATCTAGTTGTGCCCTAATTTTCAAGATAGGGTAAAATTTATCAAACATACCTAGATCCATATTTTTGAAACAAAAAATTACACTTATCTTACCTTTTCAATCAAAACTTTTCACTATTCTTACCTTTATCAGAGCACAAATCTTTCAGGTCTTACCTCTTTTCTTCAGATTTGACTCTTCTTCTTAGCACAGAGCTTCAAATGTCAAGTAGAATATTGTGCACTAGGGCAACATATCTACGCACGAAGATTTCTCTTTTCTTTAGTTCCCAACAATCACAGTTTCAAGTCCTGGCAACATAACCATTTGTTGGCACAGGGGTAGACCCGGGGTTCAATGCTTACAACAATGCACCAACAAAACCCTAACTACCAACCCTTTTGGCAACACTTGCAAAGAAGATGAAGTATCACCCGAGGTAGAGGCAAGGGTGGTTGTAGGACTCAGATGTCTGCAACCTTAGCTGGGACAAATATCAGTGAATGTAACACCTTAACAGAGCACTTAATGGTTATAGTTCATTGATATTCAAACTTATCTTACAATGCAACTAAACTGTAATAATAGATCAACGCAATATTCACATAGATCCAATAGATTCAAGCACTAAGCATACCAACATAGATCAGATCTAGCATTCATCCACATTATTCAGCACTAAGCTACCATATTATATCCTTCTAAGCATATATTAGTGCACTAAGCATTCAATCACATAGACAAGAGAACAACCATAAATCACAAAGAAACCACAACACGAGATATACATGGTTCACCCCCACCCTGGGGCTACGTCCACCAACTCTTCTTCTTTATTTATTTCTTTCAATATTTTACCTGCACAGAGCCATGATATCTTACTCTGCAGAGGACAAGAGATCTACGCACACTCCACTAGATCCTCCTTCCCTGAGTTACAGCACAAAGCCTCTTCACAGTCTCTTACAATCACTTGCACTTAGCTCTGCAAGTCTCACACAGTATGCACAAAGCATTTAAAATCGCCACTTTCACTTAGGACTTAGCACTTAGCACTTAACAAGGTACCAAAAGACCTTCTCCTTTGACCACAAAGATCAAACTACTTCCTACATCGCCTAGATTCTATTTATACATTACAGAAAGGGCCTAAACATGGGTAAACCCATGGGGCGACATCCCCATACCCGTTGCATAAGCCCAAAACCCAAAAAGACCTAAAAAGGGGCTAAGATACCACGATCTCTGCTTTGACTTGCGCTCCACCTTCGGCAGCCTGTCAAAGTCCCAAAAGTAGGTCAAACATGGCCAGGGATCCTCAAACCTTGGTCAAGGGGAAACAACAGAAAACCATGTTAGAACAACCACAAGAGGGAGCAGTGGAAGATGTCACTAGTCGACCAGAGGTGTATGCCAAAGAATGAACAATGGAGGTTGGAACCTCGAGTCAGCCACCACAGTGAAAGGGAAAGGAGATAGTACATAGGTCACCACGTAGGCAACCCACCATAGTCATTGTCTTTCCGCGCATATCGGAAGGGGTATGTATACCAACAAATTTGTTAGGCTATGTAGATAAATTGAGGTACTCAGACCACAATGTAACAGACACAGATAAGTTCCCAGAGTTCTCCAAATGAGTCTATCTACAAACTGTGGGTATAGGACCCTTTGGTGAACCAGTTAATCAACCAGTCCAGTGGGCAGCAGGATTGCCCAGAATTGGGATTCTAGGTCTGTTGGACCTACCACACTTTGGGAGAGGACAATATGCAAACAACTACGTCAAGAAATTGATGGAGGTCACACATGGTAGATATCTATGGCTAGAACAAATCAGCTCCATAGATGTAGAACTCATCGCAGACATCACAGGGATGCCATCACAGGGTGAGGGTCCCGCATAGTTCCTGGAGGAAAAAATAAAGGAGAAAGCACTAGCCGAGGAGATGAAGAATAAATACAACACTGAAAGGAGATTGCGTGGTATCATTATCTAGCACATTAGTGATGCTGTGACAATAATTGCCACAAAAATTATGGCATGTGAATTACTCAGGAAATTCTGCAAGGAGGAAGTCTCGATCGAGGTTTTCGCAGCTGCAACACAATGTGCCGAGGGCACCACACTTAGTTGGGCCCCTTATTTTTGAATATGTTCCTAGACGACTGCAAGGATGCAGAGGATCTGGAGAAAAAATTTCATTATTCATGGATACTCATCCTGATAGTCGTGATGGGATGGAAGGAGCCAAAGTATTCATTTTTTTCCACTAGACGCAAACCATGCCACTGAGTGCAATACTTATCGCTTGGATCCACTTTTGACACCAAGAATAGAAAATTAAATGCAACTATATTCGAAGGTTATCTCCGCGACATACAAGACACCATCTCCAACACTTGGAGGGTAACACCAGAAGTTGTTGCATAGTATCAGGGCATAGCTAACTTCAAAGATACTAAACGTGCGATGTGGATCCAGGCACAGAAAGATCCTGACAACCAATGGCTATAGTTGTGTTCCTGTATCACGCAGGCGGAAACCAAGATGGACATTAAGGATTGGGAATATGACTGGAAGATTCCATTCCTCAATCTAGAAATGCCCGCAGAGATAGAGGAGGAGGTGCAGGTAAGACAGGAACAGACACATCCCGAGGAAGTAACATTGCCTAAGAAACCAATGACAGGTCAGAACAAGGCACAAAAGAAGAAAGGGGGGACATCCAAGACAAGCGTCCAGACAGGGAAGAAAAACAATACACAGGTGCCCTAGGTACATCAGAAACAGGTCGAGGCAGCACAGGGAACTACATCAAGTGCTATGTCACAAGAGCAAGGTCAACTAAGAGTCTAGTCATCAAGATAGGGGGTGCATGAAAGAAGGAGAAGGAACACAAAATGCCCCCAAAATACACGATCACTGAGGATGAAGCGGACATGGTGTCCCAAATGATCCAAGATCGCACAATCGAGGATTTTGAGAATGTTGTGCACCAAAGGGACACAATTGAGGAAGATCTAGCACACATATGAAATCTCCTCCAACAGCTCGGGGAAGCGCAGGCAACCGGCAATAGCGTATAAACATCCCTGAAATCATAATAGATAGGAGGTGAAGTTAGAGCAAGCGAGTAGGACACAATCTAAATGACAACACAATTGAGCTCAACATTTCACGTCACACCCAACATATTGTGCATTAACAAAATCGTAGGGCAAACACGCCTAAAGGACTTGTCTCAACTACAGTTGGTATTGACATAGATACCAACAAAGGCCTTGTAAAAACTGCAAGTCAACATTACATAGGAGGTACAGTCTCACGCACGCATAGATACAATGGAATTGCAACAAACAAGGAACAATTGAGATGAGATGGAATTGATACTCGAGTAGGCTAAGCTTGAGACCAAAGAAGAGAAGGACCATGTGTTGATGATTAAAATTGTCAATTAAGTTTTGCCTTCAAAGTGTTTCTAAATCCTATTATTATAAAAAAACTAAATAATACTAGTAGGTGGGACCCCCTTGAACTATTAAAGATCAGATCTGTTCATTTTTTTTATGTTGTGATGATGTGCGGTATGACTTACATGGTTGATGAGATCTTGTTGTTATTGGTTATTATTTGAGCTTATGAAGTGTTGATTCCTTATGTTATTACATCCTATGCTATTCATTAATATCATTGCTATATGTTCTTATCACACCTGCACAATAAACATGTTAGTAAAATTACATGAAGGGAAGTTTTGAGAAGGGAAAAAATACTATAACAAATGCAAGGAAAAGGGATCTAATTATGCAATTTTACTATAATACATGCAAACAATTGGAAGGAAATGAGAATCAATTGCAAAGGGGAAGAATTTTAAGCTATCCTATATGCTATATTACATGCATGAAAGAGTTAACGATTATTGTTAAATCCTAGCTAGCAAATTAAATGGTTATGCAATTATGATTGAGTTATATGGTTAATATGCATATGGTATGAATTGTTGGTGGCGCATTTGGAAAGGTAATAGTGCTAATGGTTATGCGATTTGTTTAACTATATGGAACTTGGTGGAATTATGTTATGGCCACGCTGTTGGTTTTAATGGGTGATGGTTTCGATACATGGGTTGATTGATGGTGTTAATGAAGAACTCGTTGGCATGTACTGATGAATTAATGCATTGTGGGTGGAGGCGACATGCATTTAATGCACGTCACCTTTACTCCTCCCATTATCCGCCACCCTAGTTGGGATATTGTTCGATCTTGTTGTTGTGGTTATGCTCTAATTTCTTAGCAGAGAGGAACCGCTTGACCAACTCGTATTTTAAAGGAATTCGATTACAAGTATGTCTTTTTTTTGGCCATTCATGACTCTGCTCTGGTTATGAAATTATTACTAGCTCAAGTGTATTGGGTTGTGTTTTCCTAAGTATTGAAACTATGTAAATTTTTGTTCTTGAAATGAATGGTTCTTCCTGCAATAATATTGAGTTTGTAAATGTTATTGGTCATCCTGGGTGCTAGCCCTCTGTTTTCCTTGCTGGTTTAGTTGGAGGGTTTTGTTGGTCTTGGATCGACTAGTTTCCCTCATGCATTTGTAGCTATGCTAAGTCTCTGGTTTTTATGGTTTAATGGTTGGAGTTTTCCTGCACCACTGTGTTTCGTTCACTTGGGCATTGTTGATTCCACCACTAAGGGTCACGAAGTGGGTTGTCTATTCTTAACTTAGCCTTGTCTACACCTCAGTATTGTGGTAATTTGAACAAAGAACACGAGAGTTATACCCTGTGCACGTTAAATAATATTGCCATGCCAAATGGGAGCCTCACCTTTTTATTGTGGCCCTCTGCCATGGATTGTTACCTGTCCACGAATAAATCATGGCTCTCTCTGTGTGTACACCATTGCCCTCAGAGTTTTCACCACTACAAGGAATTGGCTCTGCTCTCCCTATGTCCGCTACTGAACAAACCTTTATCCCCGAGTCTAGAGTTTTATAGAGAATACTTTTGGGCCTGTCAAGTTTTCTATGGGTTATTGTGGATTGAATGTATGGTCAATTACTTTGAATACAGACTTGACCAGTTCGTCATATGACAGTCGTATTGGTTTGGTATTTAGTTACTTCTTCTGTGATAATAATGACGAATATTGCATTGTTATTTGCACAACTCAAATTACATAGTCTCTCTCCTTATGTTTAATAACTCAGTATTGTTTAATGGAGAGGGTAGCTGCCCCAATTCGAATTAATGAGTGGGTATGCATGGGTGCCACAACTTGTTAGGTCAATTGATGTTTATGACAATGGTGAATTGGTTGGTTGATACACATTCACTGGTATTTTTTGCTAAGGATTATTTGGATGATTAGTTGGCATTAATTACAAATGATTGATGTTTCTCACGCATACCGCATTGTGTGTATGATGTTTCTGTCATGGTGATTGTTAGTTTCTTTTGGGGCCAATTGGTTATGGAAACCAAGAATACGGTATGAACGACATTCACTTCATACTTATCAATGTCTGATTGTATGAGCCAAGTGCACATAGCATAGTCGATTATAGTGTGACTAAATCGAAGAAATATTGTATTAAATCGATGGTTCAACACGATATGTTGAGTTATTACCGTGACTGTGTGTTTGTTTTTGTTAAAGTGGAATCATTGCATCATTGTGTTTTGTTGGCTGTGCACTTTGTATAACATAGATGGCTTGGGTTCTCACGCTCAGGGAACCAGTGGTAAAAATTTTCGCTTCTGGGTCATCTTAAATTTGTAGATACACCCTGTGTAAGATAGGGTATCTGACTAGTCCTATTGACTAGTATCAAGAAGGTGTTCCAGGTTAAACAATCATAACTTCTTCCTAGAGTATCCAAATTTTGTGGGACTGGTTGCATTGGATCGTGGACAGTCGGTAGTATTTTAGGTGTGAGTTTCAGAATTTTATATCAATTAGTTTGTGCGAGGCACACTATACAAGTGAGATATTTTGGAAAGGAAAACAATCGGCAAGTTGTGGGGTAGTTACCATAAATTCCACTTGGCACATCCAATTTTGATCAGACCTGTGGCATTGCAGAGAAGAAATATCAGAGAATTACATAAGAGAAAATTTCATATCCAAAAGGGCCAAAAATTAGGAGATACAACAAAAGAAATATTGTCTAGCAGAACCACCTCAAAATCAAGGTTCAAAAGTGATACTTGGCCAACATGCCACCCAAAAAGGGAACTTCTACACCAAATAAGCCTCCAGAAAATCCTACTCGGACTCTTGATGAAGGTGAAGAAATGC
>ML798201.1:44237-61690 GCA_009831015.1 Picea engelmannii
TCATCTTGTACTTGAACATTTAAGTGGGGTAAAAGGAGCTTGCCCCCTCGAAGAGGCTTATTATCTGAAATTATCTCTTTTTCAAGGCGTTGAGTACTTTTCCTGAGGTTTTTCTATGCTATATTGATGTTTGGTTCTTAACAGTAATCTGAAACTGAAATGCATTTTAATTGTTTACGATGTTCAGACAGTTGTCTAGTTGTTTTCGATTTGAAGTTTTTTCTGATTATCCTAATCTGAACTCGTTCATTTGGTAAAGATAACTGCTTCTCCTAGCGTGTCACCATTGTTGGCAGCAATAATATAATTTCTATTTTTTATAAGTTGCCTACACAGGGTCTTTAAATTCACATTCCTTATCATGACCATTCTCACTAAACAACACTTTTCACTTGTCGCTTTTTACACATCTTCCTTTCGATTTTTGTTTCCATGACTATAAGCATGAAAACTCACAGCTGGAATTGACACTTTGTTTCGATTTTTGATTAAGGAAAATTGTTCATATGGTCTATTGTCGAATTGTCGTATTTCACTATGAACATGATTGTTTTTCTTTGTTTATAACCCCTGGTCCTAAACGTGCCTTGGTTACATAAGTGAAAGACCTCCACTCATTTATATTCGATTAATATCAATGGGGTTTTTTATTCATAAAAATTGTTAATTATTCAACGTTTATTTGATACATTTACCTTGTAATCAAGTCATGAATGTGTGTTCTATGGTTTTCAAGTGTTTACATATTTATACATGCCCATATGCCAAGGTGTCATATGAGGTACAACGTGATATTACTGCTCTGTATGGCCTCGGGCTTCACGATCTCTTTCCCATGCATGGTGATTAACGCCTCTGCCTACCATTTCGAACTTTCATAACATTGTTTTGTTCAGGCCTATTGCTCTGTGGTTTTCTATCAAACCCTACCTCTGATTTCTATGTTGATTCCCTTCTATTAGCCATGGCTCCAGTGGTAAGGATTGAGCCCAATGGCATCCAAACCTTGTTATCGTATGATAATGCCAGGGACAATTTAGAAAGGAACGGTTGGCGTGTTTTCATTGAAAAATTTAAGGGCTTCAATCTGAGAGTTGCCCAAGATTTTGCATTGACTTTCGACGGTTGCAGAGCAAAGATAGGTGACGTGCAACTTGAGGTAAATGAATATTTTTTAAGCCAAACTATGGGTTTACCAGTAGTCATCCAATAGTAGTTCAAGAACGTAAAAGTTGAAGAGTTTCCCTGGAATCTGTTGTTCACCTCATGGAAAATTACTAGTTGCGACCGAGGTATGCCTGTCTCAGCTTTAAAACTTAGGTGGCATGACCTTATTGCTATTGTGAAATAGTTTATTATGTGTGAAGGGAGATTTGGGTTAGTTTTCATGTATCACCTACGATTTCTTATGAGTTTCATTGACTTCCCATTGAACATGCCCTACTTTCTACTTAGAAGTCTGTACAGGATGGGAAAGCGGTTTAGGAGGCAGAAGTCTGATTCTAGTTTGTTCCATCATGCTTTAATTAAGATTATCATTGTGCATCAGTTGCAATTAAACAACGATTCTTGGGATGCTTTTGTGTTACGAAATGGCTTTGGTAATAGTGAGTTGGGACAGGTTGACAAGCCTGTTATCACAGAAACCCTTGTGAAACCTACCACCTCTCCTCCACCACTCTTGCCCTGTGATCCTGTCTCTAATTTGGAACCCTCGAACTACCCTGATGCTACTCAACCAGACACTCAACTAGATTCACACCCAAAGAGTTGCACGAAAATTGTTAAAAAACTCACAGGAAAGAAACTAAATGGCAACGTCAATGTTAATTATAAGAATAAAAGGGACGCTCGTTGGATTTGACGATGTGCTCGAAACAAACCCAAACCCTATGTAGACACAAAAAACACAATTGAGGTAAGTGAAGACTTGGATTAGGAAATTGAAAGGTTCTTGGCCGACGAGTATCCATTTTCATATGGACTTTTCCCTGACAGACCCTAGGATTATGTTAGCAACCTGCCTTCATGTTTAAAGGATAATCCCGAATTTCCTGGCATTCGATTCTGTGATGAACCTACATGTCAAATGGATGATTCTCCAACTATTAATTCTATCAGTGACAATGCATAGTCCCTACAGCCACAGTCTAATGAGTGTTGATCCTGGATCAACCGATATTATACAGATGTGCCTTTACTACAGTCCTGGCTTAAATATTTGAAAGACCAAGTGGATTCGTTAACAAATGAGAACAACATACTCCAATCCATAGCTCAAGCCAAAGACAAACTCCAAAAAACTACAGGATCTGTCATTTTTAAGAATGTGGAAGTAGCGACAACAATAGTAAACTCCAAGATTACTTGATTTGTTTTAATCCCATGATTTGAGGTATGATCGTTTTCAAAGTTTAGTATGATTTTGTCACTCTCAATTTAGCATACTCGATTTGTTTGAATAGATTACTCTTTAGTTTGTTTTGTTTGTTGAATAAAATATGATTCTAGTTATAATTATAACTAGCTACAGAATCATAAGATTCTGTAGCTAGTTAAAAAAAATCGAATTGCTTGATTTCACAATTGAAAATACATCTAAAATCTTTTTATTTTTATTTGTTTTCAGGAACTCATGATTCTCAAATAGATATGAAGCACTATTGGGATCTCCCAGCCATACCATCTTTATGTTTTTAGTACATAGATTAGGTTGTTATCTTTTTTATATCAAGTAAAATCTGGGAGGTTGCATCCCCCACATTTTTGAACAGATTTGATGTTATCAACAGGAAATATTGTGTTCCTGGAACCTATATAAGCATGTTATTTTGTAAACTTGAAATCATCTCTGCTTGGGGAAAGACTATGGATTTTTCATTTATAGTCTTGAATGAAATATAATACTAGTTACATCTTTAGCTTCTCCATATTGTGGTTTTATTCAAGTTATGATTGTTTCAATTTGTAATTAGATTATGATTGTTTTCGCTGTCATGGTTTACTACAGATTGGTATGATAAAAATTTATATGTTATCCATGTTTATGTTTCAGACTTAACACACAACAATCATTTTGTTTAAACATTGAATTAAGAGATTTATCTTCATCATTTTTTGAACATTTATACACAAGTTCTCACAGTAGGGTTTATCTTAATGTGGTTGCTTGTGGAATTATGAGTTTGTTGTGATCGTATCTCTTATATGTTCTATCAATTCCATTATTATTGCTTCACATTTATGAGAAACAATTGTAGGATCTGTTGCAGGTTTACCTCATCGGACATGGAGATTGGATGATGCACACTGAACAAATATTGGATACGATAACATGTCAGTTTGCTAGTTTGATTTCATTAGTTTAATGAATACAAAAATTTCCTGTAGCTAAAACATCTTCTACTCTCTGTGATTTCAGTTTTCAATTAGACAGTTTGATATTCTATTTCTTAGTTATGAACATTATAAGAAAATAAATCAAAACGATTAAATAGCGTTAGTGTTGTTTTAAAAATCAATCGATATTCGATTTTCGCGGATTTAGATTAAAATTCGTATTGTGTACATATTATATATATATTAGAAATAGAATCATTTGTATATATTGTACATATAATAAGTAGAGTTATTTTATAAATATTAGTTAGTAAACTGTAAATATATATTAGATCTATATATANGGATTTAGATTAAAATTCGTATTGTGTACATATTATATATATATTAGAAATAGAATCATTTGTATATATTGTACATATAATAAGTAGAGTTATTTTATAAATATTAGTTAGTAAACTGTAAATATATATTAGATCTATATATAGTTTTCAGCGATTGTTTTTCATCAAGTTATTACATTTTCTTTAGTTTTGTTTTTTCGCTTTCTTTAGGACTTAGATCGGCCAACAGAGCCGCTAAACCCATAGGAGTGGATTAATACAAATGGATTGGGTTAATTAGACAACCCCGGACCAGATTCACTCCTCCAGTTGACGAGCGGTCAATTTCGCCCATCAACACCACCCTAGTCGGGATATCGTTCAATATTGTTGTTGTGGTTATGCTCTGATTTCTTAGAAGAGAGGAACCACTCGACCAACTCGCGTTTTAAAGGAATTAGATTATAGGTATGTCTTTTTTTGGTCATTCATGACTCTGATCTAGTTATGAAATTATTACTGGTTCAGGTGTATTGGGTTGTGTTTTCCTAAGTATTGCAACTATGTAAAATTGTGTTCTTGAAAGGAATGGTTCTTCCTACAATAATATTGAGTCTGTAAAAGTTATTGGTCATCCTAGGTGATTGCCCTCTGTTTTCCTTGTTGTTTTAGTTGGAGGGTTTTGTTGGTCTTTGGTCGGCTAGCTGCCCTCATGCGTTTGCAGCTATGTCAAGTCTCTGGTTTTTATGGTTTAGTGGTTGGAGGTTTCCTGCACCAGTATGTTTCGTTCACTTGGGCATTGTTGATTCCACCACTAAGGGTCACGAAGTGGGTGTTCTATTCTTAACTTGGCCATGTCTGCACCTCAGTATTGTGGTAATTTGAACAAAGAACATGAGGGTTATACCCTGCGCATGTTAAATAATATTGCCAGGTCGAATGGGAGCCTCACTGTTTTGTTGTGCCCCCCTGCCATGGATTGTTACTTGTCCATGAATAAATCATGGATATATCTATGTGTACACCATTAACCTCAGAGTTTTCACCACTACAAGGAATTGAATCTGCTCTCCCTATGTCCGATACAGAAGAAACCTTTACCCCCCAGTGTAGCGTTTTATAGAGAATATTGTTGGGCCTGTCACGTTTGCTATGGGTTATTGCGGATTGAATGTATGGTCGATTACTTTAAATACAGACTCACCCAGTTGGTCATATAAAAGTCGTATTGGTTCGGTATTTAGTTATTGCTTCTGTGATAATAATGATGAATACTGCATTGTTATTGGTACAACTCAAATTACACAGTCGCTCTCCTTATGTTTAATAACTCAGTATTGTTTAATGGAGAGGGTCATTGCCCAATTCGAATTAATGAGTGGGTATGCATGGGTGCCACAACTTGTTAGGTCAATTGATGTTTACAACAGTGGTGAATTGGTTGGTTGATACACAGTCATTGGTATTTTGCACTAAGGATTGTTTGGATGATTAGTTGGAATTAGTTACAAAAGATTGATTTTGTTCATGCATACTGTGTTGTGTGTATGGCGTTTCTATCATGGTGATTGTTAGTTTCTTTTGAGGCAAATTGGTTATTGGAACTAGGAAGACGGTATGAATGACATCCACTACATACTTATGAATATATGATTGTATGAGCCAAGTGCACACAACATAGTCAATTACAGTGTGACTAAATCGAAGAAATATTGTATTAAACCGATGTCTCAGTACGATGTGTTGAGTTATTACCGTGACTGTGTGTTTGTTTTTGTTAAAGTGGAATGGTTGCATCATGGTGTTTTCTTGGCTATGCACTGTGTCTAACAAAGATGGATTGGGTTCTCACACTCAGGGAAACTCACAGAGTTTTTGAGCATGTTCTGTTACAACCCAATCATTTGTTGAGACAAGCTTGTTGTTGATACCTCGTTGTGTTAGATAAGTGACCCATCTTTTTAGAGTCACCTTAAATTGGGCTTGCACAGTGATGGAGTTACACTTGCATGATTGAATTATTCGATGCATAGCTTGTGTTAGAATGGTGGTTGTTGTATGTTTAATTGTCAATTCGACTCTTGGCAATTTGATCTTGATTATTTGGTTACTGTCTATACATGTTTAATGAATATCATTGAATTTAAAATGACAGACCTGATTGCAGTGATATTGTGACTTCATTGTTAATTTTGGAAACATAAATTTGAGTATACTTGTTGATTAAAGTAATGTATGGGTAGTGGTTGATTTTGATGGTTGACAGGGTGGAATGGTTACTGTTTTGAAATTGTTATAAGATGCAAAGAAAGGAGAAAACTCCTCTTTACAGATTGTGTGAAATGCATATTTTCTTGTGATGGCATTGTATTTGATATTTGATTATGAACAGAGAACTAGTTAAATGCACAAAAAATGTTATTTGGTCAAAATGATTGATGGTTGATGCATCGCTTTTCGCAGAATGTTTTATGCTTCACTTAATTAACTTCATGAAAAGTAATCGTCTTTCTTCCCTTCCATGATTTCATTTTCCGCTAATTACAAATCCCATCACCTTCCCATTTCATGTTTTCACTCCTTGTTCTCAGATTGATTACAGTCAAGAGAATTTCGGTGTTAAGGCAGTTGAAAGTGGCAGTGTCTTGTGTGGATTATAGTGATGTTTTATTGGTTTGCTTTTCAATTCAATTGATTGTTGTTGTCATTGATCAGTGATCGTGTCTTTCCACCCCCTCATTATATCATATTTTCGCTCAATACAAACCCCTCACATATCCCATAACCTCTTTTCACCCTGTGCTCATTGATTAACATTAAAACAATTTCTATAGATTGGATTACATGAGTCTGATACATTGTTGAGCCAAATCTATTTCATATTTTTAAGAGTTTTCATGTATGGTTATTTAAAATACTATTTTCTAATCGATCACGCATGTAGGATGAGTTTTTTCAGTTGAGGTAGCCATGGCCGAGGAAACAGAGGTAGAGGTAATTGGAACCGAGGCCCAAGAAGGCCCAGGTTCTCCATACATTTTGACGTTGATTCACAAGATCTTGGCCAATTGTTTCATGCTGGATTCTTCAATTGGATTGGGCAGGGAATAGTCCAACCTATGCTTGAAAGGCCTCCTTTCCAAGCCCCACAAGCCCTCGGTATATCTGTACCTCCTCATGTCTCATTATAACCCGAGGTCCCTGAAAATGATGGATGGAAGGAGATTGTCCACCCAATAGTCTCCCAACATCGTGGCTAGCCCAACTTGTCGTTGACTGCTCCTCCACTTATTAACCCCATTTCCCAATATGCCCCTGACCACTTGCCAGTGAAATCCTCCCATGCTAGCAAGAGGTTGAAAACCGAGGCCCTCCATGCCCTTGATAAAGGAAAAACCATTGTTTCCCCTTCCTCACCCTCCAATGGCTCTGACAAATCCATGTATTCCTGGATGCATTTGAGGGATGATTGGTCCCATGTGATCAACGAGATTAGGCCTAAAGGCTCTACACAACCAAAGGAAAATTCAGGAAAATCAAGAGGTGACAACAACAATCAAGGAAGGGTTGCATCACAGATTGGGAAATATCACTTTTGAGTTTTTTATTTTATTGTTTTATGACAGTTGACTTCAGGGACCTTTGGAAAACATGTTTTATTTTGGATATATGAGTATTATTTTTGAAATAATTTCAAATTTCATGAGCTGAAATTGCCAAAAGTGAATATGTTGATGGGAGACACAAGGAGGTATGTTTTTCTTAACTAATAATGTTATGATTGTTATGAACTGAAGGGAGTCACAAGGGGTCCCTCCTAATAGTTATTATTTATTTATGACCCTTATTATAATTATTACTCTTCCCCCTGACTAAAGTTAGTTGAATATTTTAATTAACTTAACTAATGAGTTGGTTCAACTACTTCAACCAATTCTAAATTGTTAAAAGTAAAAGGAAAGGGAGGAACAAGAGGAGGATAGAAGCTAAAGCATACTAAGGTTTTCTCTTTGAGTTTATGTTGAGATAGTTCAGTTTTCATTCATTCATTTATTCATTACAAGCCTAATTATCTTTTATGATAGTAGGGTCTTATTGTAGACAACAATATTCAGGGTTGAATCATATCATTCAGACACTTTTTTTTTTCAGAGGTGTTGATCTATCTTTGATAGTCTGTCTAGACTTGTCTGTTTGTGAATTAGTTTTCATGACTGCAAAATTCTATTGTGCAGAGTCAAGTGGGAATCAATCTGTGGCAAGATGATCCAACCTTTAGAGTTCAGTTTTGGTTTTTTGTCATAGGTCCTTTTGTATGTTCCATCAAGGATGTCTAAGTTTGACTTTGGTCCAAAATTTCTGCTTGAGATTTTGTAAAGAAAATAACTCTTTGGTGAATTTGAATGAAATAAGGGATTTCTTTATGTCTCATCTCTATTGATTATCATCTTGGTGACTTTTCTTCTATCTTTACATTTATTTCAACAACTGATATGTTCAGAAAATTACATAAAAAGTGAATTTCCAACAAGCTTTTTGTTGATAAAAGACTAGCCTAAGCACTTGTAATTAATACATGTGAGTTAGGATGTTATTTTTGTTGGCTATAAACATAGGGTGATATTCCCATCTATTTTTCTTTAGCCAAGAAGAATTTGAAAATGCTTGAGTAAGATCATTTCATATCTTTTCCTCAACACTGTGCAAATGGGTTGGAGCAGAAGGTGGTCATAGCCTATGATAAAATCCCAAAGAATGCGTAGATGACCGAAATTATGATAATAGAGAAGATTGAACATATTGTGCAGACAATCAATCAATACCAATAGGATATCAAGCATCTATGGGAGTAGATAACACCTACTACTCCACCAGAGGTGAGGGAGCAAAGAAAATAGGAGGCAACAACGCAGCTAAAGGAGATAGAGAGACAAGTTCACATAGCGATCGACTTATTCAAGAAAGTAGCACAACTCTAGACGAAGATGGAAGAGGATCAACAGGTACAACAATGGGACTAGGAAGGTGAAATGATAAGTGCAGCTATCTAGGACCTCAAGTAGAGGAAGAAGACAATGCCAATCATGGAGTGCATCAAAGGAGCACAAGACATGAAGAAACTGCAGGAATAACTCATGATTGTGCAGACAAAGAAAAAGGAGCACCAGGCTCAAATGGAACCAATCCAGGAGTGAGAAGAAGAGGTCATTGCACATGTAGAGGAAGCCAAAACATATATGACACAAACCCAGGAAGAATGTGCAAGGATGGTCAATGACGAGATTGCAATGCAGATATTGGACGCACTCAAGGAGAAGATCGTGCAGGCCCAAACACAAGCAACAGAGCTCATGGAGAAGTTACAAGTGATCCCGAGGGAGATCAATGAGGCACACAAGGGTTAGGTGGCTTGGGATGATCCACATGTCAGTGTTGGGGGCCTGTTGGAAGCAGGCCGAGTCAGAAAGAAAGTTTTTTTTGGGAAGAAAGGAATGCACAAGGAAAGCGACAGCTGAAAGGAAGAGAAGCACAGGTGCATGCATGGAAGACCTAACGAAATTAGGGTTAGGGTTTTTGTAATACGTGGTAATGGTTGATGAGCCAGTAATGAATATAAATAGATACCTAGGAGGTCTAGAAAAAGGGTAGATTAGTTGTGGTTCATTGTTAAGGAAGAGACATGTGTTGATAGAGCGTTTCTCACATGAGAAGGAGTAACTAGTTTGTAATACTCTGTCATATGACCCAATTTTGTAAGATGTTTAGATGTAGAGGGTCTGAAGGGTAGATATTGAGGGTTATATCACAGGCTGAGGATCCTGGTGTGATCTAGTCCACCTCATAGTAGATCTCGACCCGACTAAGAATGAGTTGTAAAGCGTACGGCGTTGTATTTTTGGAACTACCATAATAGAAGATATTGAGAGCCAGATATTTGTGGACATAGCCCAGGAGGGGGTGAACCATGGTAAAACCTGTGTTATGTGATTGAATGCTTGTATCTCTCTTACTTTCTATGAGTGGATGTTACAATGATGTATGAATGAATTAATGAATCTGATTACATTACATGCATGAATGAGAATGCCCGTATATTTCTTTAATAATTAAATAGAACTCTCAGCGTGTAATTCATAGATATCCATTCAGTCCTGGACTGCAAGAACTTGAGTATTGTAGTCACCCATTAAGACTATCTCGGGTGAGACTGCGAAGTGCACCCTGTGTACTGTGTTGCCTTCTGGTTTATCAGGAGGGCCGATAGTTTTAGAGGCTTTGTTGGACCCCTAGTAGACCTGAACCTAGGTCAATCGTGTTAAAGGTATAACATAGAGATAAGAAACTAACAGTATGTGAATATTCCCATAGGAGCCCATGTATACCTCAGAAAATATTAATCTTGCCTCATTCTTTATGCCTTCATTCATGTCTAGTTGTTTAGTCTTCTTCATCTACTTCTGAGAGTGTCCTGGATTCTCAGTACTTGCACTATGAGCTTTCATCCTTTCAACATTATCTTTCTTCCATGCTCTTCTTTCCATATCATATGAATAATTCCTCATTGACTGTCTCCTTGAATTCCAACAATCCTGGGACTTGTGGCCAAACCCACTACAACTGTAACATCTCATGGTGTGACAATGTGTAGTAATGTGTCCCACAAAATTACATCTCCAACATCTTAATATGTTGTTGAATCTTCCAACATCTTTCCTTTCATAATGTTTGCAATCCAAATCTTTGTGACCATATTCATTACATGAGAAATAGTAACCATTGAAAACATTTTCATACCTTTTCTTTTGTGTCAACCTTGAAGGTATCTCTCTCCTGAATTTTCTTTGAGGCATAGGGATGACTTTTTGGTGTCTTCCTTGATCTGTTCTTCTAAAGGTTTCCTTTCTTTGTGCATCTTGTCTTTCACCCTTTGAGAATGAAGGACCTGCATCATGCTTCTTAGAAGTGCTAACTTTAGAGTGTGTTTCTTCCTTGTTGTATCCAATACCACATTTATCATTTGGTGATCTTTGACTATCCAATATTTCTTCCAAGAGTGTTGAGTTGTTCATGAACCTTTTTGACTTCTATTCTTTCCTTTTGAGATAAACTATTTCTGCTTCCATATTATGGTATGATTATTCCTTTTAATTTACCTGATTCTTCAATAGTTCCTCTATCCTTTTGGCTTATTCAAGTTGGGTCCTTAGATTGACATTGATTTCTCTTATTTCTTTAAGCTCTTCAAGGATTTTTCTAAGATCATCATTTACCTTCTTCATTTTCTTCTAATTGAGTCCTTTGCTTAGTTGTTTCACTTCCTTCTTGTTTATTGAGCATTTGTTTTAGTGCCATGATATGATTTTGGTACTTTTCTAGGGATTCCTTAGTGATTCTTTCAAGATCCTCAAAAGCATATGGATTATCTTATGCTTCTTCTAAAACACCTATAACTTTATCTTTAAGCTTCAACAAATATTCTTCTTCATTTATAAGATAACTATTAACTGATTCTACACAAATTACTTCTATATCTTCTTCTTCATTTGCACGAGAACATTCAACATCATTGCATTTAGAATTATTGAAATCAAAAGATTTTGGAGAGTGTTTACCTTCATTGATGACTGAGTCTTGATATTCCTTCTCTAGTTGCAGCCATAGGTCTTTGGAAGAGGTACATTTTCCTATGCTTTCTTTGACAAAAATTGAAAGTCCATTGAAGATGGTCTTGAATGCTACTACATTATTCTTCTTTGCTTCCTTTTGAGATGAAAATTGTGACTGATTCTTCGAGGGAAATGATCCAACAACAACTGTATCCAAAACACATGCTCCTTTTGAAAACTATGATCCCTAGGATGGTGAAGAAACATAAAACAAATCATCACTTTATGTGTTTCTTGGCATTGTGGGCATACTCTACCTTGGTTAAAAATGCCACTGAATTCTCCACTTCAAACCATATCAAAGAAGAGCATCTCATACCTTTTCCATGTCTTCATGGGAATCATCAAGGAGCTATGATAGCTCATGATACTACTCACTGTACTTTTCCTCGTGTAGTTCCCAACAATGACTTGGTTCTAGTTTATGATGGTAATCATGAAGATTTTAAAAAATGGAAATTTGATTCTATGTAGTGTGGCCATGGAATGGTTTTCCATATGATGCTAACAATGACCCATGAGATCATCTATGATGATAGGGATCCTTGTATTGAGCCCGATAATGAGCTCTACTTTACGTAAATTGTTAAGATACACAATGTCTTGTACATAGGTCTATGATGTGAGTGATTTTGGTTTTTGCATGTGGGTTAATTCAGTTCAATGATTATCATGTTTGGTACTTGATTTTCATATGTCATTAGGATCCCCTTGGCCCTTATCATAGGAACACCCATGGTGAGACCAAAATGTTACATATGTTAGTTCACTAGCTATGTTGGCATTTGTCACATTAAATTAAGCATTAACACAAACATGCATGTACATAAAAACATGAATTTCCAATCACATCATTTGAATTCATAAGTAAGAGATGAACCATATGCATATAAAATACATAGCTAGTTCATCATGTCCAAAAATCTAAAAAATTATTATAAAATTACAAAATCAAACACATGGTCCTGTTCTTACCTAGTCCAGACAAAATGGAATTGTGTTAGTGGAATATCTCACAATCCATCTCAGAAGTATTGAAGATTAAAACATTTTCACCAGAGGTAAGAATTTTCCAAAAGCAAATGTGAAAATGAGCCCTATTTTTCGATGAATAGACCAATTTTGGGCCTTTTCACGATCTAAAATGGTCATTTTTATGCCTGCACTGAAATTATGTCTTTCATTACTTTTGATTCATGTGATACTTTTTTTATGATATTCCACTCTGTAATTTAACCTATGTTCTAGTGTTTCTAGATCATTTTTACAAGATGCGTTGATGATCTTTTTGGCACTTCTTATAGTGACATTCACTAAACCATGATGTATGTGTCATTAATTGTCATATAGAGATAGGTTCTCCTCTGCAATACCATATTTAATTATTAACCATCACTTTTTCCATCATTTTTCCTTAGGTTTGATATTTCTAGGTTGTGACGTTATCCTTTTTCTTTATTACACATCATAACTTGTAAGGTAATGCCTACCCTTCATGGGAACCCCAGTTAGCATTCCCTTTTCCATTTGACATCCATGTTGCAATAATCTATAGGCCCAGAAAACCTTATTTAGACCCACCATGACTAAAAGTTTAGACCTCATTCTTCTCTCTTAATATTGTTTTGGCCATGTCTCGAAGGGGTTCTCATCATTATTTATGTTGCTCTGTGATTGCATATGCTTATTGTTGCTAATGTCATCGTGTATACTACTACATTGTTGTTTTATTTGATCCCACTTACCTCCACTATATTCACTCTTGACCTCTTTTCATTTGCATTGATTTTCCTCTGTCTTGTGATGCTTACCCTTGGAGAAAACCAACATCAATGGACAATACTTTCCTAGTACATTTTCTTCATTTTATTTGAATAGGTTTGTTCTATTGGAAGATTGGTTTTTGTCATTAATGTCAACCCTAGTCATTGGTTTTGGACCCCAAGATTGATGAAGGTATTTTGACATGAAATACAATGCACATGCAGATACAACACCCATGGATGGATATTATACATCATGTTGTTTCCGGTGGTAGGTGGCACATCACATGGATCCTCACAGTTGAGGAGAAATGATTTTTTGAAGATGAACATGTGAATTTACAAGCCGACCCTAAAGATAATTAAATAAAAGAATTACAAAATAAGAAAGTGCCAGGTCGGCCCTAATGAAAAAAGGTAGTGTCACAACAAGTATAAACACACATTGGAGATACATCATTTTATCATCCAAGCAAGTCTGATGGAGCTAGCATAAGTGGGTCTACACTTGTGTTAGGAGTATGTGCAGAGTTTAGCATGGAGTAAGCCTGAGGTGGTGAAGTATGAAAGGCCCAAAAGTTTCAAAATCGCAGAAACACTAGTTTTTTGAGGTGTACCTAGGATATCAGTGTATTATAGTGTATACATACATGGGCTATCAGTGTAATAGGGTGTGTACATACATGGGCTATCAGTGTAATAGGTAGCATACATAAGAAAAGACTTGAGAAAGTTCTAAAGGAAGGCACATCTTGGCATCTGGTTCAAGTTTCTGAGTATGTTTATGTTCTAGTGATGATATTATCAGTGATATGGTGATGTAAGGCTTATTATATTTTGTATATTCTTGGGTGGAAGGAAGGGGCAAGGATAGAGGGTTTAACCCCCTCTTTATCTTGGAGGATTGTATCTTCCCTTGGATTTTTATCTGTCCCTTGAACTTGGAAGTTGTAGCTTACCTAGGAAGTCATTACTTCCTTTGAACAATAATTCATGATTCCTTCACATAAGTTTATTGTTCGTGGTGTATGGTGTATCTCTTCTAGTACTCTTTATTGGTCATCAGATATTCTTCATTTCTTATTGGATATATATTGGATACATAATCTAATTGAAGTAAAAGTTGTAACAAGTAATCTGATTGAAGTTTTGAAAGTGTGAAAATTGTACTTGATACTGATTCACCCCCCTCTCAATATCAAAAATTGGTATCAGAGTGGGTTACCTTCAATACAATTTAACCACTGGAAGGAAGATCCTAAGCAGAAATGGAAGACACCATTCCAAATGGTATTCCATCATTTGATGGAAGCAATTTTGAATACTGAAGTAATAGAATGGGAACTTACTTGAAATCTCTTGGGGCAGATGTTTGGTTCTTATTTGTTTCAGGATACAAGGATCTGAAGAAACCAAAGACTGCAACTCAGAAGGAAACAAGAAGGAACAACAAATTGGCAATGGATACTATCCTTGATGAATTGTCTGATTTAGTAAAATCCAAGGTGGGATCATGTGCATTAGCAAAGGAGCTTTGGGATAAGCTACAAGATATTTATTCAAAGCCAAAAGAAAAATAAGTTGAAGAAAGTTGCAACTCACATGTAGAAGAAATTCTTAGAGGTGCGTTCTTTTGTTTTAATTGTGAAGGAGTAGGAAATCTTGCACATGGATTCCCTTAAGAAAAAATTGAAAGAGATGATACTGAGGAAGAAGAAGAGTCCAATGAAGAAGAATACAATTCTGAAATAGAAGAAGAAAAAATGATTCAACAAGAAGATGAGAATATTGAAAAATTGATTCATGTTGAGATTAAAAATAACAAGCTTAGAAACACACATAGAAAAATAAGAAGTGAATTGGATAGTTGTGAAAAGACAATTGAAAGCTTGAAGAAAAAATTAGAAGACTTTGAGAAACTATGAGAAGAAACCATTTCCTTGAAGAATCTACTTGAAGAAGCAAGAAGAATAGAATAAGTAAGAAATGTCCAGATGATGAAGAAATAAGAAGATTGTGAGAAAATTGAACAAGAAGTTGTCTCATTAAGGAAGAGCTTAAGAATCTCTCAAGTGTAAAAAGAATTAACACATCTTGGATGCATGGGTGAAACTTCATAAAAAGAAGATACAAATGCCAACAAAAAGGTTGAAGAAAGATCCACACATACAATTTGTTGGCACAGGGGCAGACCCAGGGTTCAATGCTTCAACAATGCACCAAAAAAACCCTAACTACCGACCCTTTAGGAAACACCTACGAAGCAGATGAAGTCTCACTCGAGGTAGAGGCAGCGGGGGTTACAAGATTTAGGTGTCTACAACCAAGTTGAGACACAGATCTGCGATTACAACACTTAACAGAACACTTAGACAATAATATGCATTAGTTCTTGAACCTCATTCACATCGTAGATCAAACCCTTATTACAAATCAATGCAGTAATAATAAAGACCAAGTAATTTCTATCACTTAGCACATAGAATTAGCTCAGATCTAACATTCAAATACCATTAAGCACTAAGAAACAACATTAGATGCATTCATCATACATTATAACAACGACACTAAGAATAAATCACATAAACAACATCACACAAAGCACATCAAGACACAGGATATACGTGGTTCACCCCAGTGTGGGGCTACGTACACCAACTTCTTCTTCTTCTTTATTAGTCTCCAATCTTCTTACATTCATCTGTTGTTGTGCACAAAGCCACAGAGCCAAGCATTGCACTGGACAGGTGATCTGCGCACAACGCACTAGATCCACCCTCCTCAAAATCAGGTCAAGGCACAGAGCCAACTCCTTAATATCACAAAGCCTTACATACACAACCAGATTGCACAAAGCCAACTACTCATGCACTAAGCCAATTTCCAACTTTCTAGTACTTCTTACATCGCTTAGCTACTTATTTATACATTTACAAAAAGGCCTAATCATGGGTAAACCCATGGGCCGACATCCCATAAACCATTACATAAACCCTAGTAAACCCCTTGCTTGGTCCACAATCCCACAAAATAAGTAAGATCCCATGATCTTAGCTTCTCCTGGGCGCTCCATCTTCGACCAGCCTATCGAAGTCCCAAAAGTGGTCAAACATGACCAATGTTTCCTCAAAACTTGGTCAAAGGCCAACATGCCCCCAACACACACCTGTGACTCATCCTGAGTCACTCAGATCTGGGCAATGCTCCTTCAAAGGCCTCGAGTTGACTCGACTTTTTTCTTCACCTGATCTTCCTTGTCAATGAACTCCTAGATCAACTACTCTGTAATAGTCCCTTCCAGGTGTTGTTTCACTGTTGCAACCACTTGGTCTAGCTGTGAGCCTTGTCCTTCAATCTCTTCAAAAATTGTGCAAGATTCATCCTGCACTGACTGTAGTCTCTGTGTCACTTCCATGACTCTGCTTTGGATGGCAGCAATCTATTGTTGGATTGCGCATTGTTCTTGTCATCTCTTCATTTTCTTGACCATAGTGAGTAGCTTCATCTGCTCCTGCACGGTGGATTCCTGCTGCTACACCTCCTGGAGTTGTGCTTCCAGTTTCCTCACCTCCGGATCTTTTGCAAGGCATTCGCAGGTCTGCACACTATAATCACTAAATTTCTTACATTCTGAGGCTAGTGCCTGGATCCTTCCAACTGCACTCTTGGCGATTTATTCTCTCTGATTGCACACTTCTTGTAGAGTGTGCTAGCACTCTGTAAATTTTGTCCAGCTGAATAGAAAAACTATAGAGGTCATTGTTTCAACTAGCTTTAGAGTTGAGGCACTAGCCTACTCAAATTAGAGAGGGATCTCTCGTGTCACTTGATATATCCATGGAAATTGGTGGCTAGATTTGGTTTGTTTTGAGGGTTTTTTATAAAGTAACTAGAGAAATGAAGATAGCATTTGGGCTATGGAGTCTGGAATGAAAAATGCATTTTCAAAACATGAGAACTGTTAAGAGGAAAAGGCTAAATGAGGCAGTGAGTCTAAGTTTATATTTGAAAATTTGCATGGCATCAGAAGGAAAAGAAACATATAACTGCATCAGAACATATCAAAATAAATTCTAAATTGGTTGAGAATAAATACACATAGTCTAGATTGCTTAAGCCAAGAGCATCGTAAAGATAAATTCTGGGTTTTTGTTTCTCCAATATAGACAGATGAAAGAGTAAATTAAATATAAGATAACATGAATCACATACTATGAAAGAACACAAGACTCATATCACCAATAGTTAGAATCTTTTCAAAAACAGTTCAAAATCCACCTTCGCATTTATATATTCATTCTAACCCCAAAATTTACAAAGTCTTCCTCCACAGAGGGCAGGCTCCTCTTTTCTCCATCCTT